>OX246744.1:4082349-4646443 GCA_945910005.1 Isoperla grammatica | reverse complement strand
AATGACTAGCAAACGATACGCCAAACGCTATATTATGCTAAAAAGTTCATTTTCGGTTCAGTATAAATCATTTGTGCACACCATAATAGTTGCATCATAGTTTAGTAAATATTAAACAATAATTGTTATACGAACCGACAATGAATTCGCAAACTTAGTACACATTCTAATGATGACATTTGGGGTTTTACGTCCCATATTTTTGCAGCGAGGCTAATCGAGACGAAGTACACATTCTAGTGACGTGTTATGTCTGGGAAAATGTACGCTTACATGACCTAGAATTTACCCACATCCCCAGTCAACACAACGACGAAATGATCGTCCCCATAACGTATTCAACCGCAAATGCTTTTACGATAGTTTAATTACAAATTCTTGTGATCCGTGATAAAACGGCCAACATGGCGATAATATTGTCAATAATACACAAAGTGCATCAAATGGATGCTAAAGCTAGCACATATTCACAAATTACATACGAATAATTCATGGCTAGCAAAACAAATCCAATATGGCGCCTGTCTATTATGATTGATGATATTCTGCATGAAAACGCTATCGGCGTTAAGTACGTCACGGTTAATTTAATCTTTGATATGTTTATCGCGTGGACAATGGACGATGATGATAATAATGTAAAATAGATTCGTTTTCAATTTACAAAACGTGATCGATGCGTTTTATATTTGAATTTACTACGTTGTAGTTTTGGAATTTTAATTTAGGCTGTGTATAGACTTACCATGAGGAGCGGAACCCCGATTTATGTGGGTTAAACTGCTTTGAAAATTGTCAAAAATAAACAAAAAAATGCTATCCTCTAGAGAATAAAAGCTGTTTCTTTGTTTCAATAAATATCTTGTTTCAATAATATTCATAACACACAATTTACACGGTTCAATACTTTCGCCAAACTTATTGAATTCAAGGACAAAAATACATCAATTCATAGAAGCTACATTGTTGCAGTTTTTTAACAAACTGTTTTTGATTCGCTTTTGTTCTTGAATTCAATAAGTTTGACGAAAGTATTGAATCGTGTTATGTCGGACATATTAATTAAAAAGAAAGACATATTTTGATTTTCTTTTAGGACAATTTTAAAATATTTTACAGCAAATTTAACAGCCCAAAAAAAGGGTGTTTTGCAGGGTAATTGGATAAACAGCTTTATGATTTGAACTCCGATTGTACAGTAGCTCATTTATCGTTTCTACTCCCAACTAAAATCACATAATGAACTATGTAATTAATAATAGTTTTTCATAAGAAACCTGCTCAGGGACAACAGACGACCCTATTCATGTTATCAACCAGCTGTTGTGGTATTTCTAATAGTTGGAGAAGAATGTCCGAGGGCTGATAGTATGACAATTTCAGCATTTGCCCAGTGACTGAAGAAACCTCTGAAAGAACACTAAGTAAGGGTTGCCGTTAGCGGGTATCGAACTGGCGGCCTCCCGAATTAGTGCCTCGTGTGCCACTCTCTCTATCGGTAAATATCTATCTATCAGTTTATCTAAACTACATTTCTAACATAGTTAATAGTCTTGCTTCAACATCGTTTTCCGGGCACTTACGACAAATAAAGCTACGCAATGACGCTTGCGTCAGCGCGATGCATCACGCACAAGTCAAAACTGTGTTTATTAAATAAGTTTTTTTTTTTTAGTGACGGACTATCAGTTCCTTCTCCACCATCTTCAACGGAATCCTCGAGACTGATCAAATCAACCACAAAACACAGCTTAGACTTCTGCCTGATGTATCACGCTCACGCAAGCGCTTAAAAACCGTAGCCTAAAGACTCAACCACCATAACTGACGGCATCGTGATTGTAATCGTAATCCGGAAATCGTGAAGGAGTTAACTTAATTGGTAATTATGGCGCTGTTCACTGACGCTGTTCAGACGGAACGCGATAATATAGTTTTGTGCTTTCTACAGTCGTTTTTAGGAACGATTTTGTTTGATTGTTGTGTCTTAAGCACCAAACGCAATTGTCGGCATCGTGATCGTAATCTGGGTTGAGATCTCAATTCTACATTTATCTCATGCTAAATTATTACGAGATTACGATTTGGATAGTAAAATCGTAATGTCATGGTTTAGCGTGAGCAAATTGAGGATTGTGATTGTGATTGCGAACCCTATACCGACAATTGTGGTTGTGGCTTTAAACTAATTAATTGCAATATTCTACATAATTATCTCATCTATAATGGTTGATTATTATTAAGCGTCAATTGGCCACAGTTAATTGGCTGTAGAAGCCTATATTAAAGTAACAGGTTGTTTTAAATAAGGGGAAAATAAATAGAAATTTCTTTCAAAGCAGGTTAATTTGATTCTCATAATTTTTTAAGTTTCTGTTTACTTCTCTAATGAGAACGGAATTGACACTAACTATAAACCGGCAAACGGTTTTAATAATATCACAATCAAATAATATAAAATATCAAATAATTTCACAATCGTAAGTCGTAACGGATTGTGATGGTAAATCATATTACTACAATTATTACGATCCCGATGTAGCACACCAAATAGACTTTAGGTTCATTCTGGTGGCAAGAAAATAAACTTCTATTAGGAGTGGTTTAGCTGTCAATTTTCATTGTTGTTTTATTGTTATTATTCATCAATGGCGCTAAATAGTGGTTGCTTAGCAGCGCTATCTATGTTAGTTTTGAGTCCTCTATTACAATGCCGTCAATTGTGGTTGGGCCGGCCAAACTAATGTTTCGACTCCGGTGGTTTCCCCCCCCCCCCCCAATCTTTTCCGGCACCCATGCAACATTTTGTCCAAATATTCCCACTACGAAATATGGCAATTCTGAGCTAAGGTTTACTTACGGTATTGCCCTCCGTGATGTTCCAAGTCGAATGACTATTATGCTACACTTACACAACATTACTGTACACATGACTCACTGTGCAGTACTGTACGTACGACGCTGAAGCATGAAGACAGTGTCTGCAGAGAGGGATTCGGACTTTAAATGGAAAATAAATACTTTCACCGCGATATACTCTGGGTGGGGGAGGGGTGTCTTCGCTCAGTCCAAGTTGAATCAAAAGCGAGGGGGTTGGGGGGGGGCAAAATGCAATGACAATTTCGGAATGTATATACAAACTTTAACCTCTGTTTCTGAAGCTGTGCATCTTCAGTCACAATAGTTATAGAGGTGTAGCTTATCGGTAACACCCGAGACTAGATCGGCCGGACGCCGGTTCGATTCCGGCCACCGGCAATCCTGACCGAAGGTATTTCCGTGAGGGTCTCGATTACTCTTTTAATCGTTTACAATTGCACAATAATCTTTTTAGTATTTTCGTATCGGGGAAGGGGATATACGTGCTAAAATTCTCATGTTTTGTGGTAGGTATATTCGTTTTTTATTGACAGCTCAATTAATTTCAACGTACATTTCCCCTCTAAATTGTCCGTTGTAACGATACGTGAATATCATAGGTTGCACGTACGTCCCATCTTTGCTCGTGGCGGCCACATTTGTGATCAAACTTTGACGTTGCCATGGAGAAACAATAATTGAACCCTGTTGTGGTAGATCACAGAAATCCTTGGTTCTGAAATAAACTTTGTTTATATGGTAATTTGTGATTTTTTTAATTATGTTAACTTTTTAAATTCTAAATTATGAATATTTAGTAAATTTGAATAGTATTCGACAATGATCTAGGATAGGTCTATATCATTTGTGTCGCAATCATGGCCGCTGTGACGTCACGTAAGAACTATGACCTGACATGAACGACACCAACATTACCGCAGCAGAAACCTAATAAAAAGAAAACTTGTTGAAGTAATTGAATGGTAATCGTTTAAATTAATGACAGAACCAGGAAAAGAGCTCAAGAGAACTCGTACAGAATACGATTATAGTGACGCGCGTCGTGTCTGCAAGTAACGTTGAGGGTGGCGGGGGGGGGGGGGGGGGGGAGCGGGGTGAAATGCGTCGTGACAGACTTAGTCGTGTGACCCAAATACGACTGCGCTACCGTCTAAGTGAAAACCGTGTTGAATATATGTTAACGGTATAGTCGATCACAAAGATTGAGAATATATGGTTCTCTGTTTGTATGTTTAAAACCACTTTAAAATTCAAATTGTTGTTCGATTTCCGCAAAAAATAATACAACAAAATATATAAAAATGAAAATTGAAGAAAATAAATTACACCGAATATAATTTATATGAAATAATGTTATATGCATCGGAGAACATAGATAATATGTTAAAATTATATTAATAGACAAGTCAAGTAATGTGTTTACTTATTATACCCTTTTCTTCCTAATTGCATTGACATTAATTAGATTTCGTGAATTGTAAATTGGTATTCTGTTAAATAGCTACCGTGAAAATGTACAGAGGAAACCTTATAAATCAAAATATGTATTAGCCTACATTACATCAATACGAATCCTTAATAAATACCACACTAATATGATCTATTTTCTATTGAGTTCGTCCGTCTTTTGTTGAATCAGTCAAATAATCAATATTAAATTAGAGAAGAGTAGATAAATCGATATTATTAAAGTCGTTTGCCGGTTTCTAGTTAGTGTCAATTCCGTTCTCATTAGAGAAGTAAACAGAAACTTAAAAAATTATGAGAATCAAATTAACCTGCTTTAAAAGAAATTTCTATTTATTTTCCCCTTATTTAAACAACCTGTTACTTTAATATAGGCTTCTACAGCCAATTAACTGTGGCCAATTGACGCTTAATAATAATCAACCATTATAGATGAGATAATTATGTAGAATATTGCAGTTAATTAGTTTAAAGCCACAACCAGAATTGTCGGTATAGGGTTCGCAATCACAATCACAATCCTCAATTTGCTCACGCTAAACCATGACATTACGATTTTACCATCCAAATCGTAATGTCGTAATGATTTAGCATGAGAAAATGTAGAATTGCGATCTCAATCTAGATTACGATCACGATGCCGACAATTGCGTTTGGGGCTTAAGACACAACAATCAAACAAAATCGTTCCTAAAAACGACAGTAGAAAGCACAAAACTATATTATCGCGTTCCGTCTTTTAACTAGTGAAATAATTTACGAAACGCTTTAAAAAAAAAAAACTAGGATACTTTATATTTTGTGAACCGCTCTTTAATTAAACAAAAGAAAACTATAACAATACAATTTTGTATCGGTCTATACGTAAACGCAAGTTACATTTAATTTGTACGATTCAATAAGTTCGTTGGCAAATCAAGGACTGTGAAATGAAAGTATTGGATTTAATTAAATCCCGCTAACTATTCCGATTTGCGCTGTTGGATTGCTAAATAAAGTGATTTTTTTTCTATACTAAAATTGTTTAGCTCGTAATTGCTCGTCTATTGTTAGACTAGTAAATCAAATCAAATATCTAGGGCCGGATTCACAAAAGCTGTAACTTTATGAGCAATTTCATTGGTTGCAGGTGGGTTATATCTGTTTCAGAGGTAATAAGCTTTCACGTTGATACGGAGAAACAATTAAAGTCTGGTGTGGTGTACACTGAAATGTTTTGTGAATACAGTGGCGTACGCAGGAATATATTTCGCGGGAGATCTGCCCAGAGTAAAACTTAACTGTAAAAAGGTGCTCAAAAAACGACACAATGGGGGGACGTCCCCCACAATAGCGCCGCAGGCAATGTTTGATAAATCCTTATTTTTGAAGTTGTTTTTATGTGTACTAGACGAAGGTAAGGAGCTTTGTTGAACGGGATACAGGTTACAACGGTGCCAAATACGATTTCAAAATAAATTCAACTATCAATATTATATAAAATTACTACATTGTTACAACTTATACAATCTCACCTTTACGTGAGTATTTATGCAATGTTTTGCGTAAATTTAGATGATTTGCAGAGCTGGGATTAAAGCTCGGATTTCGGGGGGAGTGGGCTCTAGCCCTCCCAGTCCCTGTTCTCTGTATACGCCACTGGAATTGTGATGTATAATATTGAAGCAATGCCATGATTATTCTAATGAAGTAGTTTGAATCTATTCGAGCCGCTATCGCGTTTTATATAGATATATCAACATTTGAATGATAAGTTCATTCTTTAGAAAGCATTATATTATATCGCAGATGGTCCCCCGAACTCAATTATAAGCTCTAATCTGGGCGATTTCAGACCACTTCAAACTAAGTCGGGCTGTCAGATACGAGGGGTTATTTAGTGCCAATAAATATTATTTATTGAGGCCACTAATTTCGGTCAGGATATTAGCGAAAGAGGCAGCACGCGAGGCATCAATTGCGCATTTTAAAAATTGATCTAGAACCCTTAGATACAATTAATTTAAAAAAGAACCTTTACATAAGGTTTGAAAAATAGTTGTTATTGTGTTGTGCATTGTAGTCATTGCAGATCTAGTGGCCAGTGATTAACATCTAGGCGTCCTAGATCAATTTTGAAAATTGTCTATTCAACCTAAAGGGATCGTAATTTGTACATTTTCTTGTTTCTCTTCAACTGTCTCCTAAACCATCAAGCATATCAATAAATAACAATTTAAAAATTCAAATACATAAAACAGACCTAGTATGAATTAATGACTGTTGAGTGTTGACACAAAATGAAGAATAACTACCAGCTCCATATATATATAAATAAAATAACAACCAGACTGTCCAACTCTTGAGTTATTTATGGAATATACACTACTGTATGGGCTACCCTGTAATCTGCGTCTGTGACGCATCTACAATCGATATTATACATAAAATATATCGAATCGATTCGATTCGTATCACGAATACGACCGATATGCAAAGAATATGCGCCAGTTCTAGTGTAAGAAGCCAAGCACAAGACGTATAGTTTAAGTGTGTGCGTTTAAAGAATTGTAACGTGTTTAAGTGAAAAGCTGTATACACTTTTGCCAGAATCAGGAGTGCAAAACATAATCGACAACACTATAAGTAGAGGCTGGGATAATCGCCATAAAAAAGAAACGAAACGCTCCAAGCGGAAGAAACGAGAAGCACTAGAACGAGGTTGCCGCTGACAAGGTTTGCGCAATACATTGATGATAGAGTACAGAATATAATTTCAGTTTGATATAGTTTGAAGGCCCACCTCCTAGTTATGTGATCACCGCTCAGCCGCATAAAGATAACTGATTATAAATATTATAATATTATTTTGTAATGTTGTCACGGGGAGGGGGGGGGGGGGAGGGTCACATAACGATGGAGGGGAGCAGAAGGGGAGCGTCAAGCTTATAATATATCATGTTCTACACATCTACATTTACCATGATATAACCGTTATTTTATTGATTTTTATGGTGTATTAATATATTTTTTAAACTATATTTACATTGCACAGGTTGTGGTAATATTAAATAGAACAGGGTTGTAACAACATGTTATAATCATTGAAATTTTTTTATTAACAGTGAAGAGTTCTATAAATATCATATATATAATCATACACCTGTTGCACTAGTTATGTTTTTCAACACTTCTATTATTAATCTATTATTGAATCGGCCTTGTTGATTCTGGCATCTGTCCGCAGGTGTTCGCACTGTCCAATCACTGATTCATATGTTTCGTATTTGAAATATCTATCTTTGATTGGTTATCGCTCACTCGTCGATGGTGTTTAGAGCCTACAGGGTTGGTTTAGTCACTTTAAATTAAAGTCTTCCACTGCAAATCAGTTTCGTTACTGAGTGGGTAGACTCTTAATGTGAATTTATTTATTTAATATGTAATCTAGTTCCACCAGGTAACTAGGCCGCGCCCTATTGGTTAACGAGATCACGTTACATCATAATGACGTCATTAGAAGCTCCACCAGCCGCTGTGGTGGACAATGTCCTGGGGCAGAGAACAGGCCTAAGCCTAAGCGCGAGGTATCTCTACTACCTGGGTATGTGAACATATTTTTAATCATATATTTCTCTATGAAAACAAATTATTTGTAAATAGGTTAATATATATACTATGATTATGCGGGTTTTTAGCACGAGAATCTGGTGTTGTTTATTCCAATACACATTTTTAATTAAATAAGAACATTTTTTGCACACACAAACATTCACTAGAACAACAAATCTGGGCCCTGGGCCCAGATTCACAAAGGTGCCTAAGTGCTAAGACGTCCTAGTTAGGCAAATCTTAGTGATGCAAATCATGCATATGTCGTTCTGCAATGTCTTAATGACAAAATAAAGTACAAAAACAACAATTTAACTAATAATATTGTATTTGTGAATGTGTAGTAATACCCAGAGATGATTTAGCTTGATTTATTTGGCTAGGATTTGCCTAACTTAGGACAACCTAGAGTTAGGCATCTTCGTGAATCCAGGCCCAGGTGGTAACATTTTTTCATTGTTGAAAAATCGAAGGAAGAATCGAAAAATGAATACATTTTTATATTTCCAGGTGTTTGGCCCAAATCCAACGAACCAAAGAGCTTCATTGGCTACTACAGACATTACCTACTCCGTGTTCTGTTACTACGAGTGTCGTACACTCTCATATTTAACTTCATTAGTATGTACATCATATGGGGCGACTTACCCACTATGGTCCAAATCACTACGATGATAGTATTTAATGTAAACGAACTTGCAAGGACATATTCTCTCTATTTTAACGGCGATAACATACGACAAATCTTCTTAACTCTTGAAAAGCTCTGTGATCCTGATACTTCGGTTAGGAAATACCTGGAGAAAGTAACAGGAAAAACTAACAGAATGTTATACAAGATGACACATGTGGGTTTGAGGTTAGCAATAATTGGAAGTGTGTTTTTGATTATTTGTCTGACGGTTGTGGGATTCAGGGAGAGAATTATTCCACTCAGGTAAGAACGACAAAATAACATACTAAAGGTATCTCACACCAAGCAGTAAGATAGTGTCAGGGGAGTCAGGACCGCCCACAATTAGTTTCCAACTTAACAAGTGCGAATCACTAACGTTTTTCCCGATTATCTAGTACAATTTGGTTGCGTTAAGTTTTTTGACGGAAACCTGCTTGCACGTTTTCTTGTACATTACCGTCAAAAAACTTACCGCAACCAAATGGTACTACATAATGGGGAAAAACGTTAGTGATTCGCGCTTGTTAAGTTGGAAACTAAATGTGGGCGGTCCTGATACTATATTTCTTGAAGTGAGAGACCTATAAACAATGTAATTAAGAAAACAAAGTAAAAATATTTTCCAAATGTAATTAAGCTAACATTGTACTCTCTAATTCGGGAGATCGCTGGTTCGATTCCGGCCACCATCAATCCTGACTGAAGTTTTTTTCCGAGGTTTTCTTCAGTCGTAAAAGCGAATGCTTGGATTGTTCTACTAACAACCCTCGGATATTTCTCCCCATCTATCCAAACGCCCTAACATACCTAGATGGTGTCCTGAAGAGGGGCACATCAGAAAAAGGTGTGCACCCTATAGGCTACTAGCAACACCAAAAGCCAACAATGAAACAAATTAATTGAATCGATGGACAAACAACACGCTGTCAAAAAATTATTTCTTCTGATTTTGGAAAACAAAACAAAAAATAAACAAATACACATACAAAACTTTCACTTAGTCGTTGTCCATCATTAGAAGTTTTCAATACTATTGCTACACTTGTTTTTATTTGTATGGTTGCAATTTTATTATTTTGACAGCTGATTGTTTGTCCATCAGTTCAATTCATTTGTTCCATTGTTGTAGTCCGGATGTTAGGTCAGTTGCGGGTTCCTTATAACGTGTATTGCTAAGAAAAACTAAAATTCGTCTTCTCTTAATTCAAGGATTTGGCTACCATACAATTACTCATCCTCGCCTATCTTCGAGATATCATTGTTGACAATCAACACTTTGAACATATTCGATTGTTTTATGATATTTTTTCCTACAACTTTGTACCTCTCGTTTATCATACACCTCATTGCGCAATACAAAATTCTACGGTACAAGATAAAGAACCTCAAAGAAATTGTCGAAGAAAAACACGAACAATATCGTGGCTCTAATTCAGGTATAGCTACAACTGATGATTTTTGTGATGTCGAAGATTGTGTACAAGAAAGTTGTGGAAGTGAAGAAACGCAAAATTCTAACAATGTTGAGGTAGTAAGTGTTGAAGTGGCTAACGATGAGCGAAAAGGAAGAGTTTGTCGGCGTACACGTCACACGTCAGTTCTTGGGCAACTAAACCGTGACCTTGGAAGGAATGCCATATCAGTGATACAAACAAATGATGCAGCTGTTATGGAAGATCCAACTTACAACGCACAATGGGAGGAAACTGCTACAGAAAGTAACATACTAAGTAACATTGAGCATGTTATTGATCTTACTGAAGCGTTGCCAGTAACAAGTCTACATCTGAAACCACATGAGGAAGGAATGATTGTCCCCGAAAATCTACAAAAAGAATATATAGATGAGAATCTTGAAATGGAGACATTTCTAAAATGTTGCGTCCAACATCATCAAACGATTCTAAGGTTGGTGTACTTTGGGTGAATAAGGGTTATGTTTTTTACAGTTTTATGCACCACATAATATTGTTAAATTTAAATAAAAAAATTCAGAGCGAGAAAAAATCGTTTTGCAACGACTTGATTCTTAGTTTGAATAGACAGATAGATTTAAAAGTATTACACTATTATAAAAACTTTTGTATATTGTGCATTGTTGTTGTATTATGTAGGTATATTGTTTTGTGAATGACAGACAGATGAACAGTAGGGTGTATTCACGTAATGCGCATGGCCACCATATACTGGAGGCCCCAATGTATTGTGATTGGTACTTCATTGTTACAATACTTCAGATGGCGTTTGATGCAAATTCATCTGTTCTCTTAATTTGGTTTGCTTATATTACTTGAAACTTGAGAGCAACATAAAGTTTTGATCGTTTACAATGGTATACAATTATCATTTTCGTAAAATTCCTATCGGGGGATATATGTGCTACAATTCTCATGTTTTTGGTCAGCATATTGACAGCTCAGATGTCAACACACAATTTCTCTCTAAATCATGGCCGCTGATTAGTCACGTGATTACTCCCTAAACTTGACTTGTTTTATATTCTGCTTGTTCTCAACAGTTTGACGAAAGATGTGCAAAAAGTGTTCAAAGTGTCACTAAACTCCACCACGTATGTCCTCTTCCTGGCAGGGTTAGTGCCGCTCTACATCACTACACTGGTAAGTCATACTGGAAACGTTTGAACGTTTGGACGTTTGGACGTTTGGACGTTTGGCGTTTGGACGTTTGGAAGGCTCAATTTCCTTTTGCTTAATAAGCTCGGCCGGACAGGGTCCTTAACCCATTCAGATATAACAGGTCTTAAAAAGCTCAAAGTGAAATTTTTTTTAAACTGTGTTGGAAAAAAGTGTAATTTCTGTGTGGAAAGGCAACTCGCAACTGACGTCACATCCGGACTACAACAATGGAACAAATTAATTGAACTGATGGACAAACAATCAGCTGTCAAAATAATAAACTTGCAAACATACAAATAAAAACAAGTGTAGCAATAGTAACTGCTTGCCATTTTAAACTTTTAATGATGGACAACGACTAAGTGAAAGTTTTGTGTGTGTATTTGTTTGTTTTTTGTTTCCTTTCCAAAATCAGAAAAAATTATTTTTTGACAGCTTGTTGTTTATCCATCGGTTCAATTCATTTGTTTCATTGTTGTCTTTTGGTGTTGCTAGTAGCCTATAGTATGGTTAGATCGTCAATTCAAAATAGAAGGAGAAATTTAAATTGTGTCAAGCACACAATTTTGAAGTAACCTGTGTAAATCTAGTTTATATATGTATATATTTATTTATATATATACAAAAAAAACAAAAATCTACTTTCAAAATAAAGTTATAATATTGATTTGTATTTCAAAGTTAAGTTTGATTACAAATCCAAATCTTGAAAAAATTTGGTCGCTATATTGGCAACAGCAAACGAAAATATTTAGACAAAAATCAACAATTTTGTAGAAAGATGCAAAAAGACATTTTCTGTAATAATTAAATAATACTCTAATGGGAGAGTACAGAGGTAATGGGTGTGCACTGAAATCAGGATGATAAGGTTAGGGTAGAGTGAAGTGGTTCGAAAGCAGAATGGGATTTATTTGAATTATTTTGTGTGATTTGGTTATAGTTCACAGAAATATAAATTCTGGTTTACACATTGTTGGGTGCGAAGATCTGAGTTTTGAAAAGGGTGGCAAGTGTGGCAATTTCTGTCGTGTATGGTGACTTTTATAGTGATTCCCACAAAATATTATTATTATTACTACACTTTTTTCAGGCTCCCGAATTTGACATCATGGTTGGAGTTATAACTGTCCTTTTTGGAGGTGCGGCAGTTGAATTCTTCCTACTATGCTGGTTTGGAAATAGCCTTAGCATCGAGGTAAAGCTTATAACTTAATCATGCGTCTGTTCTTATGCGTTTGCTGTTAGCCGTCATATAACCCGCTGGTTGTAACAATTCCAGAGCGAGAAGCTGAGAGAAGCTATCTATGGTTGTGAGTGGTACGGAGCTTCGGAGAGCTTCAAGCGATCTATCCGTATCATGATATCTAGAACCAATAAACCAGAGGTACTCAAAGCAGGAGGGCTGCCACTCTCAGTCAAGTCCTTCAGATTTGTAAGTAAAAGTACTGATTTTAGAATTACAAATAATATGTAAATATTGCTTGTATTAAATATTGATGATGATGTGAGGTCATTGATATGGATTTTGAGTGAAGCATTTTGGAAAATTAGCTGTATCAAACGTCCATTTGAATACAAATTATTCCGAAAGCTTGGAGTCCGCGGCAGCAGACAGTAGGAATGTTTAAAATCGAAATCATGGGAAGATACAAAGAGACATATAAACACGTCTACAAATAACGAAAACAAATAATTTTATGAATGATAGTTTTATGTTAGAAGAAAATTACGTAATGTCACACAAGGTTTTGATTTGTAAGAGAACCTGAAATTATTTATTTGTTCTTTTAGCTTCTAATTTATCTCAAATACACGTACTGTAAGCACATGTAAACAAACCTGCGTGATATACGACACATTTTGAGATAATTACGTAATTTTCAGGGGCTGTCTGTCTGTCTTTCAAAAATTACGTAATGTCACACAAAGTATCGATTTGTAAGAAAACCTGAGAATGTTTACTTGACTTGATTCCTTCTAAGTAATTTCAATTACATTTTCTTTCAGCGTATGGAAACATACTTGCGTGACATACCACACATTTTGAGATATCTACATGGGTTTCAGGGGCTGTCTGTCTGTCATTCTAAAATTACGTAATGTCACCCCAACTATCGATTTGTAAGAGAACCTGAGTATGTTTACTAGATTTGATTATTTTTTAATAATTTCAAGTACATCTTCTTTCAGCATATAGAAACATACTTTTGTGACATACCACTGATATTGAGATAATTACGTAAGTTTCAACGGCTGTCTGTCTGTCATTTGAAAATTACGTAATGTCACACAAAGTATCGATTTGTCAGAGAACCTGAGTAGTTTACTTGATTTTATTCCTTATAATTAATTTCAATTACATCTTCATTCAGCGTATAGAAACATACCTGCGTGACATACCACAGATATAAAGATATTGACGTAAGTTTCAGGGGCTGTATGTCTGTCATTCGAAAATTACGTAATGTCACACAAAGTATCGATTTGTAAGAGAACCTGAGTATATTTACTCGACTTTATTCCTTCTAAATAATCTCAATCATATCTACTTTCAGTTTATAGAAACATACTTGCGTGACATACCACACATTTTGCGATATTTACGTAATTTTCAGGGGCTGTCTTTCTGTCATTCGATTTTTTGTTGTCCGTTGACCCCGATAATATATCTCTGGTAAATCTTCCCACAATTTCTAAGGATACGAACAGAGAACCTTTAAGCGACGAGCTATGCTACCGCAGACTCTTAATTCTTGTCCCGGAAATCACTTATGTCAATGTATGATATGTACTAACTTAGTGGAATAACTGACCACAATTATGTTTTCTTTTGACTTCAACCCTTGTATGTTCTGTGTGATTCTAGATGTACAAGACTGGCTACTATCTACATAATGTGCTGGTGAAAATACTCCATGGTACCAAGATAAACGACATGATGAGTTGAATAGCTAACCTTATCTTCTAGCTACTCCGTTTCTTGTTGCTACCATACCTATACTCAGCGCTCACTTAGCCTGCCTACGCTACCAGCCATTGACCTTTATCCTAATTAATCCCATATCTTTATCGACCTTCGACCTTGTCCTAAACCCCCCTTCTAACCCTTATCATAATCGACCCCTATTCTTATCCTAATTATATCAGTGAATGCACATGCATTATTAAGATATTGAACTAGTAACTAAACAAACTAGATTTCTAGAAAAACAACACTTTTTTTAATACATATTTCGTATTTGATGTTGTGATGAATAGACAGATAAAGTGTTAAATATTTTGAAAGCTATTTTACTTTTTTTTATGTAGCTCAAATTTGAGCCACAGTTGTCGTCGATGTTATAGCATTTAACAGCACCTGTCAAACTTAACAGTGGCTCAAAGTTAAGCAAGACCAAAAAAGTCTCGAATCTTCAACACATCTTTTTATTGATAACATTTTGAAATAAGAAATAACAATTCAGTCAAACCAAGTTTGTATCAAGTTAAAATAATCAAAATTAACATTTTTTTAAATTATCACAAAAGGTAGACGTTGTAAACTAATATGAGCTGTCGTTTTGATTGAAAACGTCATTTTCGAGACTTCGGTCCTACTCCTAGGAAGAGTTTACATACTAAACGTGAGGACGTAGCTATTAATTCCTTCTGTTCCTAACCACGCATACACGGTATTTACTAGGAATGCCACCCACACATCAATCTCAAACCATCGCACAACAGGAAATCGAAAATATATTCTCTATAGTTTTAACTTCTCTAAATTCCAGTACACGATTGTCGAACTAACTTTACTAATTTTGGTTAGGACAAAGTTTAGCGGGTGTTTTTGGTTTGTTCGAATTACTCGAGTTCAAACGAGCTATTGATTTCGAACAAAATACAAACTGAACAAAGACAGCGCACATTACATTTCCTGTAGGGTGTTTAAAAGGCTCACTGACTAGCTAAGACTTATGAGCTAATTTGTGTTTGTTATTAGCTTGAGTTTGAACACTTCAATTATTGATTTTACATTTTTTTTATTTTATATTTCCATTTTTTTTTTTATATAACAGTTTTTGTCTTGCTTTGGTACGAATGGATCTAATATTGGGAATAAAGAAAGACATTAATAACACACACCAGGACTCATTTACCGGAAGATGATAATATAAGTAAAAAATTGTTCGGACAAACACGGTTAAAAACATTCACGCACTACTTACCGCGTTGTATTTCGGCAACATCCGCCGCCATCCTCAGACGCTGTTTGAGCTGCCTCGCGTCTGAGGATGGCGACGGATGTTGCCGAAATATTACGCGGTGAGTAGTACGTGAATGTTTTTAACCGTGTTTGTCCGAACAATTTTTCACTTATATTAAAGAACGACATATTAATGAACGACATAAACACATGGGTCCTATTATCTACTCATCATCATTTAACTTGGATGTATCTTTTGATATAAATGTAAATTGATATTTTTCAATTTTCTAGAATATATTTTTTATCTTCCAAATAATTGTAACTGTCCCTTTCTATTAAAGTCTTAATGTAGATGTTTACTAGAATCTTTTTATCATATGTGCTAGTTTGTGTTTGATCGTATAGGATTTATTACTCAACTGTACAGTAGTTTTTGTATTGTGCTTTATCAATCACTTTAATAAATTAATAAATAAGATTTATAATGAATGAATATATATATATGTGATTAATACTATAGTATCATACTGAAATAATAATTGTTAAAGGTGTCATGTTCAATTATATGTGTTAAATTACATTTAATAAATTGTACGTGTTACTTGCTGGATTTATAAACTTCTTTCAAAGCTTCAAGGGTTAACAATTAACATTGACTGAATTACACCTTAATTACTTTTCCTTGCATACTAATGACTATTAATCTATGAATTTGATAGAGTAGGTTATTGAGGATTTACGATATTTCGTAATCATCAGTGTTCAAATCCCGGTTCTGGCGTTGACTTAAATCTATCAGTACTGATGTTTAAGTAAACGGTGACTTTAATGTCGTCATAGCAATAAAGCACATAATGAATTACATAATGTACCCCACTGAAAATCCTTTCTTGTAACTGAGTGGGTAGACTATAAATAAGAAATAATTTTTAATTTGTATTCATTTAATATTGGGGCAGAGTCCAACAAAATAACAAACGATACATTCCCATATCCGAGCACTCGTTAACGGTAATCTTGAGAAAGGGTAAATATATTGAAAAAGAAATTCCTACGCAGAATTTGCGTTTGTATCAGAACAACAATGAATTTAAAAACTGTGAAATATTGTAATTTTTATGATTTACATTACAATCAATAAATTCACAATTATTGACTTAATAACTTTTATACAAATAATAGAAACTTTAATAGTTGAACGTTTAAAAGTTTTTTTTTTTTTTTACGTTTTGTAGAATTCCGCTGATACAAAAACCAAATTAATTTTTCATTATTTTGAAAGATTCTCAAGATAATTATCTACAGTAACACGTTATAAATACCCAAAATCAATTATTCTCGAATCAAAATAATGTTTAAAATTTCGAAATATTGATTTGGTATGTTTTTAATTTGTAACTGTATATAATAACCGTTTTAACATGTGACATATTGATAGGTTTAGTTATGAGTGACCGCTGCTCTCACCGCGCGGCCGGATGGTGGGGGTAGACCCTGGCGTGCAAGGGAGTTTAGTGCAATAACGACACATTAAGGTTAAAATGAAATACACTATAGGCCGTTCTTGGAAATATATATCACGCACGGTTGTGCAAGTGTAACTTAAGTGGGTAGATGAACCTAGACTGCTTTGAGCCACAGTATGTGGTTTCTAGACCTTGGCTGTGTCGTACATAATTCATACTTGCACTCGACATCAAATACACTTGAATAAGGACTACGTTTCAAAAGTGGTACCTACATTTTTAAATCTAATAACTTTGAACTCTGCTTGTACCAACAATTTAGGTCGATGCAACATACTTCATTATTTATTGTCTAGTGTGACGAAGGTTTAGCGTACGTTAGATATGGTGCAGTGGAATGAAACTTTGCACTGTTTTGCGTTGTTCTGAATCGGCCTTGTTGATTCTGGCATCTGTCCGCAGGTGTTCGCACTGTCCAATCACTGATTCATATGTTTCGTATTTGAAATATCGATCTTTGATTGGTTATTGCTCACTCGTTGATGGTGTTCGGAGCCTACAGGGTTGGTTTAGTCACTTTAAATTAAAGTCCCCCACTGCAAATCAGTTTTATTACCAGGGCGCGAGATATGGGGGGGCTCGGGGGGCCATAGCCCCCCGAGCAAACAGTTGGGCCCATTCGGCGTTGAGCTCCAAGGGGGCCCTAGTTATCTTGAACGATTATTTATTTAGTATTTTCCCAGAATTTGTGAAATGACCAAGAAACGGCAACTGTGTCTTTTGTTCAAGAATTAGCCATCATGAAGGATGCTTTGAGGGAATTGAAGTCACTATCGGAGAAACTTCAAAGCAATGTCCGTAAAAAGATAGCCCCCCCAGCGATTATTTTGTATCTCGTGCCCTGTTAATTACTGAGTGGGTAGACTCTAAATGTGAATTTATTTTTATTTATTTATTTACCACGAATAGGTATAAAGCATTTATTAATTCATAACAAGCTACCTTCGTCTTCTATACCCGAGCAGCAACAACCCACAATAAACAAACCAACTACTAAGATACTAAAGTATCAACTTCATAATGGGTAATAGCAAATTGATAATTCATTACAAACATATTATAAATTTTGTAAAGAAGATTTTTAAAGTCTAGGTTTCAAAACTGGTTTGGGATTGGTTTTATTTTAACTTTGGAACTTGATTTACATCAATAATCGATTTTATCTTTGGTTTCATGTAAATGGTAACTTTAGAAGTGTCATAGCAACGAAGGACATAATAAATGGTATAACTTTCCCCTACTGAAAATCGTTTCTGTAACTGATTTGGGTAGACTATATAATAATGTTTTTATAATTTTCTAATTTTTTCATAACGTTGTACATAGGCATACATGGTTTCTTGTTCTTGTTTTCTAAACAAAATTTTGTATCAATGCAATTTTATGATCTTTCAATTATTATACTACATATTGATAATATTAGGCTATTATGTAATTGTAAAGCATATATGCCACAAGATAAAGAAAAACTATCTTCTCGCACGATAATGCGCTTTACTAGTATGTGTTTAAAACTTTAGTAGACATATTGTGTAAATATTGTTATTTTTTATGATTATGATGCGTGTTTACAATTTTATTTTGTCATGTTGTAAATAATGTATAAATGCAACAGCTTCCAAAATATGCTAAATACAGATTTAACTAATTAAATTAATTAAGAATAGATTGGTTAATCAGCTAAAATGTTAATTAACACTTACTTGTAACTGTAGACGTTAGTGAATACGTTTTTAGGATTTTTCTCCAAATTCAAGATTAAATTATTTTCAATTTAGCATATTTTTGTTGCATATATACTTCTTTTAACACAACCTTGAATATGACGGGTAAGGGGAGGTTAAAGAAAAAGGAGTAATATTAAATTTTTATCTAATTCAACATTTTTTATTTCAAATTGGATTTTTTAAAGGTGCCATGCAATTTTAATTAAATACTCTTTACTGTATATGAATCTGGCAATCTGTATGTTTGGCAGTTTGACTGAATTAAATAAGTTGTACTGCTTAATGTAGTATTATATTATAACAAGGCTGTCTTAGGGTTTTTCTCGTGTTTTATTTGAAACAGGATCATTTCAATATTAACCAATTATTTAGTAAAGTGTATTACATAAAATACAAATATTGTGCGATACACAACCAAAACAACAGATGAATATCACTTTTGAATGAGACAAGAAAGATAAACATTGTTACACACATAGTTAATACACTCAATTAATTGACTATATGAAATGAATATATTAGTAGAAAAAATTACAAGAATTATATTATTTATGTACATAACGATTCTATAAAAACATTAATGATTAAAAACACATTTTTTATGACTCATTGGTCTACTGGATGTATTCCTGTTTCTCAATGCAGAAGGTCCACGTTTCGATTACCGGTTCAAGATGAGTATTGTTTATTAATATATATGATACTAGGAATATTAATGTATTTATTTAAACTTATGTTTTTATTTTTGTTTCTAAAAACCTGTTTGAAGTAATAATATAATAAAGTCAGCGAATTGGTGACCTCAAACGTGAACGTGGGGCAAAGTGAATTGGTGTTTTCTTGATGTTCCGTCATGGAAAGGTTATAATGCCACATCACATGGCAGTTAAAATCTTCTAACCTCATTCTAATTGATTTTCACACCATGGAACACCTTAACCATGACATTGTGAATATAGTAGCTGGTCCTGCATATCTGCGAGCAAATTAAGAACACATTTGTTATCTTTAAATAACATTATCGATTTACATTTATTTTTTGTTTTTTAGTACATCAACGTGCGAGACGTATCCGATATAAAAATGGTTTAGAAAGAAATTCAATAAATATATTTTAAACACAAACTCAAACAAGATGCACATATATATTTCACATATGTATATGTATAACTTTTTATATGTTTAATTTATTTATTGGTTTCTTTTAAGCATTACAATTTTTAAATAATGTTTAATACTGTTTACGTGTAAAATACTTAATGCCCTAATGACAACTAAATATATAACTATTATCCAAAAACTTTTCTAATGTATAAATAATATATAAAATTGAATACAGGAACATAATACCTAATATACATTTAAATTTAAGCCATTATTATTATTAATATTTAAATACGTGTAATATTTCACTATGGTATATTATTTAATCGTACTACAATAGTGGCTAGGAGTATAACCGAAACTTAGATGTATACATTATATCCTCCATTATTATTATTATTATTAAAAACACATTTAATTCAAGTTCAACATATCATTATGATTATAATTTCTTTGTCTTGACTTACGAATCTGAATGACTTGACTGAGAGTGGCAGCCCTCCTGCTTTGAGCACCTCTGGTTTATTGGTTCTAGATATCATGATACGGATAGATCGCTTGAAGCTCTCCGAAGCTCCGTACCACTCACAGCCGTAGACAGCTTCTCTCAGCTTCTCGCTCTGGAATTGTTACAACCAGCGGGTTATATGGCGGCTCAGACATAAAGAAGAAGTTAGGATGCTAAATTGTATTTAGTTAATGTTCATTACTAAAATGTTTACTGATTTACAAAGATGGTCAGTAAATAAATGTAGAATTAAAATTAAAATACTCTAGGGTCCAGTCTTACAATGTCCCAAATACAACTTATCTGTCGAACAGCTTCTTGTCTCCATGGCAAAGACCTATCAAAACCCTTGAAATCCTCCAAATAGCTTATTTGCTAGAAATAACGTTCCTAGTAGGAGATTGTAAGACCAGCCCTAAACACAGCAAAATAAATAAAATATCTAGACAAAACATCAAATTATCAATAATGAATAAAATATAAATTATGATAATATTAATCTTAAATTATGTACCTCATACGCTATAAAAAAAAAAATAGTAAAAATTTACATTGGATAAAAATGCACCCAGTAAAGAAAGGTAAGTAATTGATTACTTAGCACAAAAAAGTTAAAATGTACAAAGAAAAGGGAAAAAAACATAAAAAAAACAATGAAGAAAGTTATTGACAGAGACAAGCAAAATAAATCAAAAAAGAAAAGGATTACGATTAAGAAATCGGACGAATGTGGGTATTGCAAACCATCATAAATGCAATCAGAACACGTTACCTCGTCAGTAAGTTTGTTTCCGAACCAGCACAGGAAGAAGAACTCAATGTAAGCAGTGATCATCACTAGAATAATGGCCACAACTTTCACGTCCATTTCCGGAGCCTGAAAAAGAGAAAACGTCAGTTTATATATTATTTCGTCGTATTTTAATTTTGTAGACCATTAAGCTTATCTTATCAAGTATATCTTTGTTAAATTAAAGAATGCACAAAAAACTTTCCATTGTAAAACACTTTGATTAAATCTTAAAAAATTTTGAAAACAATATGTTCATAGCTTCTTATTTTTCATCTTTTGGAACTAATCACAACATATACCCCCCGCCTAAATATTATTCTGACACAAACTATGGAATATCTATAATAATATATAATTTATGATGATGCTAGGATAAAATTAACTGAAACAAAATAATTTACAATACAGTTTCAGCCAACTTATCCATATATATACGCATATTCAAAATCATTAAGTTTTTCAGAGAATCAACATTTTTTAACCAATTGAACCCCATAATACTTACAATAGAAACCTTAGTCGGGTTTGGTTTTTCAATTTCTGGATTTCACAACCCAAAGAAGTGTTGCATGATAAAGAAAATTCTGTTCTAAACTTTATTTATAGATTTCAGCGAATGTACATAAAAGGGTATCGTGGAGCCAACTCGCTAAATAACGTTCTTTTTTTAAATTTAAATATTGAATTCTTAAAAATGCTTCTAGATATTTTAAAACTGATTGATACTAATAATTTGGTTTTTGTATCCAGTAAAAAATGAATTTGAAACCTTACAATCATTGTAATTGTTAGGGGTATCAAAAATGGATTGTACGTATTCTTAAATTGAAGTAGATTGTCAATTTTATGAATTTATATTTTAAACAACAATCCATTGAAAACAATAAATATTTATGTGGTTTTCTTATAAACATGTAACTTACCAGTGTTGTGACGTAGATTAGAACAAACCCCACCATTACCATTGCAAGTAGTTCGAAACTAAGATATTCCCTGAACACTTCTCGAATATCTTCGGTAAAGCTGTTTGGATTGAGAAAGGTAACATTATATTACAATTATTATTATTTACTTAAACATTTTATAAAATAAATTAAAATGTTGAAACAAATAAAGTACGAGAGTAAGTATACGTCACAACATATATAGATATTTGCTACATACATGTTTGTTAAATGAAAGCAGCACAAATAACTTTGATCAAAATGTCCCCCTTTCTCAAAATATCAGTATAATGTTAATTTTGTCTTCATACAAACAGGTAAAGAATGATTTCTCTACATTTGAGCGTACGATATATAATTATGAATACTGTTGTGTGTCTCTTTTGAAGGATGTCACATAACTGAAGCTATATTATATAATCAAATAAAAACTATACTTATTTATGACTTTCATAGTTTGTCCATTCACATTTTAATAAGAAAAAAATAAATTATATTATAAACATAAAATATTGATCAAAAATCACGATAACGAAATAACGTACTCACCTTAAAATGTTTTGGTGATGTATCGCGCAGTCCTTAATTTGCATTTCTAGTTCTAAATTAACCTCATTCCTAACTTGTTTTCGATTAACTATTCTATTGCGACAATCCGTTTGCAGAGGTTCAATTATACAGTCTCTTTCTTGACTGTTACCATCGATATCTTCTAACAGTTTCTCCATGGTTTGCACTTCAGTGCTCCGAACAGGATCCACATAACGCTCTTCATTTAATTCATGTGATTCTATCTTCATAAAATCAAAACAACTTTCCTCCAAGCTCTTTACTTGCCCACTCTCACCAGTTCTTCCTCCAAGCTCATCAAACGTGTTTTCAACGCAAAATACATCTGGATTACAATTATCGATTATAATATCTTCAGTCGTTTCAAAATCCTCATCTATTGTGATTAAACATGTATTATTGCTTGTTGTTTCTACGTTTTCTTTACCGATATTATCGAGTTTTGATCGCAGAATTTTATACTGAGCAATGATGTGGATCATAAAAGCCAGAATGAGAAAAGTAGGAAAGGCTAACACGAACATATCCACAACGAACAAAATGTTGATTGTTACTAAAGACAATTCAAAAACTGGTGTATATGTGTAGTCATACGGTAGCCAGAGCCTAGAAGAACAGACATAAACATGTGTATAAGCACTAATACTGTTTCTACATTCCATAATTGCAACAGGACTGACCAATCAGCAGCCAGGAAACGATAAACACATGATTACGTCACATAATAAGGATTTAAACAGAAGCGAAACTTTGTGTGCAATATGCTCATTTGTTTGTCTACACAATGACTTAGGCTGGAATTCATAATCGTTCCTTAAGCCCGATTCACAATTGAAATAAGAGTTGCAATAAGAATCAGTGAAATAGTGAAATAACAAGCAACTGGTTCACAACCGAAGACTAGTTGCTTATTTCTGTAGTCAAAGCAGCGCCTTAATTGTGTACTTACTATCATTGACTATAACAGCAAAATAACCGGTGCCACTGTTTTTGTTTTGATTTCCGTAGTTGACCATCTCATATGGCTCTTCTGCGTTCCGATTGGTTCGTCATAAGGAGCATCATAGGAGGTTGAAATAAGAAATGGAATTGATTCATTTGTTATGACTCTTTCAATCCACTGTGACGGATGTGAACCACAGCATTGTTATTGTATGTTCCAATTCGCTTAAACCTTATTGCTATTTCACTAAACCTACTCTTATTTCAATTGTGAACCACGCTTTATCTGTAAGGGCGTCCATTATTGGTGCCAGGTTACACTTTCAGGCATGTTACTTCCCATATAGAAAACAAGTCTACATAGCAACAATGGGCACCTCTAGGGGTAGGGGACGACTATGAATTACAGCCTAAGGCTCAATGCATAGCCTTTCCTCACGTGGTCCTCAACGCAGCCTTATCTCAGACTCGTCCAACCACCAATCCCAGAGCAGCATTGCCAAGTGGACTGCTCTGTGATTGGTGGTTGGAATCCCAGAGCAGCATTGGCATGTGAACTGCTCTGTGATTGGTGGTTGGGAGAGTGTGAGAAAAGGCTGAGTTGAGGAGCACGTGAGGAACGAGTATGCATTTGACCCTGAGTGTGGCATGACGGCTAAGCGCAAACACGTATAGGCAACCCAAGACTACCTGACACATGCTTTCGTCACAGACGGGGCACTCATAGCCAACCAGCGAACCGCCCGAGACAAGCGCGCCAATACCGATCGCTGATTGGCTACGAACCAGTCGCCTGTGACGAAAGCATGTGTAAGGTTGTCTTGGGTTGACTATAGCACTATGCTTGGCCTCATAACCCGTATGCATAAGAACTACTGTTTGTAGCAAGAACATTGCTTGAATTTTGCTACTGTATACATTCTTTTACTGAGACCTTGTTCACATTATTGCCACTAGCAGTAGCTAGACTAAGGTTCAGTCTTACAATGTCCCAATAACTACTTATTCGTCGAATAGCTTGTTTTCTTCATGGCAACCACCAATCAAAACTCTTGAAATCCTCCAAATAGCTTAATTGCTACAAAAAACTTTCTTATTAGGAGATTGTAAGATCAGCCCTAACAGTAGTTAAGGTGAAATTCGTATGTTATAGGAAGGCAGCGTTTAATTGGCGTCTGTTAGCAGCTGTTAACTAGGTTCACATTAGCATCTTAACAGCAGTTAGTAGACTAACGCCTGTTAGTGGCCGTAGTGTGAACAAGATATGTGTTGGGAACAGATTATTTTCTTCTGGGTTGTTTCGTCGTGTCGGTACAGAGTTTTCAGTCGACGTCGAGAAAATAATCTGTTTTCATCTACGGGTCGTGAAAGCCTCCAACAACTTAAGATGTGTTATTTTCACATAAACTTACTGGAATAGTATCTTCCGTTTCACGAACCCAGTTACAATGAGACAAAGACACACGAAGTAACCTACTCCATTCAGAGCAATCATGTTGGTCTTCAGGAGTTTATGCGAGAATCTATCAGCTTCTTCGGCTATTTTCTTCAGATCCTCCTTACTTAACGTTGCTGGATCGCATAGACTTTCAATCATGCTATACATCCTTACAATAGTTGTCTTGTGCTTGAGAAGTGGTGTGATTCTAAATAAGTAACCAATATATATGATAATAAAAATGAGAAACTCTAACATTTTGTGAAGTGTACCCCAAACGATGCACAGGTTGATGATATGTATTATGATTGAGGAAATACATCTGATACATGATATTCGAAGAAAGAAATGCCGCCAGTAATAAGCAAACCCCTTTGGTTCATTTCCAATATACCAAATACCTGAAAAAGAATTGGAACATATTAGTTGATACTAAAAAAAAAGAAGACAAACGTGCAAAGATTCCTGAAAATTAAACAAACGGAAAGAGAATCTAAATTATTTGACAAAAATTGATAAAGATTGTTATCAATATATTATATCCATGAATACTGTACAGATTGTTTATAACATTTAACTATGAAAGTAGACGTTTGAATGATATTTAAGTAAGGATATTATCAGCAAAAACCATAAAATGAAAACGCGGGACATCAAGTACAGTACATGTATTTATGGTACTTATGAATGTTTATTTTTTTTAAGAATAATGAAGTTACTGCACTTGTTACGTGAGAGAGTTAGATTAAAAGTAATTGTAGAATTAACTTAAGAGGTAATAAAGAATGAAGTTATTCAACAAAGAAAGTAGTTGAACATATGATTTTAACCGTGCTCCATTTAAAAAACCATTAAAACAAACGAAGTAAAGTCTCTTCCTCAGGAGTCAGAGGTTAAAAAGCGTCAGAATTTAAGCTTTTCTCTTTGTTTCTATCAAAAAACTTCTAAAATTTGAATTGTGGTTCGATACTCTTGTTAAATATTATCAGGTGCTTAGACAATTACACAAACAAATACATCTAACAACCAATAAACCCGATTACTGATATATTATTTTATCAACTGATTTAATCAAAATGTATGGAACTTTGCATCTATTTATTCGCTTATCTCTTGACCTTGATACTATCTAACCGTGGGTATTTATTCACAATTTCGATTTTATGAGTTGTTTTAAAGATACAATCAGAGAAAACCTTAAACTCCTGCGCTTTTTGAGCTCGGACTCCTACAAGATTTCGAATGATATTGGCAACGAGTATTCAACATGAGTAACTATTTTATTTTACTTCAAACACATCACACGAACCACGGGCATGATAAAAAAAAAAAAAAAAAAAAAAACTCTCCATATCTGTAAATTTTCAAGAGCGTCCGCTTGGTGAGTGTTTTTTTTTTTTCTTTTTTTTTTCATGAACATGGTAACTGATCGTGTGAAGTCTTATTTAAAAAAAGAAATGTTTTTCCAGTCTTACAGTCTTGGTTTCATAATAAATAGTAATTATTTTGCACACCTACCCAGGTAGTATAATATCTTCGCACTCAGACCCAGACATCTTCTCTGCGCTATGGAAGGTGGACATCTTAATGACGTCATTATTACGTCACTTTTCACGTTGCAAAAACATGGCACTGTTTCTAAGTAACAGGTCAGCACATGTTACCTGGTTGAAGAAATTTAACAACTAGAGACCCAACTTTGAAATGTGGTTCCACAGTGAATCCTGACGTCATAGGTGAGTGAGCCAGAGCCAATCAGCGGGTCGCTTTTCTACAGACTGTCATTTTGTTGGCCAATGTATAACTCAACTTAAATGTCTGCATCCACAAGGTTTCTGTGGAATCACTTTGACAGGCATCGTTAAGGCTGGTTAACACACTCATTTAAGATTTATGATATAAGGCTTAACAAAATTGAGCCAAAAGCATTATGGAGTTTACACAACTACATAAGATTTAATATTTAAGGAAATTATAGCAACGTTAGCTCATATTCCTAGAATTCTTAGCACAATCAATGCGAGGTGACCCTTTATAAATCCGACCAATGGTAGCGATCCTATGTAGAACTGTTAGGAAAATAGGTGCTAGGAATAAAATATTAAATCTTACATCCTAGAAAAATGTGTAAACCGACCTTTTCTTGTGATACTTACTACAATTACTTACTTATTTGTCCATATTTGCAAAATTTTCGATCTCATGCATTCTTTCCACCAATAAAACGATTCTACATTGCTGCTTTGGAATTCATGGCAACAATTTAACAATTACAAATACCTAATTTTGAAACTAAATCAGTGTATCCTTTCCTTTCAGGTCTACACTACTCACACAGCAAAACTCAACTGTCCTATATGTTCAAACAGTATAATACCGCTACATAAGCTGGAGTATTATTATGAGAAACAAATTGCGTGACAGTTGCAGACTGGATACAAAAATCGATATAGGTCTACTATTAATATTACAGTTGAAAATATTAAAGCAAAGCCAAGTTTTATAGAGGAAAATTGTTGGGCGGGTCCGGACTAGCGTGAGTACAGTAGCACTCGTAAATTGTTTGAGCAGGGGAGAGTTTTGGCGGGCAAATCATTGGTACCCGCTTTGGCACCATTCGATGTTTTACATCGACACACATTCTTTTTGGTTTACCTACTTGCAAAGCAGTTTTCATCCTAAACAAGATCGACAGTAAATAAATAATCAAAGTTGATAAATTGCTAAAACGAGTGTTTTATTTCTAATGCAAGAATACACAATTGGTGTGTACAATATATTTTTTTATATATATAATAAAAGGTTTGTATGACACACATTATAAATGATTTCGAGAGAAAGTTACATTAGTGCTACACATAACACTGATAATATTAGTGTAAATAATGAATAAGGAGGAACAACGCTGGGCCATAGTGTCATAATACCGAGTATATATATATATATACATATATATATATAATATGCAAATAAAACATATACGACCTTATAGCTTTGCACTACCAACAATGTTTAACTCTAAATCTCAAAAAGGAAGTATAAAGAGTGATTAAAGAAGCAAGTAATGAATTATATCTTCGAATAAAATAAAAACTTTCTTATAAAACTAAAGGTTACATAAATATATTTTAAATTTTAGAGTTTTACGTATACATAATATGATTTACAATAATTGTGCAAAAATGAACAGTAACAGCGTAAGAAGTAAATACAAAACCATTTAAATTTAACCTTAATTATTCAATATCTTGCAATATTAAATAGCTATAAAATATACATGTTTTTTTTAACTATTTAAACCATTGATAACATTGGATACTAAACCGGTAATTCGAAAATATTTGTATTATCTATTATTGAAATTGTATTGAACATCGAATATCGTTTATCATATACATCCCTTGTTTTCTTCTAGCTTTCCTTAATGTTTATCTGTCCTCCCTCATCGTCAGTAATAGATGATTGCAATAATCTTGATCACATTACGGCCTCTAACATAAGTTAGGCTACTAACTGCTGTTAAGAATGTTATATGAACTTAGTTAACAGCTAACAGCTAGCTCAAATTCCTAAAACATACGAATTTCACTTAACTACTGTTAATCTTACTACTGTTAGTAGCCATAGTGTGAAGAAGATATAAGGCTACAAAATCATCGTCGTCGCCATCATCATCATCATCATCATCATCATCATCATCATCATCCCTATCAACCCATCTTATCGTTTATTTTGACCCCGTGGATTATCTTCACCATAATACTGTGCAAGTAATAGCCAGTTCGGATGACCTGTGGGCACACCAGAAAACACAGATTAAGGGACTGCGCTATAGAACATCCTAAGAACTTAAGGTTTTCCCTGCGTTACCTTAAAACAACTTTTGACTGAGTTTCAACAGGTAAACCAAATCCATGGTATTAGTTAGAAATAGCAGTAAGCAAAGGATTTTGAAAATCGCGTGTTCAGTACATATTATGTACACATCATGTACACATTATGTAAACAATACTAGCACCACTGAGTTTACTAATACGAATGTTTGACTTACTAATCTGAAGGACTTGACTGATAGAGGCAGCCCTGCAGCTTTGAGCACCTCTGGCTTATTGGTTCTAGATATCATGATACGGATAGATCGCTTGAAGCTCTCCGAAGCTCCGTACCACTCACAACCGTAGACAGCTTCTCTCAGCTTCTCGCTCTGGAATTGTTACAACCAGCAGGTTATATGGCGGCTCACACGTACACGCACACGCACACGCACACGCACACGCACACGCACACGCATACACTCATTAATACTAACAGAACAGTAGCTAGAGACATAAACATATATACATACAGTAATAATACACATACATATATACACAAAACGACGTCAACCTAACGTTAAAGATCACACTTTCGTCTAAGATATGACGTATTTTCAGTACATGACTTTTAACGGTGTTTTGTTTACGATTGTTTTAATATACTAGTACAGCGGGCGCATTTGTACCGGTAGATTAAAATCACATATAATAATAATTCACACCTAAGACCAAAGTGTGTTCTTTAACATTTATACAAATAGACACGTATAGATAGACAAACAGATAGACAGACAGACAGACAGACAGACAGACAGACAGACAGACAGACAGACAGACAGACAGACAGACAGACAGACAGACAGACAGACAGACAGACAGACAGACAGACAGACAGACAGACAGACAGACAGACAGACAGACAGACAGACAGACAGACAGACAGACAGACAGACAGACAGACAGACAGACAGACAGACAGACAGACAGACAGACAGACAGACAGACAGACAGACAGACAGGAACACAGACAGACAGACAGACAGACAGACAGACAGACAGACAGACAGACAGACAGACAGACAGACAGACAGACAGACAGACAGACAGACAGACAGACAGACAGACAGACAGACAGACAGACAGACAGACAGACAGACAGACAGACAGACAGACAGACAGACAGACAGACAGACAGACAGACAGACAGACAGACAGACAGACAGACAGACAGACAGACAGACAGACAGACAGACAGACAGACAGACAGACAGACAGACAGACAGACAGACAGACAGACAGACAGACAGACAGACAGACAGACAGACAGACAGACAGACAGACAGACAGACAGACAGACAGACAGACAGACAGACAGACAGACAGACAGACAGACAGACAGACAGACAGACAGACAGACAGACAGACAGACAGACAGACAGACAGACAGACAGACAGACAGACAGACAGACAGACAGACAGACAGGAACACAGACAGACAGACAGACAGACAGACGGACGGACAGACAGACAGACAGACAGACAGACAGACAGACAGACAGACAGACAGACAGACAGACAGACAGACAGACAGACAGACAGACAGACAGACAGACAGACAGACAGACAGACAGACAGACAGACAGACAGACAGACAGACAGACAGACAGACAGACAGACAGACAGACAGACAGACAGACAGACAGACAGACAGACAGACAGACAGACAGACAGACAGACAGACAGACAGACAGACAGACAGACAGACAGACAGACAGACAGACAGACAGACAGACAGACAGACAGAGAGATATAGTTGTCACCTGTTCAGTTATCCTGCTGCCTAATATACACATGAAACAACTCTCGCAGTTGGCACAAAGCATTAGGTAGATTAAGAGAAAGCCTTGATAATCCAACGTAGAAGCCTGAAATGCGTCAAACAGTCACATGAATTTGTATTGGAATAACGAGCTCATCTAATCGCAATAATTTATAGTTATATGTTGAAGTCCAGTATTATAGTTTTGAAAGTGTAAGTGTACTGTAACTGTAACTAAATTACTTTTAAAAGTAAAAAAAGTAACTTTTTAACTTTTACAACTCTGACTATTATTATATATATACATATAATTATTGTTTGTTTTACTACTCACCAGTGTTGTAACGTATAGCGCAAACAAGCCAGTAACTGCAGACCCAAACAATTCCACACACAGGGTGGCCTTGAAGACTCGCTGTATGTCTTGAGTCACCCTGCCATACAATAAGGGGAACAAAACACCATATTATGTAAAAGTTAAAACCAAAACATTTGCTCTTTAAGAAATATATAACTTGATTGATCGATCGACTAATGAGGCTTCATATTTGTGCAACAATCGCTAATCAAGACGATGAGTGGGTGATAATGAAGAATAATAAAGTTACATCCGAATTAGATCCATTGTACGTCGCGTGGGTAGTCATACGGGAGTCCAGCAAGGGAGGGCAGGGCCAAGTGGGAGGAGAAATTATCAGTGGGACATGGGGGGGAGGGGGGAGGGACAACTATACTCAGAAAATTCACCGGTTTTAAAGTATATGACCTTGGTACCGTTTTTAAAATTGTGTGTGTGTATGTGTATTTTAACATTTATTCAGTGTAAGTTTCTGCGTGTGACATATATAATATATTGCATTGACATCATGAACTTACAAACTTCAAAATACAATGTAATGAACGTACCAACTTACCTTAAAATCATTTGATGATGTTTCACACAATCTCTCAACCGTTTCTCCGTTTTAAGATCAGCTTTCCTTTCGGCAATGCTCTTCAATGTTTGAACAATTTCTACTGGCCTCCCTGCTCGTCTCCACCTTCGTCCAGTACCAACAGCATCATTTATTGTGTTTAGGGATATGTCCTTAAACACAACTTGGCCGCCATCTTGATTATCTGAAGATCCTTCAGGACGTTGTGAATCTAAATTCTGGTGTACTTCCACTTGACACCTCCCATCCAAAGAAACATCATATTCTTGAACATGTTCATCAACATTGACAGTTCTTTCAATATTGAACACACCTTCTGTATAACTATCAGTTTCACCTGGGTTTTCATCAACAGTTTCATTGAGACTTACGATCGTGTACTCAATACCAGATTCGATGGCCTCACAGTTGAGGCTTGAATTATTTTGTGAGACTTCCATATTTTGTTCAACTTTCTTTCTGATGTTATCGATGTTGTACCGAAGGAGTTTGTATTGCCCAATTATGTGGATGTTGAACTCCAAGTAAAGAATACCGGGAAGAAAACACATAAATAAGTCGAAAATGCATAGAGTACTAATAGTTATTAACGATATCTCAAATACTGGAGTTGATGAGTAATCATAAGGTAACCACAACCTGAAAGAACAGAAAATTAGTTGTATATGAGTTCAATCATGTTCATTTTTAAATGGTATCATCATGTGAGCTAGAAAGTAGTTTACCGTACACCCAGTCAATCATAAACATAACAATGTATGTGTTTCATTATTCCTTCAATATATACAAGTTTCAAATATGGAAATTATTAATGTGCTTACATAGACACAAATAAATATGAAAATATAGGCAGGCTAAAATGAAAGTAAACTAAGTAACTAATCTAAACGAAATTATGTATAGAACATTGTGTTTGACATGAGAGCAATTCGTGGAGGGTAGGAGAGTATCAAATGACGTATTTTACGGTATTTTTTAGCCCCGACCCTACAAATCCAATGAGGTCAACATACGCTTTTGCTGCTGTATGTATGAAGAAAGTTATAGAAACAACCCTGAATTTCTTAAAGAGTTGCACTCTAAAATCAAGGGTACAAAAACAACATTAAACACATAGAAAGCGACTTTCATGCTGGGAAAACCATCTTGCTATAGAAGGCTGTGATCGGTTGGAGAACTTCATTGTCAGTGTTGCGTGTGAATAGTCTGCTACGTCAGAATCGTTTCATTAATATTTTTTTTAAACACTAGCTTTATAGTCTGGCGCAGAATATCATTTTACATTGTTAATCTTTGTTAATAGGACAAAGAATGAAAATGTAATGTTTATTTTACCAGTATACCACATTTCGTTTAGTAGAACATCAGAACTGCGTGAAATGAGGATAATTTCATTCATATCCCAATAGTTCCAGTTTAAAATGTCTCGGTAATAGTCAGATGTTAAAAAGCAAGTATGTGCAGTCAAAAATGTTCACAAGAATCACTAAAATATCAAAACTGGTTGATGTCTACGTCGACAAGGTTAATTAATTCTTACCTGAATGGAATTTTTCGTGCATGAAGACCATACACAATAAATAAGACCAAGCCAGGGACACCTACTACTACGAAGCTCTCTGTTAAAATCTTTAAAAGACGGTGTAAATATGTTTCAGTTTTTTTCGCTGTTTTCTTGAGCAGTTCGTTGTTTCTCAGTGAAATTTCGCTGAGGTTTTCAAGACAGATGGTAATGTTCTTGATATCGTGCTTGTATCGATAGAGCGAGCCAACTCTAAGACAGCAGACCACATAGAAAAACACTGACACTAAATATTCGGTCATGCTGTCTAACTTTCCCCACACAATGTATGTACTGATACAGTTGAAGATGATTGTGTAAATGAATCGGATGAATTGAATACGAGGTAGGAAACGTCTCCAGTAGAACAATAAGTTCTTTGGTTCATTCTCGAGCGGCCAAACACCTGGAAATATTTCGAGAATTATTACACTTCTTTGGCGTTTCGTATCGCACAAAGGAAATCACAACATATTTTACATTTGATGGTGTTGTAAAATACGATTTTTTAAAATGATTTGTGGAAGAAACTAGAAGTCGATAGCTTGTGTGGGAATTAATTATAAATTATATTAATGACCAAAGTTTTGGTGGAGCCTGCGCAAACGCTAAAACTGTGGCGTCATAATTGCTAACTCGTTACTTTGTACAAGGTCACAATACCAGTCTGCTAAAGCTAAGGATACTGTGCTCAAATGCAACAAGATAATAAAATCATGTCCTGTATTGCTTTCTTTTCAAGGATATTGTTAAAGCAAACATTATTGTAAAAAGTAAAACATACTTTGACTATTTAACAATTATCCACGAGTTTAATAACTTAGAAGAAACACGTAACATAAAATTTATTCAATGAATATAAAAAAAGTAAAAAAAAAAAAAAAAATTACGAAACTCACCGAAGTTGTAAAGAAGCCTTGATGTGACGCTAAGAGAGCGTCCTTCTATCACAACATTCTCCGTCAGTGTGGTTGGAACTTTCACTGATGACATCTTTGAGTAACTTTCTTTCACCTATTGCCAAAGTTGTCCACACACTGGCTCGTTTAACGAGGGAATAGCATGCACACTGAAAACAAAATAACAAAAATAAACGTTGGGGTTGTATTAAAGATCGTAAAAGAGGCAGGGAAAGTTAAATTGGGCCAAAAATACGCCATGCAGTACCACGGTTAAACATATATGCACAAAAACTTGAAATAATGTATATTATTATATAGGCCCTACACTAACGAATCCCCAATGTCTATAAATTTCGTCGAACTTCCAAGCCAGGTCGCATTCATCTCCACAATGTTAAAAATCACAAGTTATTCGAATGGTATAATCTTTCATTTAAACAAATAAATTGAACTGTCAAAATTAAATAAAAATACCAAACAGATATAATTAAATTATTCTGGCATTCTATCTACATCTGTTTAGTTTAGGTTTCAAATCAAACTTGTGCATTGTTTTGCTGCATATTTAATTTAAAAAATAGTTTTTTTTAGCGTAAAATTGAAAAGGATAGACACAAAATAAATAACCGTTGGACCGTTGGATGGTGGCAATAAGGTACAGTTTCCTTTTGCTTGACAATCTCGACCGGACAGTGTCCTTAAGAGAAGTATGATAAGAATACAGATGTGATGGATGTGTTGCTGAAGGCAGAACGTTTGGAAAAAGAATGAAATGGCCCGAAGGCAGAATGAATTTTAAGGTATATTAGTATGAATTAATAGGAGAGGTTGGATTAGCAACGACTAGGAATAGAGAAGGTAAGGTCAGGAAGAGTCCTGGGAATGGCTAGATTTACACCTGCACCCGTCTTTTCTTCGCAAAGAGGGGAGGGCGAATGTTGCGGTGGCGGTCACATGCCTTAGGGTTGGGAGGCCTGAATTTAAGGGTATTGATGCTAGCGACTGGACGAAGAAATCTGTCGCGAAGGTCGGGCATAAAGTCCAACTGTGACCTCACGAGAGGGTTGGGGTGCTGTGTTAGGGATTTGAAAAATTTAAGAGACCGATCCTGAACCAATGTATCTACCAGAGGTAGATCTAGAGAAGTGTGGAGCGGAACGATAGGGGTGTATTTGGGCAGGTGCATCACCACACGGAGGACAGTATTTTGAAGGCGCTGCAATTTGAGTAAATTTGTATAGGTTGTGGTGCCCCATATGGGAGCAGCATATAGAAATGTGGGTCGGATAACAGTCGTGTAGATCCGAAGACGGTCTTTCTCAGCAATAGCTGGAGAAAAAAAATGCAAATTTCGTGTCCATGAGACGACCTAACATTGAGGTTTACCGAACCTCCGCTAGGTGATTGACAGACCTTGCAAATCCCAAAATTGCACATACATTACTCTCATTACATCCCGTATTGCATGTTAATGTCATATATATTAATACAATAGAATACTTACTGCGGTAATCCGCTGCTAACGCTCGTAAAACTACAGTAACGTATGTCGTGTCTCGTTGCCTCAGGTCGAGTGAATATTCCACTACGACACTGAAACACTTTAGTAAACTATGTGTTCTATATCGACGCTTGTTTCAACGTATCATCGACTATTACTATGATTGTATAACCGTGCATAACATCAGCAACATGCACGCCACTATCAAAGGGTCTTCGACAATTTAGCGCTATGAAATATGTATCTGTTTTACCTTGACCTACTTGCTATCAGGTCACCTACCTCGTTTAGTTAAGAATAAGTATTCAGATCAATACTTTCATGTATAGTTAGTGTATACTCTATGTAATAACAATAATTTTTTTGTGGGAATCCCTGTTATAGGGTTTACACCAGCTTTACATGATGTGTCCCCCTTCAGGTTACTAACTAGGTTATTAGGGTGTTTGGATAGTTGGGAAGGAATGTCCGAGGGCTGTTAGTAGGACTGACTCAATCCCAGCATTCGCCTTTACGACTGAGGGAAACATCGGAACAAACCTTCAGTCAGGACTGGCGGTGGCCGGAATCGAACCGACGACCTCCCGAATTAGATCCTCGTGTCTTACCGCTGAGCCACCTCTATATCTGTTGACTCTATATATGTTGTTGTTTTAGCGTCCGTTATTGTAAAGCGTTGCATTTTGGCGTATATCTTTCTGCAGCGTTTCACTGTAATGTAAATAGTGTTCTACCCCGGACTGAAGATTTTTTTCAGGTTTACCTCAGTCGGAAGGCGAATGCTGGGATTTATTGAGATAACGTACTGCTATAGCCTTGGACATTTCTTCCCAACCATTCCGAATACGGCAAGAACCAGATAGGGACTTAAATTATCCTCAGGCAGGTTTCCTGTGAAACATCATTATTTTTTGTCCGAATACCCTTTTAAGAGTCTGCGGCAGATACGAACAGACAACCTTATAGAGTCTCCCGCTCTGCTGCCGTAGACTCTTAAGGATATTCCACTTTTGTTAAGGCTGGTCCACACAGATTTTTAAGACATAATGCATAAGGTTTTAAGACGTTGTTTTAAAAACAACAATGAAAACAACGTCTTAAAACTAAAACTATGTGTGAACGCCAGTACGTGTTCCCTATGATCCAACTTTTTTAGAAATCTGTGTGGACCAGCCTTTAGCAATTTTATTTCTGTTTCTATGTGGAAACTATTCCTGTTTGAATCAATACTTAATTGTCGATCGAACATATTCCGCTCTCATTAATCCAATCTTACTTTAATCTTCCAGTGGTAAGTTGTGATTTGTGGCTTTATTTCTATAATAATGTTTTATTAATACGTACTTCAATCGCGGTTATATTGGTTACCTATAAATGGTGATAGTATGAGGCAACGTGATGGCGTAACGTGATATACCTTGTGCAATCTCAGCCTGGTTATAATACTGTTCTACATAGATATAGTGATCCAATCGTTATTAACTAAAATAATATATTGGCGACTAAGAAATATTTTTAAATTAACGACTTGCTTTTATTTGTAACGAGTTTTTTGTTTACGTAATTAAATGTGGAGGATTATTTTTAATTGTAATTGTATTACTTTTAAATGTGATTATAGATTTGGAAGTTTACCGAAGAAATATGTGGTTATTTCTTTGTTAAATTTATAAATTAATATGCCAGGCGTTACGATTTGTGAAGAAATAGGTGAAGTTGTTAGTGTGTACTGTAAATATATGTATCAATATTGAGTGCAGTAATGTATGGCTGGTTAAGAAAGCACGAAAACGGAATTTTCAATTTAGTTTTAAAGTAATTCATCGTGAGCTCGATTTTTACACCGAGGCTATAACAAATTTATAAAGTCATTCATTTTGAAGTTATTAAATATTGGATCCAATAATCGTTGCATTGTCATTGTTCGTGTTAACTTCTACCAGATCGATAAAGTAAGAACAAAAATTATATTATTGCGATTCAATCAACAGGAAATCCTATAAAACTTTTCACAATAATCCAGAGAGCTACAACAATTGATAACAACGCGGAAGAGATTGTTTAACCTCATTCGATTTATTTATAAATAAAAATATAAACAATAGCGGATACATAAGAAATAATTTGCATTTTTTTATGCGTTATTGATAGAATTTGAGATTATAAAGTGTAAGAAATAATTAGTTCAACGGCAAATAAAAAAATATGCATTATTGCAAAATGACGTTGTACTGACAAAAAAAAATGAACATACCAATACAACCAATAAGGTAAGTTGTTAAGAAATAAATTATGAAACATGGATATGTGGTAATGTTAAAGGGGAGGGAACACTATTTAAACACCCATTCAGAACCTGTATTTTCCAAACACTTCGAAATCATCGAAGGTTTTAAGTCGCACTAGGAAGAGTACAGATTCTTCGAGTCAACGTTCCTGGCTGAGCAATGAAGGTGATTGCCTTGTTGCTCGTTGGGTTGGTAGCTCTGTCGCTGCCCAGTCAAGGTAAACATCATTGATTTCTGTCGGTTTAATTGCTTAAAATATTTTTATAAATGTCACAAAGTAAATTAAAATATTTCATCTATTAGAAAATTGAATGTTCTTTCTTAAAACAGTTTTTCTGTTCCAATAATGAATATATCTCTTTTTCAAGTTAACTTGTTTAATTTTGAAATGTGTTCCATCAACACGTTAAAAAAGTTAAATTATTCAACTTGAAAACGGAGATATTTATTAAAACAATTGAACAATCACAAAAATGAAAACTTCAATGATGTAGGCTAAAAATGCTAAAATAACTTCACTATTCAGAAAATTAATGTTTGTAAAATTTGGTGTTTCAAAAAACTATTTCATAATAGTATTGTTTGTTACTTATAGCTAATGTTATAAATAACATGCACGCAGCTCACATCAAAAATCATTGTTGGAAAATTATTTGAGAAACCGATGAAATGCTTTATAAATAAAAAAAAATAAAAAAATAAAAAAATATATATATATGGCTCCTGTTTCCAACTTACGTTAGATCAGGGGGTGCAAAAGCCACCAGGATTCTAGGGCACTTCAAGAGAATGAATAAATAAGAGAAGAATAATAAAAAAAATAAAATATTTTTTATAAAAATGTATTTTATTAATTTATCTGAATGACGTAGGTTCCGCCGAGGAGGGGGATGACGATATGGAACACTTCATCATGTATGGGCCTCATGGCGAGATCGCTGATGACGACACCCCGTACATCGTGGTGGAGGATGATGATGGTATTCCTCGTAAGGGCTACGTAGGACCCTCAGCCACCCCTAACGTTAGCTACGCTCCAACTCCAATGGAGTTGAAGAATACAGTTCGGTTCCACCTCTACACAAGGTAATCTATTTTGTACTTAGCTGTGTGGACTTAGAATTACCAATTTTTGTCGGTTAAAATTGATTTCAAATTGTTGTTAATTCACTAGCAACAACAAAAGACAACAATGAAACAAATGAATTGAATCGATGGACAAACAACAGACTGTCAAAAAATAATTTCGTCTGATTTTGGAAAACAAAACAAAAAACAAACAAATACACATAGATAACTTTCACTTAGTCGTTGTCTATCATTAAAGGTTTTAAATGGCGAGCAGTTACTATTGCTACACATGTTTTTATTTCTATGGTTGCAATTTTATTATTTTGACAGCTGATGGTTTGTCCATCAGTTCAATTCATTTGTTTCATTGTTGTCTTTCGGTGTTGCTAGTGCCCTACACAGAATGTAATGCTCTTACTTATGAAAGGTTTTCTTAGGCCCCGTTTTTCAATAGTTCATTAACGGGGCCGTTAGCTGACGGTCCGTTATCTGCATAGGGTTTATTGGGTTACAGATTACGGGCCGCCGGCTAACGGCTCCGTTAACGACCCGTTAACCGATTAAAAAACCGGACCTTATTCCAATAAATAGATTCCGTTTAATTGCAGATGTTCTTAATTAGGTGTGTAAAGTGTCCAGTAATATCTCATTGGAACAGATAATTAAGGACATTTGAAGAAAGGAATTATTGATTGAAATAAAGAAACAATCATAAGATAGAACACTTAATTCTCTACAGGGTGGTATATTTTGATTCACACTAGGGAAATTTTAAACACGTTTTGAAGGAATTTTAACAGATCGAAATGGGATGTTCCACAGGCTACTGTATTTTCCATATCAACTAGCACAGCGGCAAATTTTGGGTTCAATCGCAGCTGGTTTATTGCTCTCTTTGTAGAAGGTTGTAAACTTCAATCACGTTGACAGTTTCTCCGACCAGCAAGAAGGGTAGATGCATAGCTTCCAAAATGAAGTGACCTCCGATTATTTTGTCTTCGAAATAAATAACCTAAAATCTAAGTTAACATCACGTACAGAATTTGAGGATCGCTTAAGTTAATAATTAAAACTTATAATTGTGTTTAATTGTTGATACAGTGGGGGTAGTAAGGTATTTTTTCGCTGTCGTTGGAGGCCAATATGGCTTGGAGCTGCCTGTACTATAAGGGATGGTGCATGAGTACTTTGCGGAAGAAAGGCATGGTTGACATTTATGGTCTCTAATAACACCAATAACTTCTTTTGAGATTTGATTTTACAACTGTGTAAGTTAGGTGGAGTTACACGCGATTTTCCATAGAAATTAAATGATATTTCTTATGAATACTTCTCTGTTTTAACAAATGTTTCCGATTGTTCAAATGACCTTATTTTATTGCGTAAGATGTGTTTCAGCAACACATTACAACAGTTAAATAAGTTAATTCAGAACACGGTTAGATTAAATGGAACAGAAGAACATTTATAAAAAATAATTAATTAATGCTTAATCACGTTGTTTTAAATATACAAACGTTATGATCAAAAAGTGATTGTACTTTAAAAATGAAATGTGTACAATTACTAACACTGTTTGGGCTTTTAACTATCAGAACAACAATTACGTGACACCGCCCATTGGTCAACACCATAAAAAATTATATTATAATACGAAAAATGGTTATAATAAGTAATTTATTTACTGAGAAAGTGATTTATTATTACTTTAATTATTATTATTATTATTATTATTATTATTATTATTATTATTATTATTATTATTATTATTATTATTATTATTATTATTATTATTATTGTTAGTATTATTATTATTTAAAACATTTTAAAGCAAATTTAAAAATTATTATTATTATTATTATTATTATTATTATTTTATTGTTGCAATACATACAAACTCGGTCAAAACCGGCATAAACATGTTGTACGGACACAAATGTCAAGTATTTCCATGTGTTTACCTTATTAAAATCTACTTAGAACTACTTAATATATCTTCTTCTTCTTCTTCTTCTTCTTCTTCTTCTTCTTCTGCTTCTCAAATGCCCACATTTGGCTATACTACTTAATATATCATTGTCCACATTATTTTTTCCAAACCGAACTGTGGATGCTATGTACGGTCGTGGCCGATTTGTACTCATCCCAGCATTCGCTCTTTGTACGGTGGAAACCACGAAAACCACCATCGGGATGGAGAACTTCTTGAAGTCTTCATTCTTCTTAGTTCAAAAATTTTCGCACTATCCTACACGTGTTCAAAATAATTGCTTTTTGCATCTCGATGTATATGTTCGGTTGGAGACCAATTAGTTTAATACTGTCATGGAGTTTACGTGGAACAATGCCATTTGCTGATATAATTAACGGTATAACAGTTACATTATTCTGCTTCCACAACCTTTTTATTTCAATTGATAATTCCTTATATCTGTTTATCTTTTCCCGCCAAGTTGTCTCTACATTGTGGCACAAAGGGACGGCAACATCAATTAAAACCGTTTCTTGTTTCTTCTTGTCAATAAATATAATATCCGGTCTATTGTGATGTATGGTTTGGTCTGTAATAACTGCCCGGTCGTAATATAATTTGTAGTCTTTACTATCTAATACCTTTTCTGGCTTGTATTTGTAATACGCAGTGGTTGTGTTTATAAGTTTATACTTCATGGCTAATTTTTGATGTACAATGTTTGCAACTTGGTTATGCCTATGAAGATAATCTGTTTGACAAAGCATTTTGCACCCAGATACGATATGTTCAATTGTTTCGCCGTTCAAATTACATTTTCTACATTTATCTTCCACTGTGACGTCTTTCAGTATGTATTTTTTGTAATTGTTAGTCTTGATTACTTTATCTTGAATAGCGATCATAAATCCCTCTGTTTCGCTGAAAATGTCCCCGGACGTTAACCATTTGTTCGATGCTACCCTATCGACGCTATCCTTAAGAAGTTCTTTATAATGTCTGCTATGTAACGTCTTTTCTGATATTCTGATCTCTTTTGCTGTGTCAGAATTTAGTTTTTGAAGCAAGTTTAAATTTCCGTCATTTAAATTGAGGGGAGAAAGCGACTTGTCTGCCGATACTATAGCTCTATGAAGTTGTGAATGTGGGCATTTTGTATAAAAGTACTTTCTCAGAATTTCAATTTGTTTATAATATAAATTGTTTAAATCAATCAAGCCTCTTCCCCCTTTTTCTCTAGGTAGAGTCACTCGTTCTATTGCTGACTTAGGGTGATGACTTCTGTATTTGGTGAATGTTGTGCGGGTGAGAATTTCTAGGGCATGAAGTTCTGTCTGTGTCCAGTTAATAATTCCAAATGAATATGTTAGTACCGGTATAGCATAAGTGTTAATTGCTTTGATCTTGTTTTTACCATTCAATTGTGTTTTTAAAATGGATCCTATTCGTTTCTTGTATGCAGCAATTAGTTTACTTTTCATCAGTTTATGATCAATTCGTTTAGCCTGCGCAAATCCTAGATATTTGTATATATCTTCTTCGTCCATTACTCCAATCCGGTTGTCTTCGTCAATTTCAAACTCTTCTAATTTCGTAATCTTTCCTTTGATGACATGAAGTGACTTACATTTATCAATTCCAAAATCCATACATATATCTCTACTGAATTCTAACGTTGAGTTAAGAAGATTCGTCATGTGTGTCGCATTTAAAGCATATAGCTTGAGATCGTCCATGTAGAATAGATGTGAAAGTGTGTGACAAACCGTATTACCGTCCTTTATCTTGAAACCATGTGTAGATTTGTTTGGTATATGAGATAATGGATTTAATGAAAGACAAAACCATAACGCACTAAACGAGTCACCTTGAAAAATACCTCGTCGGATGTTAACTGGGTCAGTACATATCTGCTCTTTGCCTACGTTTAACTTTAATGTTGTTTTCCAACTCGTCATCGCTGTCCGCAAAAAGTTTACTATCAATGGGTTTACTTTATAAATTTCCAGTATCTGTATTAGCCACGAATGTGGTGACGAATCATACGCTTTCTTGTAATCAATATAGCTAACGTGAATGTTTCTCTTCTTGTTGAAAGCTTGGTTCATTACAACAGAATCGATAATTAATTGTTCCTTACACCCTTGCGACAATTTACGACATCCCTTTTGTTCTTCAGCTAATATATTGTGTTCTTCGCAGTGACTATATATTTTATTTGTTATGCACGATGTCAAGATTTTGTAAATAGTAGGTAAGCATGTAATTGGTCTATATTTACTTGGATTTTTGGTGTCATTATCTTTTGGTTTAAGAAATGTTATTCCTTCAGTAAAGAAATCTGGTAAATCCTTGTCTCCTAATATAAATTCATTAAGACATTTAGCAATCTGGGTGTGCATGTTTGAAAACTTCTTGTACCAAAAATTTTGAATGTTATCGTTACCGGGTGCTTTCCAATTATGAGTATTTCGTATCGTTGATTTTATATCATTTACACTGATGCCATCAAATGTCATTTCTTCGATATCACTCATTGCCTCAATTTCATCTTGAATCCATGTTGCATTGTGATTGTGCATTAATGGGTTACTCCATATCCCACCCCAAAACTGCTCAATCTCTGTCTTCGATGGTATACCATTGCCTACTATTTCTTCTTTATTGTTAATTTGCTGATAGAATTCTTTTTCTTTTTCTTTAAACATTTCGTTTTGTTCTTTTCTATCACTACACTCTTTATATCTTCGTAGTCTTTTGGCTAATGCACTTACTTTTTGCTTTAGAGTATCCAAATATTCGTTTGTAGCCTCGTTCGGTGTTTCATGTATAGTATGGATTTTAAACCTTTCAAATATGTGTTGGCAATATTGTAATATCTTTTTAGATCTATTACCCATCCTGAATTGTTCTAATCTCCCAATATCTTTCCTTAACTCGTTGATGCGTTTGACTAATCTTCGTTTCCATTTTGGAGTCTTATTTGTTTTTATGTTCTGAGAATGTACCAACTTTATTTTTAATCCTTATTGTCTGACCACTGCTACGGCTCCACAATATATTGCTGCATGCACTTCCTCAAACGATAATTCTTTCTTCGCGTAATCTAACAATATATGTGCGTTCATTACGTGCATTACTATGTCCATTTGCTTAGACTGTTTAGGTTTAGGAATTCTAGGTCTCTTGTTCGGTTCTATATGTGCAAATTCTGACAAAGCATTTTCAAAAGCTAAATGTAATATGTTCTTTAACTCGTCTATTTCTTGTGTGTTCCCTCTTGTATTCTCTTCTTGTTCAATGTTATTAATAGGTGGATGTTGGTGATGTACCTCTTGTGTGTTCTGGCCTTCTGGTAGATCTACTTGTTCCATTAATTCTTGTCGTAGATGGTCATCGTTTCTTGATGCTTCCATGATGTGCTCCTCGTTCGCCAAATCCTCTTCATTTTCTTGATCTATTTGTAGTTCTTCCTCTACTTCATGTCTTATTACGTTCAATAGATTAAATGGTAGCATACCATTACTTACAATTATTCTCCTTTGGTCTGCTACTCTTTGTTCGGTTACATCTACTAATGGGTATTCACGTGTAAACGCTCGGTGCAGTTCTTGTCGATATCCAACTAATCTAGTTTCTAATAACGTAATTCTATAGTAGTTGCGCATCACACAAATGTTCATATTATCTGTCCATTTGATACGCTGCCTCACTCTTCCAGATTTGGTGGTCTGTTGCGATAATACATCAGAAGCATCCATAATCTGTTTGTTTATTTACTAAATGTCAAAGTTCATTGTCCTGTCAAACTAAGTTCTTTGTCACAGAAAGTTAATTTTGTTTTTCAAAGAAATCAAAGCACTTAATGTCACACTTTTCTTTACACTCGCAACTTGGCCGTGCCCCGTCAATAAATAACACACGCAATTACAAGGCGCTGAGTTGGAGTTGAATGACAGTTTCAAATTTCACAGATTTTGAAGACGAAATCTTCTTAATTCTGGAAACAAATAAAAAGTGCTTACATACAACCGTAAAACATATATCTAGTTACAATATTATCGAATCAAATTATAAGTACAAGACCTTGACGTGTCCAGATCTAGCTTCAATCTGTCCAAATCAACACTAAATTCAACTGTTCCTATGTTTCTCAAGCAAGGCCCTGGACTAAAATGTAAGCCTACAAAATTAAACTTCTATTTATATACAAAGTAATGGATACTGGTACTTCCCTTTATGTATTCTTGTAGTAAATCACTCGTAGATCTCAATGCCGTGAAAATTGTTGGTTGATTACAGCTTTTTCCCTTTGAAATGCGATATATTATCAGCAGCGACTGGGAACGTGTATTATTATTATTATTATAATTATCATTATTATTATTATTATTATTATTATTATTATTATTATTATTATTATTATTATTATTATTATTATTATTATTATTATTTTTATTATTATTATTATTATTATTATTATTATTATTATTATTTTTATTATTGTTATTTTCATTATTATTATTATTATGATTATTTTTATTAATATTATTAGAATTCTATTTAATTTCGTAACTATTTCAGGGAAACGGCTAACACTGCACATGGTGAGCGATTGTTCGTGGGGGAGGACCATACTCTCCGGAGCTCCAGGTTCGACGCGAGACGACCAGTCAAAGTTCTGATTCACGGCTTTAGTAACAGTATCAAGAGCGACACCATCCAGAGGCCAATGAAAGGTATAATGAACTACTGTGTGTGTGTACGTTAGTGTTAGTTGGATGTTCCCTTTCCAGTACGCGTGAGCTTATAATCTAGAAAAGTTATCGATCTTTGATTGGTTATCGCTCACTCGTCGATGGTGTTCGGAGCCTACAGGGTTGGTAAAGTCACTTTAAATTAAAGTCCCCCACTGCAAATCAGTTTAGTTACTGAGTGGGTAGACTCTAAATGTGAATTTATTTTTTTATTTTATTTTATTTAATTTTTATATGAAAAGAAACTTGTCAAAATTTGAAAACTAATTTAAAATAAATTGTAATGTTTTGGATTTTAAATATTTTCAAAATTATAAGGTGTGTGAAATATATTTCTTAGACAAACTTGTTAAATGTTGTACTTTCTGAAATACTATAACTGGATAACAATTAAATATACGTCTTTTGTCATTACAGACAACGAAATCAATATTATGCAAAATTCATAACGTTTGAATTAAATTCGTACGGAATAAAATAATATCGTACTGTCGAATTTATCAAATCGTTATGAATTTCGTAGCCTACCTATATATTTTTTTTTTTATCTTTTGACCCTGATAATATCTTGACTGTGTATCTTCTATTAAACGACGTGGAAAAAATATATCGGTTTCTCACACCGCCGAGGAAATATAAAAGGAAAAAAATACAAATTTTCAGATGGAATTTTAAAGTCAAGGGTAAATGATTTCCTACAGAGATATGCATAAGCTAGTGTTTTACAATAATTAAATTTAACTTTTATATAAATTAATATATTGATATTGTCAAATAAAAGAAGAAAAAAATTTCCAATTTACTTTTTTTTTCGAAAAATTGTATTTTTTTTTCATGAACTCAAAAACCAAAAACTCTTGTATGTAGCTATTCATTCTGGATATATATTCCAGCCTACCTTGCAACCGGAGACTACAACGTGATCGGTGTCGATTGGGGAGACTTGGCCGTGTTCCCGTGGTATGAGACTGCCAGACAGAACACTATACCTGTTGGACATTACGTCGCTGACTTGCTGAGATATCTCATGCAACAGGCCGGCATTCATCCTCAGAACATCCACATCATAGGACATTCCCTGGGCGCCCACGTCTCCGGCATTGCGGGCTACGGCCTCGCCCATTATAAAGTGGCGAGGGTGACTGGTAAGCAACTAAACTTCACTTCTATTCTATATTCCTTTTCTTTATGATACATTGCGGGATTCCCGATTTCTGTGGGTTCAAACCGCCTTAAAATAATTAAAATTTGTCAAAAATATAAACCAAAATATATAATCCCCTAGATAATTCAATTCTCTTTTATAATAAATATGTAAATTTCCTTAAATTGACATTTTATTGTGACAGGTGTATTGCAAAAACACTTTACAAAAGTAGAATATGACAATTTCAAAAAATAAAACCGAAATGTTTATCTATATCACGTGATTGTCTCTTAACTTTTGTCTGCTACATTGGTATTTAAGTAAATGCGTGAGTTTCGCTCTTTTACTGTCATTCTTTTACTGTGGTATAAGCAAATACCATACTAGAATAATACCGGAAACTGGGCCGGCCTAATATTAAGCGCATTAAGATACACGTATAAAGTTTAAAGTCAAGCCGCTAGATAGCCGCTACATCGCAAGCCAGCCGATAAAAGATTTGTTACTGTGGATGCAGCGGGTGAACTTCTTCGCGTCGATAATTCAATAAGTACCAAGTCATGCCGCTAGGCTAGCTGTTGCTAGAAATCGACGGAAGCTTCCCGTATTATTCTAGTAAGGTACTTACTACAAGTCTTGTCTGAGGAATAAGTAAACGGTGACTTTGGAGCCGTCCTAGCAACGAGCCACTCAATAAATTCAAAGTTGTTCTGAATTCAATTTAATTGAATTCAAAAGCATTTTATTCTCAGTTTTTAAGTACATTATTGGAATAACAGTATATGTTTATTAGTAGTGAGAAGCCCACAGAAGGCAAGCCTTGAATTGGCCTTGTTGTTTCTGGCATTTGTCCGCAGGTGTTCGCACTGTCCAATCACTGATTCATATGTTTCGTATTTGAAATATCGATCTTTGATTGGTTATCGCTCACTCGTCGATGGTGTTCGAAGCCTACAGGGTTGGTTTAGTCGCTTTAAATTAAGTCCCCCAATGCAAATCAGTTTCGTTACTGAGTTGGTAGACTCTAAATGTGAATTAGAGTTATTATCTCTATCTGCGCACATTGGACTACAATGTGTTGTCTTCTGCGCAGGTCTGGACCCAGCCGGTCCCTCCTACCAGAATGTTCCTGACACTGACATGTTGGACGAAACCGACGCCCAGTTTGTTGATGTTATTCACACATGTGCGGGCGAGGGCCTCCCCTATCTCGGCATCATGAAGTTGAGGGGTAATGCTGACTTCTACCCCAACGGAGGACAACATCCGCAACCTGGCTGCAACGAATGGCTGTGTAAGCATAATCGAGCAATTTTGTTGTCTAATTTATTGTAAATTTTTATATTAGATTTAAGATCTTTTAAAAAATATGTTTTTGAAATTAATTATCCTCTTTTTTATTTTATTAAGTGTAAAATAACTGAACCAACAAGTGTTTGTGACGGTTCAGGTTTCTATTACATAGGAAATATAGGTAATAAGGAACCCTCAACTGACGTCACATACGGACTAAAACAATGGAGCAAATGAATTGAGCTGATGGACAAACAACAAGCTGTCAAAATATTAAAATTGTAAAGTTATAAAAGTAAAACAATGTAGATTTAGAACTTTTAATGATAGACAGCAAATTAATGAAAGTGTTTTATGTGCTTTGTTTGTTTTGAACGTTTGCTTTCCGAAATCAGAACACGTTACATTTTGATGGATTATTTATTTTTTTATTGATTTATCTTATTCAGTTATATAAACTGATTTACAAAGAAGGACAATTTATAGAGCTAGGCCATGCAAACTTTTAAAAGTAATGAACTCATAAATAGCAATTATAACGAAAACATATAAACTACTGTACTATAAAAAAATCAAGAACAATAAACATGGATTGAGAAATAAAATAAAATAAAATCAAGTAAACATACATTATATTACATTATACATCAAGGCAAAATGTGCAATGCATGGATAAAAAGAAAAAAGGAGAAATAGAAGAAAGAAAAAAGAAAAAAGAAAAAAGAAAAAGATGAAAATCGAAAAAAGAAATAAATTTATGTTACGGATTGTTGTGTTTATAGATTTATTTTATGTTTCATTCTTTTATTTTGGTGTTGCTAATAATGTGTTTGTTTCCAGACGTGAACCGTTTGGCTTGCGCCCACTCCAAGGCCCACCACATGTGGACCGAGAGTATTCACAACCCTAGCAAGTTCCGCGTGCAGCGCTGTCAGTCGGTACCGGAAGCCGCTAACTCGCAGTGCTCTGGGGGCGCCGCTAGCGGGGTCATGGGGAACGGCGCTGACCCCTCGTAAGTGTTGCCACATTAACAATAACGAGCTATCAATAACGGCCTTCTACAATCATTCGTTATTCAGTAAAATCATTTTCCGTTCTCATTGTTGCCAGAAAAATAGAAGAACTTATTTAAAATATTCGAAAAACAACATTAAAATTTTAAACCATATTTTTTTTAAGATAAATAGATTGTTGTCCTTATGTAGCCCTTAGTGTGTCTCATTTAAGCCCTATTCATGGAGCTAAGATGGGACACAATAAATATATTTCACCCAATGAATAAATTTTTGGGAATAACTCACGTTTATTTGGTAAGATCAACCCAAAATACATCAGATTACAAAAAATCAAGTAGTAAATGCTAAAACCAACTTATAAAGACAAAGTGTTCAAAATTGTCCCCGTTTTACCCCCGGATCACCCTTCTAATATCTGTAGTTATGTTTCAGCATGCGAGGAATCTTTGGGCTGAAGACAAACTAATTTTCACACACCCAGAGAAGCACAACACTCATCACTAGAAGAGACGTTATTGAACTTTCATTTAACTTGTCAAGAAAAGCTTAACTTTTCTTAATAATGTAATGTCCTACACACAAAAAAATACAATGTTGTGCCAGAATTTTTGTTTCACTATTTCCATTTCCTCATCTTTTCCACATGAAAACTTGGTTTGATTGTGTGTTGTTTTATGACGTATAGACAACTGATAAGCCACATGACGTGTGTCTCTTTGTTTTGATAAACAAAGTTATTTTATTATTTTTGAATAATAATAATTATCCACAAAGACTGTTTTAAAAAAAAAACTTGTTTTCTTCTTGTCTTGTTCTTTTTTCCGCTTTCTGGTTATCTTTTTTGTTAGCTAACCTCGTTTCTGTCTTTCTTTCTGTCTGTTTTAAGATATCTTTTATAATCAACACGCCATTCATTAAAGTTTAATTCCGGCTAAGCCTAACCTGAATAATATTATTAGAAATTTAGATTGAAGGTTTATTTAAAAACACATTTTTCCTAAATCATATTAATTTTGTTGCCGCATATTATGGTTCGTATCTAAGTCTTGATCATGAGATAAGAGTGAGGGTGGAATGCATAGTCGCCCCCTACTACCTAGGTCCACACATCCCCTAGCGGGGGCTCGTCGAACTCCCAAAAGTCGGGTCGTAACATCCGTTTCCAAATGTTAATAGTTACACGTTATTCATATGGGAGAATCATCCAGCAATATATACAAATTAATTGATCTATCAAAATCATTTCTAGCTCTAAGCCGCATTCCACCAAACAGAAACAATTTAGTTATACTTGCATTCTTTACCTACAATGTAAAGTAAAATATTTTGAAATCAAGTTTTACACAATGAATTAGTATATTTATTTATTTAGTATATTTGAGTGTACTAAATATATTTATTTTTTTAGTTTTATTAACTTATATTTATATTTTTTTTATATTTATATTTATATTTATATTTATATTTATATTTATATTTATATTTATATTTATATTTATATTTATATTTATATTTATATTTATATTTATATTTATATTTATATTTATATTTATATTTATATTTATATTTATATTTATATTAATATTTGTATATTTAAGTAATAAACCACTTTTTCAAGTGGACACGAGAATGGCGATTTTCATGTCCATGAGACGACATAACTTTGAGGTTTACCAAACCTCTACCAGGGAATTGACGAACCTTACCCAACCCCTATTCGGGCCCGTTATTTCCAGGTAACAGTTTCATGCGTGATTTAAAGAAAGTATCAATGACATTCTCTTATCAAACAGAATGTACTCTCTAAAGAATAAAAAAATGCTTGATATCCATCCAATTTACTTTCAAGCGTAAGAATATAGAAGACGTGTTGAAACTCAGTTTGAAACTTTCAAAAGTAGAAGCTACAAAAATCGACGAATGGAATTGCGAGCGAAATCCTTAATGAAATTCGAAAATCACGACTTCCAGAAGTTTCAGAAAGTTTTGCGGTTACTAATGAGGATTTCGATTCACAAGGTTGACTTTCTTAGATTTGTTTTTTTAAAGAAGATTTTTTTAAATTTATACTTACTTCTTGTTTCCTTCCACGTTCATAGAAGAATTCCACACAAGACCTCATCAAAATTTAAAGTCACCAGTGGAAAACTTCGGGTCACACATAAAGTAGCAAAGAATGTGAAAGAAACTTCAAATTTATCACTTTTATTCTTATTATTCCCAAGAAAAGGCATCTACTCTTTGTGTCAAAAAACTTATTAAACTCTTTGCAACAATGAGTGCTTTGTGTAATCCCACCTCGAAAACCACCCTCATAACTTTTCCTATTATTTGCACCTTGCCGCCACGAGAAAAAACGACGAAATCTTATATCACAAAAAAAGAATACTTTTTAATTATAAAACACAATTCAGTTAAAGACGAAATCTGAATAGGCCTATATCTTGGTAAAATTTTCTCTAAGAGTAAGCGTAACTGGAGATTCCACCCTAGGTACGAGATTTTAATTATCCCCCTTCCCCTCCTCTTCCCCCTTCCCCCCAACAACCTGTTCAAGAGAATCTCCTAGGAACAATGGAAAATTATTGCTACACTTTCTGCCTGCCTGCCCCTAGTTTTTTCACCTGCTCTCTCATCGCAAATTACGTAAAACAAGGTAGAGATTTCCAGCTTTTGGTCCTAAGATTATCTTCTCTTTTACTTGCCCTCCACTTTCATTTTAACTGCTACTTCCTAATCCTGGTTTCTATTAAAAATTCACCGTACAAAGTTCTTTTACTGTATACTAGCCCCAAAGAAAGTAGTCGCATACGGACATCAGAACCGTATCTACTGTCCCTTTCATTCGAACTAATTCAACAAACATCAACAGATTCCTTTGTTTTGCGCACGCTTTTGAGTTTGTGTGCCTTCTAGACTTAATGCGCTATAACTATTCCAGGTAACTAACAGAAGAGCGTTAATTATCCCTAATGAACCTGTTTCAATTAGATGGTAGAAACTAGAGAAGTTCTCTATTCCTTTCGTCACAAAAAAGTGAGAAGATTAAGTTGGTACTATTGTGTACACGGCTGTCATTAGCATGTCGAGAATACTTTCGTTGGACCAAGTATAACTAAAATGCTACTGCCAACCTAATAAGTCGTTCCAACGAACAAAGTTTATTTCAGAAATGGAATTAATAATTAAATAAATTCAGATTTAGAGTCTACCCACTCAGTGACTAAACTGATTTGCAGTGGGAGACTTTAATTTAAAGTGACTAAACCAACCCTGTAAACTTCGAACACCATCGACGAGTGAGCGATAACCAATCAAAGATCGATATTTCAAATACGAAACACATGAATCAGTGATTGGACAGTGCGAACACCTGCGGACAAATGGCAGAATCAACAAGGCCGATTCAGAACAGCTTTGAATTTATTGAGTGCTTCGTTGTTAGGACGGCTCCAAAGTCACCGTTTACAATGGAATTGAATCCACATTAGAAGTTAAATGATTAGAAGTTGATGAGCAATACATTGAAATCGTGTTATGCTGAAATGATCTGAAGGTATTGATGGCGAGTGCGTCCTCTATTATATGGAAGTTTGTTATTAATCAAGCATTTACCTCAAATTACACAGTATGTCATTCTTTAGAAGGTAACATCTTTGATGAATGATAATATTAGAAGGATGGATGATTAATTAAATAATTAAGACAGCGGGTAATTAATAACACAGTGAAATTAACTGTGTGGTAGACTACTGCGTATCGGTAATTCACACACTATTTAGAGTTGAGATTTTCTTAATTTGACGCTCCCCTGCTGCTCCCCTCCATCGTTATGTGATCACACTTAACCCCTGTGACAACCCGAAAATCATATCATATTTATTCATTTCATATTATATTATTTACAGTCAGTCTTTGTTATGCTGGGCAGTGGTCATGTAGCTAATGGGTGGAACTTTTAAACTATGTAAAACTTAAAATAACTGCACTAGCAAGTTTGATTCTGAGCACCGGTTATCTTGACATATATTTTCTTGAGGTTTTCATGAGTGAATTATGGAATTGAATCCCTTACGAACAACCCACAAACATTCCTTCCAAACTATCGAAATACCCTAGCTTGTAATTGGCAGTTATCCACCTGAAGATTGGAAAGTCACTAAACACACAATAGATAAGTTGTTCAAATACGGGAAACTTTGGTAGGTATGGCTTTAAATGAAGTACTCAATTACCAAGTTTGAGGTAAACACTTCTCTAAATCGTGCAGAATTAATGTTTGTCTTACTTTTGAAAGTTGTTTGATTATTATAGTTGATTGGTAACTTGCAATTATTTGTTCTGTAGTAGTGTTTGTTTTCTTTTGTTATCAGATGGACTGATTAGTTAACAAATTTTACTTCTTTCGTGTTTTCATTGCGAAGTTCAATTTAAATATTTATTTCAGTTAAGCCATGTTTGAAAGTCAAATCTTGTAGTAAAGTTGATATGTTTCCTGAATATTTCATGTGTTACTTCAACTCTTTAGCTTAAATTGATTAGCTTTCAAAAGTTTCCATCTATTCTTGTCTAGAACTGTATAATATATATCATGACGGGCTCAAAACTTCAACGAATTTCTAAAGAACATGAATTTAAAAATATACTGTTGAACTTAATTTATAACGTTATTATTCAATTCATCGAAAGTTCCTTTTGTAATTGTTTAACCGGAGTGAAAATTCTTTAATGAAAAGAGAGTTGATGAAGAATAAACTTTCAACAAAGTTTAAATGGAGTTGAGTTCATTGTTTGAGGCATAAAGAAGGTCAGATGAATAAGGGTCCAATTCACTCATTTAGTATCTCCGATTTAGTAAATTTGGTTTGGTAACTATCATTAAAACAAACATTACATTCAGAATGCATAACAATTGCCATGTTTATTCGTAGATGATCTTTGACTACCGGCTAATTAGAGTTTAAAAAGTTGTTGTTTAAACCGACGCAAAGATATTTAAAAGAAAGATATGTATAAACAGTGTGAACACGTTTTTGTTCGCAAATTTATTCTGATTCGGTGGACATATTGACATTTTTAAAGATTTTAAATGATTTTCAGTTAATCCTATCAGACTTTTAACTATGTTTCTACCAATTATTACATTGATTGTTTAACGTGAAGTAGAGAGGAAGAAAAGTATTTTTATACTCAAATTCGCTCATTTTTCCTATCATATTGTTCTTGTATGTTTGAACTGTGTGTTTAAACTGATTGTACATGTAAATGAAAAAAGGAAAAATAAAGACACTATTATTATTATTATTATTATTATTATTATTATTATTATTATTATTATTATTATTATTATTATTATTATTATTATTATTATTATTATTATTATTATTATTATTATTATTATTATTATTATTATTATTATTATTATTATTATTATTAAACTAAGCGATAACTCTACTATAGCAAGTACTCACAAAATTACTTAATCTATTGATTTTAAATATTTTCACCCAACTTTTTGAACTAACAAGTATTTGTTTCTTGAATTTATGGACAAAAAAGGTCCACAAAAAAATTCTACTGTTATGTTTTATATATCCTGACTGTTTGATGAATATATTTGACCGTGTAATACAGGCGAGCAGGCCGCTTGTCAAAGGAGGGAAAGATGTTTGGAAATATGTGATGTGCATACTGAGGCTCCACCAAGAAGTGAAACCTGAGCACAAAACATTGAAACTGTAGAACACAATATCAGACGAGCGTGTTGGGATGAGAAATAGTGAGCTGAACAGAAGACGTGAGTGGGATTAGGGGAATTTACAACATTGGACTTAACAATATATCTGGAATGGAGAGAACGATAAAGATGATGTTAATAAAAGAAATAAAAAAATCGTCCGTTTCCTAGGTTGGACTTTTCCTCTAAATCTTATCATGTTAATATTATGTTTTGATAACTACCTAAATAAAAAACAAGCTGAAATATTATTGTGGAGTCATAACAAAACATTTTATATATTATTTTGTTTCAGCTTGAAAAATCTCATTGAGAGCGAAAGAAATAAAGAGGGAGATAATAGATAATTGTATTTAAGAAGGGATTAATAAAAGGCTAGTGAGGTCTTATGTACCTTTCACCCATATTACAATACAATATGTATATTACTGATCCATATAAACTATATAATAAGGTCCAGTCTTACAATGTCCCAATAACTATTTATTCGTCGAATAGCTTGTTGTCTCCATGGCCACCACCAATCAAAATCCTTAGAATCCTCCAAATAGCTTAATTGCTACAAATAACTTTCTTATTAGGAGATTGTAAGACTGGCCCTAAGTTTAACATTGTTCATGAATTTATTCTAAAATAACAAACCTCCGCTTCGATTATTTCATTTTATCTAAATCACGTTTTAATAGATTCTTTTAAAGTGCATCTAAATTTATGTCAAATTATTTGTAAACATTATCAAGTAAACATCCACAGAAACAAATGCACAGGACTGTAGACAGCGTAAACATATTCGTATCTCTCTTACTCGTCCCCTTCCAAGTCTATCTGTTACCAGCTTCAATGGAATCCCACAGCCAATCTTCACCTGCCAAACAAGAAATTCCTTGTTGTGTTCGGACGTGGTTTTATTAACTCTTGAACATCCCCATAGGTTTCACTACTCATACTCCATCGTGGGGTACGCGTGACGTCAGAGTGTAATATAGACGAACGTTAAACGTTTAAACGCGACTCGGTAGAGTTTTAACGTTTACTGGAGAAATTCACTGTTCACGCACAACATGAGAACGCACATATTAGCAATTAAAAATAAACAGTCGTTTCGTGTGATTTAAAACGTAAATGTTTAGGATTTTAAACGCTTTTCTTATCCTTACAGGGAGGCAAAGTAGATTTTTTTACTTGATGTTTACATTTGAACAATATTATACTAACCTCAAATCTAATAGAACATAGTTTGTGTTTATGTATTTTTGTTGATGTAAAATTTACTGAGCATTTTCTAAAACTGTTTTGTAATACCGTTAAGTACCGTAAAATGCAGGGGCGAACTGAAATAAAAAGGCCCGGGATGTTGGGTTTTGGGGGGGCCCGCACGAGGTGGCGTGGCGCAGCTGGGGCCTGGGGCAAATACGCCGAAGGCGTAACAAATTTATTTGGGTTGCATTGAATTTTATGGCCTGAAAAACGATTTTGGCCCGATTAACAGAGGCCACCCTACCAGTAGCAAAATAATTTCCATAATATTCAATTAATTACATTGAATATTTATAGTAAATATTACAAAAACTCTATTTTAATTTGAAAATAATACTTATAGAGTGGGTTTAAGATTTGTTTAGCTATATACAAAGAATATTTACATCATAGGAACTTTCTGGTAGCAGCCCGGAGGCCCGGAAAGCTAAAGTGCCCGGATTTGCCCAGGGGCCCGGGATGCTATCGCATCCCGGTATCCCTAGCCAATCCGCGCCTCCCTATACGATGCACAGTTTAGCTGTAAAAACCAATTATAAATGTATCCCAAAGCAGCGACTAGTGTTGTATGGGAGTCAAGTGAGGGTGCCTGTGTGATGCCAGAATACGCCCCGTTTCCCTCTGCGACGCATGGTTAAGCTGTAAAATGTAATTACAAATTGATCCTTAGGCAGCTACTAGTGTTGAATGGGAGTCTAGTGAGGGTATCTGTGTGATGCCAGAATACGCCCCGTTTCCCTCTGCGACGCATGGTTAAGCTGTAAAATGTAATTACAAATTGATCCTTAGGCAGCTACTAGTGTTGAATGGGAGTCTAGTGAGGGTATCTGTGTGATGCCAGAATACGCCCCGTTTCCCCCTGCGACGCATGGTTAAGCTGTAAAATGTAATTACAAATTGATCCTTAGGCAGCTACTAGTGTTGAATGGGAGTCTGGTGAGGGTATCTGTGTGATGCCAGAATAAGCCCCGTTTCGGTCTACAATGCACGGTTTAGCTGTAAAATGCAATTAAAAATTGGTCCCAAGGCAGCCACTTCTGTTGTATGGGAGTCTAGTGAGGGTGTCTGTGTGACGCCAGAATAAGCCCTGTTTCCCTCTACGATGCACGGTTTAGCTGTAAAATGCAATTAAAAATTGGTCCCAAGGCAGCCACTTCTGTTGTATGGGAGTCTAGTGAGGGTGCCTGTGTGACGCCAGAATAAGCCCCGTTTCCCTCTACGACAGGGGCGGACTGGGATAAAAAGGCCCGGGATGCTGGGTTTCGGGGGGGCTCGCACGAGTTGGCGTGGTGCAGCTGGGGCAAATATGCGGAAGGCGCATATAATTTGTTGTGGTTGTATTAAATTTAATGGTTTAAAATATGTTTTTACTGTGCGATTAACAGAGGCCACCCTACCAGTAGCAAAATAATTTCCATTATATTTAATTAATTGCGTTGAATATTTACAGTAAATATTACAATTAATTCAATTATAATTTTGAAATAACACGCATAGAGTGGAGTTAAGATTTTTTAGCAATAAACAGAAAATTATGTACTTCGTAGGAACTTTCTTGTAGCAGCCCGGGAGCCCGGACTGCCAAAGGGCCCGGATTTGCCCAGGGGCCCGGGATGCGATCGCATCCCGGCATCCCTAGCCAGTCCGCGCCTAGTTAAATGTATGATTTATTGTCCCAGTTATAGATTTCTGTGAACGCTATAATATTGGTTTAAGCATTGTTTAATATGACCTTAAACAGATGCATTAGCCGACTACAAACCAATACCGACCCAAGTTAAGTTACGACTAATCATTCCTTTGTTCACAACGAAGAAGCTTATTTAAGCTTAAAGTAAGCTCACATTTCAACCTTAAACAACGAGAATTATTGTTACACACGTACTCCCGCACCTAACTAGAAATGTTAGCGACGCGCTATAGTGTGTTAATATTCACGAAGTGTATTTGTGGTGGGGGGGACCAGCCTTACTGGAGAGGCTTTACCTTCTAAGTGCGGCGTTGACCACAGCGGAACGCGTGTTGCCTTATCATATTGCCAAGGCGTTAACAACGCTGAAACACTATTGTCAAGGTATACTCCGGTGTGTTTCTTTAAAGTAGGAAAACGCTCTTCGTTGCCAGATGAGTGATTTTTTTCAATAAATCAAAAAAATCATTTTCACATCATATGTCTTACAAAAAAATAAACCTTTATAATAAACATATTAAAGTCTACCCATTGAGTCACATACATTGTGTTGCATTTTTTATACTTACATCGTGAACTTCTTAGTTTCCTGATTTGTGTGTGTATTTATTTATTTAATGTCTATCCTATTCAGTTATAAAAACTGATTTTCGAAGGAGGACCTTATAATACAATTAATAATAGATATTTAAGTGATCACAAAGTTCTTTATCATCAGTTGACTTGTATTGAATTTTTTAGGGCAGAAGTTGATTAATCTACTCTCAACTTATGAAATATGATTAGTTTGAGAATAAATCTCGTGTCGTCTTATTTTTAAAACCTGACAAGCTCGATTATGACGTATATTGATTGAAATTTAGAGAAAAGCTTGATTAACCACACTCACTTTAATAACACTGTTTAATACTCTGTCCACATAATTACCTATCAGTCTTATAAGATGTCTTATCATTTACTAAGACCTTCTAATTGAAACTTCTCATGAAATTACACTTTTACGTTCATATTGTAGTAAACTACAAAACAAAAACAACCGACAAGATAGGCGAACAAAAATAAAGAAAACAACACATTTTAGCGATTCGGAGAGTTTTGGTGGTATTCAGACAAGAAACTACAAAAATCGTATGTATACCCATCCTTGAGAAATAGTTATACATATGTGTGAAAAAATGTTTTTTACCCAAAGAGAAACAAGGGAAAAGTGAACGCAATCGTACAATTTTGTCTAGTTGCTCAACAATTATTTTTCTTTTGGTAATTAGCATGTACGTGATTTTCACCCTAGGCAACAAGACAAAGTAAAGTAGTAACAAAAGATTGGGTCTTTGATATGAACGCAGGAGTTCTTTATCCTGATTAATATGTAACTAAGTTAAATAATTTTCTCAACTTATGTTTTAATGCGGTTCAGTTACTGCAACCCGGCGATCACGCCTACCTGCCAACTCCGCTTAAGGTAAATTACTGTTGAGCAACTTGCCAAAATGATACGATTTTGTTAATTTTCTTCTTCTTTCTATTTGAGGTAGGAACTTTTTCTATACACATGAATCATTATTTCTTTTAGATGGGAATACCAACAATGCATATGATTTCTTAAGTTTCTTTTCTATAGATTCCATTTAAAAACTTCCTTAAAACATCCTCACCAATACAACTAATGAGACTCAAAAGACAAAAAATTATAATATTGAAATGTCAAAGTAAATACAGAATATTATACAGTAAGACCCCTAAACATGTCTCGTATGTATTCGTGGGATGTCGGCCTAGGGGCTAAATCCAATTAGGCTGTGTTAGATAGACCATGCATGTTCCCGTATTTCACATTAAAACCATCGTTAGCTTTGTAGGAATTTGGTATTGTTTTCGTCATCGTTATCAACAACAACCCAAAAGACAAACAAACAAACAAAAAAACAAACGAACAACATGTGATATAAAGACCACATATCATTATCGTGTTTTTAATGTAGCTGTTGTGTCGTCACGCAAAGACCCTCTATTATAGGCCTACTGTTTTATCAATCCTATGTAATGGAACTGACTACAATTACACTCCCTTCTATATAAGCTTGCATTAAATGTATGTACACTTACATCCCACTTTAATTTATTATGCTCTAATTTTAACTAATCGAGACTTAAGTAGCTTTCCTTGATAAACTATTTACAGAGCTTCCATTAGACCAGTGTGGGTCTGGTCTAGGATAAGAGTCGGCCCCGCAGTGGGAATAGCTCGTTATAAACCTTTGTTAATCGAATAGCAAGTTAGTTTGTTCCCTCTCCGTCTCTCAATGAAGTAATTCTACTGTTGGGGCAACTTATGACCTGTTCGACTCTTACAAACAAGTAGAAAACATGAAATAAATAGTTTGCCATTACGGAGAGTCATTAGATACTTGTACGAAGGTTATATAGGTAAGTAGAATAGGCTAGGGTGGCACTGCCAGTCGTAAGTAGCGATAAAAAGAGTCACTGTCCCTTTTCACCTCACTGTCCCAATTAATATTCTTCCTCCCACTTGGCCCTGCCCTCCCTTGCTGGACTCCTCTTATGACGACCCCCGCGATTTGGAAGATATCATATGACCCAAGCGGTCAAGTACGTCGTTAAACAACAAACAAATCAATCAATCAATCAAACGAAGGTTTCGAGTACCCAACAGTTTGGATAATAAGAGTGAAACACATAAAACCTTTAATTTGAGACTGATTTGTCACCACATTTATATGTGTTGGTTACAAACACTTGGAGTGTAGCGTAGTGTTTTTATCGTCAGCTATGAAAGTAGTCAATTATTAAAGTATTTACAAAAATGTTCACTATCATTTTCTTGAATAGTGTCGCCGGTCGTGGATCGTACAGTAGTTCTTAGTTCACATAACCAACACGTCTCCTAAACAGCGCCACAAGTCATATCTTCGTGCTTGCACTTCCATCTCTTGCGCAAATAATGCATTACATGTGCCCCTAGGGACCAGAAGAAGGTAGCGCGACCTCTTTCGCCTCGACCAATCACAAGCGAGATGACATAGTCGCATCCCCATTGCCGTGACCTTGTGCAATCTTCATATTTCTATCTGTATCCGAGTACAAGGCGGTTAGATGGTATATCTGCGCCTTTAAGGGATAATCGAGGCATATATAGGCCAGGGAGATTATATTTTTTAACCGACAGACGAGCGTGAGGATTTTAACTTTTAAAATAACTTTTCATACCAACTTTTAAATCGACATTGTGGGAATATACTGCAGTTTTATTTTCCCACAATTTCGATATTAAATGTATTTAAAGGTACCAACGATCAGAAAACGTTGAATTCTCATGACCTGCTACAGCAGAAATGGATGCCGCACGAAATTTTCCCGTCTTAATACCCAAATATTTGTAATACTTGGCTGACCGAAAGATAGGCTGGGGGACATGCCCCAGCATCCCCCGTTTTACCACAAACTAGTGTACACTACGATGTAAGTGCAAACTTTGAGATTCTGATGTACATTTTTGTATTTTTTTTAAGAACAACTTTGTTCACCACCTAAGTATTCTAAGAAAAGAATTTACTGCTCTAATTTTTGCTGTGCGATTTTGTTTGTCCACCGGTTACAAAACAACAAAACACGTACGATAATAAAAACAGAGTTCCTCACTGAAAACCCTAGATTTTTCTGAGTGAGTAAAACAAACTATACACATAATTTGTCAGTTATCTCAATAGTATATTTCCTATCCTATCCATCGTGTAATTCAAACGAATAAGTCTATTCTAATATACATTCGCAAACGATAATCAAATAAAGCACCTTGTTCAACAATTCAAGCGCAATCAGTAAAAGATTCTATCCTACGCAAATAAACACGCTTCAATCCAATTTTCCGCGCAATTCCTAAACCAATCGGTCTTCAGCGCGCGTAAATTGTAAACTTTGTTTAAAACTCATTACTTTAGAATCTCTTCTCTCGCCGAAGTGTGTTTTCAATCATCTGCTTGGCGTGATAATAGGAACGCAGAGGTAAATTGAATACGAACGATCAACTTACATTCTGATACAGAAAGCAGCTCTTGTGTTTCAAACAGTGTTGCCGTGTTTATCGACACGGTTGCAAGATTTCCTAGATTTTCCCTTGGTACAGTGTTGCCATTTCGTGTGTTTCAAACAGTGTTACCGTGTTAATCGACACGGTTGCAAGATTTCCTAGATTTTCCCTTGGTACAGTGTTGCCATTTCGTGTGTTTCAAACAGTGTTACCGTGTTAATCGACACGGTTGCAAGATTTCCTAGATTTTCCCTTTGTACAGCGTTGCCATATCGTAAGCCACTCTTTTAAAACAGCGTTGAGAAATTATTTTTGCTTATATATCCTACATTCGGTTGTAAAATTCCCTAGTTCTGTAATAGACGATTTTCATGATTGACCTAGAAGGCCATAATTACTTCTTTCTAAGGGGCCTTGAAAGATCTGTGACAACAATAACAACTAGTTTTCAAATGTTATGTTAAGGTGCAATTTCACTGTTGTTCGTTGTTGTCATTGAAGATCTAGAGGGTAGTGTTTAATTCTAGCTAAAGGTTCTAGATCAATTCTGAAAAAGGTCTTTTACTAAACTTTCAAAACGTAACCTGTTGACGCACCTTTCAAATTTACATGCAAATCATCTTAGTACGGTATAATCTAGTATCGCTGTATAAAAGATATATAACATATCAACTGGATGAACAGAAAAATAGGCTACTGTTCTTCTTTCATATTACATCAACTGATGAAAATGCATTCTCGCAATTCAATTCAATTCAACCCCGATATTCGTACACGTTTTATCTCTCAGAATTTTACGATTTCAGCTAAAAGAATGAAGCACTACATTTGTTCCATCTCGTTTTATTACCTAGAATTTGTGTTCAAGAAAATCTATTCCTAAATTCAATTCTCTTTCTCAATACGCCACATCATTGGTATATAACAGAGTTTTTACTGGCATCAACTCTTGTGCCCCCCTTTGTGGCAGATAGCAGAAGATGGGATCATAATTTGTTACAGACATGATAATGTGGCCTAGTTTTGCTTCAAGACCACAGTGCAATGCGCAACGTTATCTCATCACTATAAATGATAAATTACTGTACTGTTACCGATATGAAATTATTCCCCCTCCCCCTCCTCAACCCCCTTCCCCAATCAAAGGTCCGTACCTCAAAAACCAGCTTTACTACGTCACTGAAAACGGGAACAATTCTTTTCAGAAAACATCGACCTAGCTAATAAAACATAACAAAGCTAAAGTATTCTCACGAAAACGTCATAGCAAAGTCCAATAAAACCAACTTAATTTGTTTACTTCCCTAGTGTCTACCATGTTATTGAAACTGGTTCATTAGGGACAATTTACGACGTTTCGTTGGTTACCTGGAATGGTGGGCGTGGCTTATTAAGCTTATGCACTCTACTCGGTGGAAGACTGTATTTACAAATTTTGTGATTGTTGTTGAATTAGCGTCCATGCAAGAGGCAGTAGAATAGGATCTGAGGTCGGTATGGGAATACTTACGTTATATTTATCCGCGAGACAAAACTAAATTAGAAACATTTACACCACTAATTTTAATTATCACCCCAGCCCTCGGGCTAATGCGTTTTTACCTCTATATTATTCCTTTATCTTCTCTAGAGGGCCCAGCCCGGGAGAGCGTTCAAACAAAGTTCAATGTTGAACTATTGCATCTAGTAAGTTAGTAAGTAAGTAAGTAAGTAAGTTGGTAAGTGAGTAAGTAAGTAAGTAAGTAAGTAAGTAAGTAAGTAAGTAAGTAAGTAAGTAAGTAAGTAAGTAAGTAAGTAAGTAAGTAAGTAAGTAAGTAAGTAAGTAAGTAAGTAAGTAAGTAAGTAAGCAAGTAAGTAAGTAAGTAAGTAAGTAAGTAAGTGAATAAGTAAGTAATAGCATTTGCTAAGAATCACATATAAACGTTTAAAACGTCCAGAGTTTTCAATGCATCAAACAAGTGAGTGACCTTTAAAAGTGCTGGTTATTAAATCTCAAATTTTGATACGATCTTCCATGATACATTACTATTCCTACTAGCAGAAACTGTGCACATTAGATTTCATAAATAACTCGAATTCCACAAATACAATTTATCGCGACAACCGCACAACAAACCGCAATCAGTTACCCTAACTGTTATGTCAGATTATCTCGAGATGTGACGTTTAATTGGTATTGTATATTACATCTGTTCAAACCAACTGTCTGGCTATGCTGTGGTTAGTTATGGCGGTAATGTATGGAATATGTTTACCCACAATGATGTATTTTATTTATGAACATTATTGTTGAACGTTTTGCATTGAGGCGATCCGAACTATTCGTGATATGTTGGTTTGGAACGAAATATAGAGTCGACTTACAGCTGTTTTACACTGGGGCATCCAGTTTGTTTGTGTAAGGTCACATTATTACTAAGTTACCACTAAGCACTAAGTTACTAGTTATTACCGCTAAGTATAGCATTTAAACTACTCTGCAAAACCTACGTATAGGTCGGTTCAAATTGCATAGCAATGCTTTCAAAATTGTCAAAAAGTAAACCAAAATTTTTCTTATAGAATTTAATGCTTTTTATTTTGATTGTTTCACTGTTTCAATACATTTTTAAGTTTTTCAAATTAGCTCATTTAAATGTTGCAACGCCACTTTCGCAACTAAATGAGTTAATTTAAAAAAGTTAATATCATATTTACTGAAACAATTAAACAATCACAAGAAAGGTGATGGAATAACATATTTTGGTGTATTCTTTGACAATTTTAAAGCATCTGAAAAAATTTTTTACAGACTGAATTCGAGAATTTGCTCGGTAGGTCCACATACAAACCTAAATGTTATATTTGTTATTATAATTAAAGATTAAGGGTACATAACTCGCAAATTAGCACCATAGCATGAAACTATTAACATTTTTGTATAAGGATCTACAGAAAACAAACACAAATATATGCTTAATTAATTAAGTTTGAATGAAATTCGATAACACAAAAATAGCTTATTACCGCATTTAATTCAAACATAATGAATTTTGTATATTTTGTTTTCGTTTGTAGATTCTGATAATATATGGCCGATGTATCTTCAAGCGATTTCGATTTAAAAAGTTGCTTTAAATTTGAGAACAATCTCAATCTCTGATGCCATAGACTCAATATTTGGGGTTGTGGCAACGAACATGTTCTCATTAAAAAAGGTACCAATAATATTAACATGATCTTAATACAAATTGCGTTTAACAACTTCTTGAGAATGCTCGAACCATGTCTTAAACAGTTTCAACGACGTAAAAGATTTCAAGAGAAAAGCTTTGAAGTAGGGAATAATAATTAAAACGTTCAATTAAAGTGGCAATAACATTTTAATTAAAATGAAAGGGGTCAGATCTTTGGCGGAGATGTATTAGAAAGTTTGAAGTTACAATAATTAAGAACTTGATTGAAAAGAAGATTTTTTAATCACAACATTTTTGACAGAGACAAACATTGTTTGGTGCCATCACAGTTTGAGATTGCATCAAAGACGTGTATTCATTTAAGAGATGAACAACGATTAAATTTAATTTATCGATAATCGTACAAATGACAGCATTTTCGATCAATAATATCGAATGAAAATTATTATTTTACCATCATGAAGCAATCTTTTACAGATTCGGTGATATAAAAACTCCTAACCGAACACAATGCTAAGGCAACATGTTTTTGACAGATCTGATGTTACATGGTTGAGAGTAATCACCACATATGAGGCCACAGTAGGGAGAAAATGGCGGTTCTGGCACAGGACATGACCTTTGACCTTGACCCCGCCGCTGCCTGCCGTGAGGCGCTTGATTAGCCACCGTGTGACCTTGAACAAGTGCAATCCAAGTTGGCTCCGCCCACCGCTCACTGGTTGGAGACGCGTTCGAGTTAAACTAACAGCTGAGTAGAGTATTTAGAAAAAAAAATGGCTCATCCACAACAATCACAAGGCATTGTTGATGACACAGGTTCGTCACCTACCTACTGCAATCATTGTGTATAGTTCAAACTTACTATGCATAGATCTCCGCAGTAAACAAATGAATATTCTAAGTATTTAATGAAATATAAAAAGTTTTAAAATATAGAAAAAATCAATAATAATTAGGGGTTAGATTATCATCGAAGTTGAGATGAGGTTAAGGGTACGATTAAAAAGAAATAAGATTATCAAAGAGTTCAATGTACTACTTTATTTATATCACCAACGTGCTACGCCATATCGAAAAGATTAGAAGTGCTATTTGCTACCATTTAAATGTTCGGATATGATCAACTTCTTTTCATCGCGGAGAGCTTAGCGAAAGCAAAAGAGAGAGAGAGAGAGAGAGAGATTGTGTTCCACCCACAGCTCTGCCGAGGGATCGTGAACCCTACCTTCTTAATATTCTCAAGAGAGCTATATCAGACTACAAGACTAGTGTTTGCATGTTCGTGTGATTGTGCATATTCCATAAAACGCATTTTTTTAAATAACCCAATCACTTTTCATTCTTTACTATTTTAAATACCCTGTATAAACTAACAGTATGTCAGTGACAATATATTACCAATGTTATTTCATGTAAACCACTCGAACCGAGGATATTACGCATCCCGTTGTTCTTTGATTTACACATTAAAATGTACATTTTTTTGCATGTATACAAATCAACAAAAAAAAGGCTCACCTAGTAATATATTTCAAATTTTTTAAAATTTTATAACAATGAAAGTTCTTAGTTGTTAATACCATGATCAAACTAATTGTCTTTTAAGTATAAATAGTGACACCATTAGAGTTGCTATGTTGCTTATCATCATGTGGTATGCTTGCGTCTAGAGATACGTTTTTTTTTTTGTGATATCGATTTTAGATACTGAATAGGTGAACTGAATCAGTGAAAGTTTTGAAAACACTGCAAAATGCTAATTTTATAATAATATATAATCTCACACACCTGTTTCCAAAATCGAGCCAGGATGTGGTTAACCCTCCAATCTCCGAGGCATAGAATCCATTAATAATAAAATAGAAAAATTCATACCAAATGTAAAATCAATCAATGCTAAAACACATATCTCTACTTATGTCATATCAAAATTGTTAATTTATTTTATTTTACTTCATACTTGCATCAATTTAAATAGAAACGGTTTTTATCTAGCTTGTTTTTTTGTCTATTTGAGGGTTACAGTGGTACATAGATTTATCGTGAATGTTATCTATAGTACATTAAGTTATTCAAGTTCTATATAGGATATGTTGAGATGGAAAGGATTTAAATAAGAGAGAAGTACACACACGTAGATGATATTCTTTTATTATAATGTAATACAGATTTAATGTTACACTTAAAAAGTCAAACAAATAGTATATGTAAACCAGATGGTGAATCACACTAGAGCAAGATATTCCAGTCTCTAATTCGAACTTTAGTGCGAATCACCTCCAGATATATTTACATTACATATACTTTACAATCACATTTTTTTAATTTTATAATGTCCATACGCAAATGTAGTAACACCATCAGAGTTGATGTAACGTTTATCATCGTATGGAGAGAGGGTCTGCTTCCTTTGTTTGATTGTATATAGTTCATGATTTATACTTCTAATAGATACCATACCAGCACTGTACATTTTTCGGAATAATAAACACTTTCTATAGTCAGCGTGTCGAATATGATGTTTTAAAGTTGCTCTTACAATGCCCTTACCCACTTTTTTATTATTATCAGAGTCATTAGCTAAAATGGAGTACATCTTAGCTCTCAAACCAACAAACTCTCGAACAGGCTTACCTTCCATTTCATCCTTAAATTTTCCCAGAACTTTCATGTTTTTCTTACTAAAAAGTGTGTGATCTTTAGGAAAATTAGACGTGTCAAACAAATGTTCATCTGACTTCATGTCCTCGTAAAGATCTTTTGTTTCAATTTCGTAACACAGAGAGTCAGTATCAGTGAAAAGAAGCTGTGCTCGATTGCCATACTTATTTTTTGTGTAATTGTAGTGAAAGTCATACATTACAGCTTTACTTAAATCTAAAATACTAAAGCCTGCATATATTGGACGGTTTAAAATAAGAGTTTTCTTCTTACTATGCACAGCTACTAAGTTATTTTGAAACATTTTAAATCCTTCAAAGGCGGGAGAAGCCACAAGTTTTAACATTCTTCTTTTATTGTTCACGAGTGTAACATTGATTCGTTTACGCATATTTTCTATTAATTTACCAAAAAGACTGTTGACCATCAATTTGTATAGATTACGCTCGAAGGTGTTGTGAGCATTCTGGCGTTTATTTGTGTTGAAATCTACATATGGCTTCAACCAAGGGCTTTGGCTAAATTCAAGCACTTTATGAACTTTTAAGAGCTTCATACCTAATGATAGGTACTGCTTCAAATTTCTGTAGTGTATAATGTAGTTCTTTTTATTTTTTAGGTTTGGAGTCAACTTAGTGACTTTAGTATTCAACCTGATATCTAAATCATCTACAAGATTTTCACTGTATGGGCGATATCATATTCTTCGAAATAGTAATTTTTTCTGGAGCTAGAGGATAATCATTATGTATATCATGTAACTCTACTGGATATTCCAAATCTACTTCTAATATGTAGCCGGTGTTTGAGTCGTTAGGTACATTCTCAAATGTAATATTTTCAATCTCACCTTTAGTCAACCATTTGAACCCACTAATGGGGAGATAATCAGACATGGCCACACCGTATAGATTGTTACAATCCCAATACGTAATAAATTTGGATGGTTTATCAGAATCAAACCCCTCAACATATTTATTATTAGCTTCCGAGAATCGTTTAGATATTGTAGATACACCCCCTCTTATTCCATTTTCAATAAACAAGTACATATTCGGGTCTGTAAACAATTCTAATTGAACACCAGTCATCTTCAAACAAGCATGGAATGTGAGACCAGAGCTGGTGTAATTGTGCGCTGGATCTAATCCGTAATTATCTAAACATAGTAATCTAAAATTTTCAAAAACATCAGCTAAAAGACATACATCAGTTTTTACGTATAAATCCTGATATTCACCAAGGTTTTTTATGTCGAAAGCTTTCCAAACATCGACAGCGTGTTTATAGTCAATATCACTTAAATCTTCACCTGTAAGAACATTGTGAAAGAACTTTTGTGCTGGTAGATTAGTTTCAAGAAATTTTTCTTCAGAATCAAGATAATCATATGGGAACACTCCCTTACGTAAAAGAAGATGAATTTTATCTTGATGAAAACATTTTTTAAGTGTTACAAACCGGTCAATGCCGTAACCAACAAGATTATTTACCAATGAATCTAGTGAATCGTTTAAAAACTGGTACGAGTCAATGAAACGAAGATTTGATACAGAAAAAGAGATGTACTTTTCAACAGTGTTGGGGATGACTGAAATTCTTCTGTTTTCAATTTTACCAAGTTTTTGCATTATTAGATGCGAGTCATATCCTCGTAGGTTATGAAAAACAACTGGTATATATTTCGCTTGTGTGTAAGCTAGATTACATTTATTGTGGACGGCACCTCGATAAATACCATCTAAATGGTTGTGATCTCTTACTCGATCCAAGCCTAAAGCTTTGTTGCAAATATGACAAATAACAGCTTCTTTAAATGATTTTTTGTCATGATCTGTCATAACTATAGGGACTACCTTGGACATAATTTTACATAAGTTATCCTCTTCACTTAACATTGCATCTAAAAACTTGTCGACTGCTTGTGAACCCCGATAAACTACAGGTTGTTTTAAGGAGTTACCTTTAGAATCAACAATAACATAGGAAAATCCCGATGGTTCATGATTTGTGACTTGAGTTGTGTGTGATATATCACTTGTTTGGTCGCAACCTAAGATCTTTCTAGAAATACACTCAAAATCAGCATATATAATGAATGGTACTTTTAATGAGAATTGAACATCTTTGAATTTTAAAATATTGTCTTTATCGGTGGGTAATTGAATTTTTTGTGGATCGTGTTGACTACATAATGTATGATGTTCCTCTCTTAGCTTTTGAGTAGTAAATCTATGTAGGCACAGATAACAGTAAAATTTTCTGTGTTCATGCTTTGTTAAAGAGTGTAAGAGTCGGTTGAAATCCTTAATGAGAAAGTAGTGTGAGTTGTTTTCATTCGATACGTACAATAAATTTACATGCTCTTCACAATGTACTTTTGTTATACGAATAGGGAATATATCTTTATCCCACCCAAAAACATTTATAGAAATATTATTGTTTTTCTCAAAAATATCAAGTTTTGATAACTTTACTGGATAATCAATACCACTCATGTTAAGTTCTGATTCCAGATGTTCATATTTACTCACACGTTGCGAATTTTTAGTTTGTGGATAGAGATGCGCGAGAACTGACCATAGAAAGCATTTATTGTCGCGATAATTTTGTATGTTGACTATCGATTTAGATAATTTCAATTTTGATGGTAGAGGTATGTAGCTACTCCCTGCTAGAGGCGCGTATTGTACAACTTTTAATTCTAAATAGTAAACATGTTCTAGACCCCAATTACTACCATCCTTTTGAAAAGTACTTGATAAAGCATTAATTTTTTGAAATGCATCACTAAATTGATCATCAAAATCGTTTTCCTCAAGGAGTGTATAACACACGCTTCTAAAACAGGGAGACGTAAATTGAGGTTCACCTTCCATCTCCCGTGAAAACCGTACAAACATTGATATGTACCATTTAACACCTTTAAACGTACTAAGATTTTTCAAAACCAACTCTTTGACCTTATCATTGTGGTTGTTTAAAAAAAGAAGCAGATCTCTCTCATACATAGTGTTTTTAAACTTGTATGATTTGGCGACTCCATCGAAAGATTCATCACAGGAAACGTTATCAGCACATGGTCCGTTGTTAAAGCTGTCATCATCAACTTCCATAGGTGTCACTTCCGGATTGGCGGTTTTGATTGCAGATTCGAGCTTATGTTGATGGACGTGTTTCAAATAATCATCTTTAATTGCGAACTCCTTTGTGCATAAAGCACATTGAAACAACATGGAGTGATCTCTCTTGACGTGATTTTTCAGGTTATCTTCACGTGTAAAAGAAGCAGGACACAATTTACACTTGAAGGATGTGGTGAGATTGTGGGCGACTCTCTTGTGACGTAGCAGTGCTCTTTTCCATTTGAAAGCTTCGTCACACACCTCACATACGTATGCACGATTCTTGGTAGATTCCATCTCGTTGTACTTTCAAACTATATTAACAAGAGAGATGGATTAAGTTTTTGTTTAAGGTTTACAATTATCGCTAAACAATATGACATATACAAATTAACTATATTTACCTTGATTGGTAATAGAATGGTGTTTTCAGCTTGATAATGTATCGGTCGTAATGTGTGCAGAAGTGATTAGTTTTAGATATTCACTCTGTATTCATAAAAAAGAGGAACGAGTATGGATAAACGTAAAAATATGTCCCGTCTTGATTGTTTATCTTGAAATGTTTACAGTATGATAATACAAAAATAGTCAACTAAAGAGGTCTCTTGTAGTTATCCCTTCAATAGATTGTTAATGACTGAGCCGATCCTCAGTTTGATGACCTATTTAAATTAAATGAGCAACTGAGCGCGGACCGCGTAGAAAACGATTAAAAAGAAACGACGCGCTCCAAGCGGACGAAGCAGGAAGCTCACCGCTAAGATGAGGTTCTTACGATTGTTGAGTTAAACATAGGAACTTTACAATCTTCCAAATTAAATAAAGAATTAACTGTTTAATAAAATAGCATTACGATCATTATCGTAGATTAAATTGTAAAGAAATCTAGACGATAGTGATAGTGTGTGCTGGAGTGGTTATCTAATAACTAAACACTTGCTCCACGCAAGGCTATCAACTTCCTGCGTGTGCATACATGTCAGTAGAAGAGTAGGTTAGTATTACTTATTATTCACTTCATGGGTATTAGGATGCAGACTCGCGAAGATAATATTATGGCTGTGAGCTGACAGAACTCGATGGGTAGTCAACACTAGAGTGAAGCGTATTATTTCATTTTTGTCAATTTTTTGTTTTTTTTTTACAATAATTAAACCATTTGTAAATACTATTTGTAAGCATTGTTAATTTAAATGCATGGATATGATTAACTGCTTTTCGTAACGTAGAACGCGTCTGTAAGTAAGGTCCCCTCGCACAAGTGTGCGTGTGTGAGAGAGAGAACCAGACAGACAGACAGAGAGAGCGACTAACATCTGATGCGACAAGATTGAACTTGCATTACTTCCTTCAAACGCACGTGTGCTCAAGGTCAACAACACCACATGCAGCGAAATTCATGGACTAGATAACTCCAGACATAACATGTGGTGTTGTTGACCTTGAGCACACGTGCGTTTGAAGGAAGTAATGCAAGTTCAATCTTGTCGCATCAGATGTTAGTCGCTCTCTCTGTCTGTCTGTCTGGTTCTCTCTCTCACACACGCACACTTGTGCGAGGGGACCTTACTTACAGACGCGTTCTACGTTACGAAAAGCAGTTAATCATATCCATGCATTTAAATTAACAATGCTTACAAATAGTATTTACAAATGGTTTAATTATTGTAAAAAAAAAACAAAAAATTGACAAAAATGAAATAATACGCTTCACTCTAGTGTTGACTACCCATCGAGTTCTGTCAGCTCACAGCCATAATATTATCTTCGCGAGTCTGCATCCTAATACCCATGAAGTGAATAATAAGTAATACTAACCTACTCTTCTACTGACATGTATGCACACGCAGGAAGTTGATAGCCTTGCGTGGAGCAAGTGTTTAGTTATTAGATAACCACTCCAGCACACACTATCACTATCGTCTAGATTTCTTTACAATTTAATCTACGATAATGATCGTAATGCTATTTTATTAAACAGTTAATTCTTTATTTAATTTGGAAGATTGTAAAGTTCCTATGTTTAACTCAACAATCGTAAGAACCTCATCTTAGCGGTGAGCTTCCTGCTTTGTCCGCTTGGAGCGCGTCGTTTCTTTTTAATCGTTTTCTACGCGGTCCGCGCTCAGTTGCTCATTTAATTTAAATAGGTCATCAAACTGAGGATCGGCTCAGTCATTAACAATCTATTGAAGGGATAACTACAAGAGACCTCTTTAGTTGACTATTTTTGTATTATCATACTGTAAACATTTCAAGATAAACAATCAAGACGGGACATATTTTTACGTTTATCCATACTCGTTCCTCTTTTTTATGAATACAGAGTGAATATCTAAAACTAATCACTTCTGCACACATTACGACCGATACATTATCAAGCTGAAAACACCATTCTATTACCAATCAAGGTAAATATAGTTAATTTGTATATGTCATATTGTTTAGCGATAATTGTAAACCTTAAACAAAAACTTAATCCATCTCTCTTGTTAATATAGTTTGAAAGTACAACGAGATGGAATCTACCAGGAATCGTGCATACGTATGTGAGGTGTGTGACGAAGCTTTCAAATGGAAAAGAGCACTGCTACGTCACAAGAGAGTCGCCCACAATCTCACCACATCCTTCAAGTGTAAATTGTGTCCTGCTTCTTTTACACGTGAAGATAACCTGAAAAATCACGTCAAGAGAGATCACTCCATGTTGTTTCAATGTGCTTTATGCACAAAGGAGTTCGCAATTAAAGATGATTATTTGAAACACGTCCATCAACATAAGCTCGAATCTGCAATCAAAACCGCCAATCCGGAAGTGACACCTATGGAAGTTGATGATGACAGCTTTAACAACGGACCATGTGCTGATAACGTTTCCTGTGATGAATCTTTCGATGGAGTCGCCAAATCATACAAGTTTAAAAACACTATGTATGAGAGAGATCTGCTTCTTTTTTTAAACAACCACAATGATAAGGTCAAAGAGTTGGTTTTGAAAAATCTTAGTACGTTTAAAGGTGTTAAATGGTACATATCAATGTTTGTACGGTTTTCACGGGAGATGGAAGGTGAACCTCAATTTACGTCTCCCTGTTTTAGAAGCGTGTGTTATACACTCCTTGAGGAAAACGATTTTGATGATCAATTTAGTGATGCATTTCAAAAAATTAATGCTTTATCAAGTACTTTTCAAAAGGATGGTAGTAATTGGGGTCTAGAACATGTTTACTATTTAGAATTAAAAGTTGTACAATACGCGCCTCTAGCAGGGAGTAGCTACATACCTCTACCATCAAAATTGAAATTATCTAAATCGATAGTCAACATACAAAATTATCGCGACAATAAATGCTTTCTATGGTCAGTTCTCGCGCATCTCTATCCACAAACTAAAAATTCGCAACGTGTGAGTAAATATGAACATCTGGAATCAGAACTTAACATGAGTGGTATTGATTATCCAGTAAAGTTATCAAAACTTGATATTTTTGAGAAAAACAATAATATTTCTATAAATGTTTTTGGGTGGGATAAAGATATATTCCCTATTCGTATAACAAAAGTACATTGTGAAGAGCATGTAAATTTATTGTACGTATCGAATGAAAACAACTCACACTACTTTCTCATTAAGGATTTCAACCGACTCTTACACTCTTTAACAAAGCATGAACACAGAAAATTTTACTGTTATCTGTGCCTACATAGATTTACTACTCAAAAGCTAAGAGAGGAACATCATACATTATGTAGTCAACACGATCCACAAAAAATTCAATTACCCACCGATAAAGACAATATTTTAAAATTCAAAGATGTTCAATTCTCATTAAAAGTACCATTCATTATATATGCTGATTTTGAGTGTATTTCTAGAAAGATCTTAGGTTGCGACCAAACAAGTGATATATCACACACAACTCAAGTCACAAATCATGAACCATCGGGATTTTCCTATGTTATTGTTGATTCTAAAGGTAACTCCTTAAAACAACCTGTAGTTTATCGGGGTTCACAAGCAGTCGACAAGTTTTTAGATGCAATGTTAAGTGAAGAGGATAACTTATGTAAAATTATGTCCAAGGTAGTCCCTATAGTTATGACAGATCATGACAAAAAATCATTTAAAGAAGCTGTTATTTGTCATATTTGCAACAAAGCTTTAGGCTTGGATCGAGTAAGAGATCACAACCATTTAGATGGTATTTATCGAGGTGCCGTCCACAATAAATGTAATCTAGCTTACACACAAGCGAAATATATACCAGTTGTTTTTCATAACCTACGAGGATATGACTCGCATCTAATAATGCAAAAACTTGGTAAAATTGAAAACAGAAGAATTTCAGTCATCCCCAACACTGTTGAAAAGTACATCTCTTTTTCTGTATCAAATCTTCGTTTCATTGACTCGTACCAGTTTTTAAACGATTCACTAGATTCATTGGTAAATAATCTTGTTGGTTACGGCATTGACCGGTTTGTAACACTTAAAAAATGTTTTCATCAAGATAAAATTCATCTTCTTTTACGTAAGGGAGTGTTCCCATATGATTATCTTGATTCTGAAGAAAAATTTCTTGAAACTAATCTACCAGCACAAAAGTTCTTTCACAATGTTCTTACAGGTGAAGATTTAAGTGATATTGACTATAAACACGCTGTCGATGTTTGGAAAGCTTTCGACATAAAAAACCTTGGTGAATATCAGGATTTATACGTAAAAACTGATGTATGTCTTTTAGCTGATGTTTTTGAAAATTTTAGATTACTATGTTTAGATAATTACGGATTAGATCCAGCGCACAATTACACCAGCTCTGGTCTCACATTCCATGCTTGTTTGAAGATGACTGGTGTTCAATTAGAATTGTTTACAGACCCGAATATGTACTTGTTTATTGAAAATGGAATAAGAGGGGGTGTATCTACAATATCTAAACGATTCTCGGAAGCTAATAATAAATATGTTGAGGGGTTTGATTCTGATAAACCATCCAAATTTATTACGTATTGGGATTGTAACAATCTATACGGTGTGGCCATGTCTGATTATCTCCCCATTAGTGGGTTCAAATGGTTGACTAAAGGTGAGATTGAAAATATTACATTTGAGAATGTACCTAACGACTCAAACACCGGCTACATATTAGAAGTAGATTTGGAATATCCAGTAGAGTTACATGATATACATAATGATTATCCTCTAGCTCCAGAAAAAATTACTATTTCGAAGAATATGATATCGCCATACAGTGAAAATCTTGTAGATGATTTAGATATCAGGTTGAATACTAAAGTCACTAAGTTGACTCCAAACCTAAAAAATAAAAAGAACTACATTATACACTACAGAAATTTGAAGCAGTACCTATCATTAGGTATGAAGCTCTTAAAAGTTCATAAAGTGCTTGAATTTAGCCAAAGCCCTTGGTTGAAGCCATATGTAGATTTCAACACAAATAAACGCCAGAATGCTCACAACACCTTCGAGCGTAATCTATACAAATTGATGGTCAACAGTCTTTTTGGTAAATTAATAGAAAATATGCGTAAACGAATCAATGTTACACTCGTGAACAATAAAAGAAGAATGTTAAAACTTGTGGCTTCTCCCGCCTTTGAAGGATTTAAAATGTTTCAAAATAACTTAGTAGCTGTGCATAGTAAGAAGAAAACTCTTATTTTAAACCGTCCAATATATGCAGGCTTTAGTATTTTAGATTTAAGTAAAGCTGTAATGTATGACTTTCACTACAATTACACAAAAAATAAGTATGGCAATCGAGCACAGCTTCTTTTCACTGATACTGACTCTCTGTGTTACGAAATTGAAACAAAAGATCTTTACGAGGACATGAAGTCAGATGAACATTTGTTTGACACGTCTAATTTTCCTAAAGATCACACACTTTTTAGTAAGAAAAACATGAAAGTTCTGGGAAAATTTAAGGATGAAATGGAAGGTAAGCCTGTTCGAGAGTTTGTTGGTTTGAGAGCTAAGATGTACTCCATTTTAGCTAATGACTCTGATAATAATAAAAAAGTGGGTAAGGGCATTGTAAGAGCAACTTTAAAACATCATATTCGACACGCTGACTATAGAAAGTGTTTATTATTCCGAAAAATGTACAGTGCTGGTATGGTATCTATTAGAAGTATAAATCATGAACTATATACAATCAAACAAAGGAAGCAGACCCTCTCTCCATACGATGATAAACGTTACATCAACTCTGATGGTGTTACTACATTTGCGTATGGACATTATAAAATTAAAAAAATGTGATTGTAAAGTATATGTAATGTAAATATATCTGGAGGTGATTCGCACTAAAGTTCGAATTAGAGACTGGAATATCTTGCTCTAGTGTGATTCACCATCTGGTTTACATATACTATTTGTTTGACTTTTTAAGTGTAACATTAAATCTGTATTACATTATAATAAAAGAATATCATCTACGTGTGTGTACTTCTCTCTTATTTAAATCCTTTCCATCTCAACATATCCTATATAGAACTTGAATAACTTAATGTACTATAGATAACATTCACGATAAATCTATGTACCACTGTAACCCTCAAATAGACAAAAAAACAAGCTAGATAAAAACCGTTTCTATTTAAATTGATGCAAGTATGAAGTAAAATAAAATAAATTAACAATTTTGATATGACATAAGTAGAGATATGTGTTTTAGCATTGATTGATTTTACATTTGGTATGAATTTTTCTATTTTATTATTAATGGATTCTATGCCTCGGAGATTGGAGGGTTAACCACATCCTGGCTCGATTTTGGAAACAGGTGTGTGAGATTATATATTATTATAAAATTAGCATTTTGCAGTGTTTTCAAAACTTTCACTGATTCAGTTCACCTATTCAGTATCTAAAATCGATATCACAAAAAAAAAAACGTATCTCTAGACGCAAGCATACCACATGATGATAAGCAACATAGCAACTCTAATGGTGTCACTATTTATACTTAAAAGACAATTAGTTTGATCATGGTATTAACAACTAAGAACTTTCATTGTTATAAAATTTTAAAAAATTTGAAATATATTACTAGGTGAGCCTTTTTTTTGTTGATTTGTATACATGCAAAAAAATGTACATTTTAATGTGTAAATCAAAGAACAACGGGATGCGTAATATCCTCGGTTCGAGTGGTTTACATGAAATAACATTGGTAATATATTGTCACTGACATACTGTTAGTTTATACAGGGTATTTAAAATAGTAAAGAATGAAAAGTGATTGGGTTATTTAAAAAAATGCGTTTTATGGAATATGCACAATCACACGAACATGCAAACACTAGTCTTGTAGTCTGATATAGCTCTCTTGAGAATATTAAGAAGGTAGGGTTCACGATCCCTCGGCAGAGCTGTGGGTGGAACACAATCTCTCTCTCTCTCTCTCTCTCTTTTGCTTTCGCTAAGCTCTCCGCGATGAAAAGAAGTTGATCATATCCGAACATTTAAATGGTAGCAAATAGCACTTCTAATCTTTTCGATATGGCGTAGCACGTTGGTGATATAAATAAAGTAGTACATTGAACTCTTTGATAATCTTATTTCTTTTTAATCGTACCCTTAACCTCATCTCAACTTCGATGATAATCTAACCCCTAATTATTATTGATTTTTTCTATATTTTAAAACTTTTTATATTTCATTAAATACTTAGAATATTCATTTGTTTACTGCGGAGATCTATGCATAGTAAGTTTGAACTATACACAATGATTGCAGTAGGTAGGTGACGAACCTGTGTCATCAACAATGCCTTGTGATTGTTGTGGATGAGCCATTTTTTTTTCTAAATACTCTACTCAGCTGTTAGTTTAACTCGAACGCGTCTCCAACCAGTGAGCGGTGGGCGGAGCCAACTTGGATTGCACTTGTTCAAGGTCACACGGTGGCTAATCAAGCGCCTCACGGCAGGCAGCGGCGGGGTCAAGGTCAAAGGTCATGTCCTGTGCCAGAACCGCCATTTTCTCCCTACTGGCCACAGCCAGATAATTTTGTCGGTCTTTTGAAGTATTTCAATACTATACATAGACCCAAGCGAAACGAATTAATGCATAGAGCATGTTTTTTTTTTTTTTTTTTTTTTTAGAAAAACAACCATTCGATAGTATTTTTACTGTTGAATAAAATATTTATTAGAATGAAGAAACATTTGCAAGACAGAAAATTAAGTTCTCTATGGGCATGATTATAATTGGTTTAATTTTATAATTTTAAACAATTTTAACATCTAGAAATCTGGTATTCCGATAGACGATCGAAAAATTATGACCTAGTCGTGTATACATATATTTTTTTAACTCTTCTATTTCACAACACACCCAAAACTCAACACACAAGCACCACATCCTTATGAATGTTTTAAATCGTAAACGATGTACTTCTGTTTACCCGCAAACAGTCAACCGAATGAGATTCTGTTTGATCCGTTTATAGTAGTTTAAATACACCCAAATCCCCACCAAATGGACGCAGCTTAAAGGCTTAAGCGAATTTACCCCCTCCCTGCAGTTGCGTCGAAGCTTAGGACAGCTTTGGTACGTTTCTAACATTTACTTACGCGTACATGGACCGCCGAATTCACTAGACTTACGCGTTAGCCGAACTTATGTAACTCTCTACATTTCCAACTGATTGTTGAGATCAAAGTTGAGTGGTGGCGTTAAAAAAATCAATTAATAATTAATTCCTTAATTAGTTTCTCAAATAACAACAGTTATAATAGAAATATTTTAAATTTTGTATATCCAGATTGTAGCTCTTACGGAACCAAGTTTCGCTTTAATCATCACTTTTTCAATAATGTGTAGTGTTCTCAAAATATAAATTAAAAACGTTAATTTGGCGCGGTTTTTACAGTGAGACTACCCTTTACCGTTAAGATAATCTGTTTTCATATTTTTAAACACCAACCGATGAACGATGGCTAAGTGGGTCTCATTCGTAAGGTCGCTGGTTTGATGCTCGCTACTGTCAATCCTAAACGAAGAATTTTACCAGTCACAGTGCTGGGATTTAGTTAATTAACAACCTTGGGAATTTCTTACTATCTATTCTTAATACCAAAACATATAATAAATACTCCTATTTTACCCCAATACTAATTTTTTTTTGACTATATTCTTGAGAAAATATTTTGTGATGCATATCTGTATCTTTATTAGCAGAATTTGTATTTTAAATTTTGTTAATTTACATGTTCGTGTTTGATTTTATTGCATTGTACTTGTGGGTCTCGTGAGCTGTTGTCAATAAAGAATTAATTAAGGGGGGCATGAATTCTACCAGGACATAGTTATGAATATATTATTACTGGATTCATTTAAAAAAGAAAATATATTTTATTGATTCTAAATTGTACCAGGGTTTATATTTTTAACATTTTCGCCAATCATATCAACCCTCATTTCGGATTCCATTTAACGAATTTTACACAGCCCAAGTACGTTTTAAAAATATTGGCAAAAACATCACCTATTTAAACCTTAACGTTATATTGTCACACATTGTAGTCGTCTCGGCCTACCCAGTAATATAAAAATGTACTGATGAAAAGACAGAATACATTTAAAGAAGTGAACAAATACATCAATTTTAAACAATGTTTTTAATTTATGGTAAAACCCCTGGGAATGTTCTCAACAGTTTCGAATCATGTGCGGACAATGTTCTAGACTAGACAGTAAATAACCCACGTTTACAATAATAAAATCCTATTCAATATGCAAACGTATACACAAAACAGAATTCATAAATATAAATTTCATTTTGTTACAGGGAACCCTTTCTGCATCGCAATGCAACACAAACATTGGCAATATTTCATGAACTTTGTAATAATGTGTGTACGTTCTTCTCCATCGTCAAATTGAATGGTTTGTAGGCCTATTCACGTACGTGGTACAATACCGAACATACATTCATTGTTTTGTGTTTCGTTTCGGTTTGTATGTTTTGTTTTTTTAATTTGTTTTGTTCCGATTGTTATTCTGTGTTCGAATACAGTTGTTTGTATCTCGAAATAGGTTTCATGCAATGTAGATAATATTGATTACTCGAAAATAACGTGATGGTGAATATATTTTCATTTCGTATATAAAAATATAGAACAAAGTATTGGATTTTTTTTAAGGCGAGTCCAGGAGTACCAACGTACTTTTTAGCTTCTCTGGTTTCTACAATCTACTTAAAACAGATTCATTAATAATTGGATTGGATACCTTGAATTCCTATAATAATGAGGTTTGTGCACTTCAGTTAGCTGAATACCGCCAGGAATCTTCTGATTTTGGTTGAAACAGTCTGCTTGAAATAGGCAGAGATAAGAATTTGAGGTCGTTTACCTTGGGACTAGTTTACATACTTGAATGTGATATCCACAACTGGTAATCAGAGGAAATAATGCAAATCTATTCAGAAAATGTTATCTTATCATGATGAACGATTATTTACGTTATGAAACGATTTCTCTTATCATGAAAATACACTGATACACCTCACATTGTTTTTTTTATGGAATGTAATAAGTATACAGTATATACATTTTTTATATTGTGTTCATTATGTATTTACTTCATATCAGCAAGGCCGTGTAGATAATATATCAGGGTTGAAGTTTAAGACATTAGTTTTCGTCTATTCTGAAAGTCTGCTTTTGACTTCTCGAGGCATAATTCTCTACTTTTCCTCTGCACTTCTATTTTACTTTGTATCGACTGCAAATTGATAGACTTTAATATAAATTCTAACCTCCGGCAAACGTTGAGCTTGAGCGAGTATAGTGAACTCGCTATTCATGTTTGCTCAATGCTATGAATCTAAGGTAAACAATAATTTAAAACCAGTAGACTTTACTTAAGTTGTCTCAAATCGATAAAGTTAGCTTACTAAAAAAAAAAAATGCAATTTATAAAAAAATTTCACTTAAATGCACTTATGCACCTCTTAACATAACGCAATTAAAAGTTGTATTAGTTGTTTGGTTTGTGAAGTTGTTTGGAACACGTCCAAACATGTTCGTAGTTGTTTAAGTGTTGTGAACAGAACCACGAACTCGTGGTGAGAGGTCAAGTGTAGTTAATTAAGTTGCCGTTGGATCGACTATATAATATCATAACTTTATAACAAAGTTCTTAAGTGGTTTGCATTGAGGAAGTTAGTATTACACACGAGTAGCTGAATTCAATATAGTTTTGTCGTTTTACTTGTTTCTATGTTAGAACAAAACCATCGTCCTACAAGTACAATATACAACTAATGGTTCATTTTCAACATTCATAACTATAAAAAATAAAACACACTGCTTAGGAGTTATATTTATATTGTGTTTTATCTGTGTATGTACGATTTTTTGTGTTATTAATTAAGGTGTATTTGCGCATAATATCTAGCACCAAATTCTTTAGCGTGCCATAATTATTCCGTTGTACAAAGTAACCATTCTCAAGAATTTTAAAGTAATTTTAAGAGACATAAAATTAGGACCACAATATTTGTTTTAAATAGTGTAATAATATCAAATATCTAGCTTTAATTAAATCATTCCAAAATGTGAAACTAAGGTTCGGTATTACGAGCAACTAATAATAATGGTTATTCGCTTTAAATTAAAGTCTCCCACTGAAAATCAGTTTCGTTTCTGAGTGGGTACAGTCTAAAGCCTGGTTTATGATTGACGGCAATATGGTGAGACGGGAACGTGAATCGTGAAACTGGTGGGGACGGGAAAGGAAGCATTTACGATTGAAACGGCAAACGGAGTATGTTCGGGTCTATTCGGCTGAAGTCGATCATTTTCGTCCATGTTTGTTTATATGACTAAACTCTGCGCATGCGCACACCGTGTCGAAGACGGCAACGTGAACGCCAAAGTTGGGACTTGGCAAACTTTCCCGTTCACGTTTCCGTCTCGCGTTCGCTTCCCGACAATCGTAGACGCTAACCCGTGATTGCTATGGTTTAACTTCCACGTTCACGTTTCACATTCACATCTCACCATGTTGCCGTCAATCGTAAACCAGCCTTAAATGTGAATTTATTTATTACTTTTATTTAGCTAATAACGTGTCTACAAAATGGCCGCCACCAATCAGAAGCCTTAAAATCCCCCTAATAGCTACTATAAGCTTCCTTATTAGCTGTTCATACTAACTGGCATCAATTTCATTTTAAAGAAACGAACTTTTAACACTTTAATTCTGACATACACCGTCTTGTGGGTCAAAATTTTGTATTATTATCACGTATTATTATCTCCACCTGTCACATTATCAACCCTTCGCACGTTCACAATGGTACAATATCTACCCCTATTGAGAGCATGTTGTAGAAATACAACGAGTGACCTTCTAACCCTACCGACCTCAATCAGTCTACCCCTCCCCCCTCCAAAAACAAAACAAGGTGATAACTAGTTTATCAAGAGCGGCCATGTGTTATGTTGTGTTATGCACGGTCGACTGACGCGCGCGGTTGCACTAGGTGGCGCGCGGACGAACTAACTAACCGCCCAAGGCCACACGATGCGTCACGTGACCGGAATATTGGGGGATTCCCCCGTTCTGTTGGTCGGGTGCTGATTAGCTGCGTTGCCGGATCTAGAGTGGGCTCGAGCCAACTTTTCTCACTCTGACGCGATAAACGAGTTCAATCAAAGATTTAGGTATGTACTGGAGAAGATGCATCGGTGCAGTTGTAGTGGTTGTAAGTTTGTAGACAAGGTAATACATAAATTGAGTTGGGCCAAATCCATGTTTAATTTAATTTGTTGCAGTTATGAAGTTAACAGGGAGGAACATTTAGCTGTTTTTGAAACCCACACTAAACTTTAGGTGCCTTTAAACATGGGACATGGCTGTCTTAACTTTACTTTGTCTATGTAGAAGGCATGGATTTGGTTTGATGACACCCCTAACTCATTTTTTGTATTTTTGGCCTTGGCGCCGTTTGAATCTAGGCAACTCAATTATAATGCGCACTAGAAAACATTCTTTTGGTACCATTGATGATTTAACAATGAAACAAAAGTTAACAATTTACAGCTAAGCTACTCCTCATAATAGTTTTTTTCTTAGAATGCGTCTAGTTTATTTTGAGTGGTTCATTACATATTTTGAGCAATTCAACTTCTACGTTAATCAACAAACATGTTTGTATTGTGTTGTTTTAAATAAATGAAGTGGTTTTAATAAATTAATATATTAACGCACTGTTAGTTATACTTTACTTCGTTCGTGAAGTTTTAGGAAGACACCAGACATGTATTGCCAATGTCTACAGCGATAATGAAATCAAAAAATCAATTATATTTAGAATAAATGCGATAAAACGATATTATGTTATTATCGTAGTATTTGTTTCTTAGACTTTAAACTCATCTAATTCCCCTTAATTTATAAATATAAAGTATTATAATATTTAAAATATTATAAAAAACAAAACCATTTAGAAAAAGACCAACCTATGCCACTTTCCATAAAACAAACGACAAATCCCATTACTTTGCATCTCAGAAAACATATTCCCTTTGCTCTTTCGTTCCTGCACCAAACGTAATAAAGATCGCATTGATATCCAGTCTAGTTCAATAAAAATACTTCTGTTTTATGAAGAAGAGAGATAAAACAAGACACGGTTACTCTGTCTGTCATCTCCCTTGTGATATCCAGTTTATCGAGAATGTGGTTTTCATCTTTGCTATAACCACACCCCGTGGATAGATGAAGAGGGGTAGCGCTGGTTGGAGCCCTGCGGAGGGGTGGGGGGGGGGGGGGGGGGGAGGGGAAGACATGATCTGGGTCGAAGTCGGTCGTATCTGATAGATAAACGTCGAGACCACAATGCATCTCTTTCGGTGACGTATTCTACGGCCTAGTCAAGAAAGCTCACCTTTCTTACCATCAACCTACCCAGTACCTGTCGATCTATGAATGATTCCGTTTGTTCAATTACATTTAATTCAATTTACTGTAATTTTCTTGTTCCATGACAGGATGGCCAGTGTAGGGTTTAGACATGCCCCATACCCTCTTTAACCTACAGGTGTAATAAATTTAATACCATACAGTAAAGGTGCATTCACAATCTTTACTAGTACTATGGTTTAATGATTAAGACTAAGCCACAGGCTTCTTTCATTGGCTGGGAGGAAGAATACTGAACTCTGATTGGCTGTGACTAAGGTTTGTCTTGACTTGTCTAAGAAATTGAACAAATTTTAATTCTTTAGTCAACTCAAGACAAACCTTAGTCACAGCCAATCAGAGCGCAGTATTCTCACTCATAGCCAATAAAAGAAGCCTGTGGCTTAGTCTTGATCATTAAACCAGTACTAGTAAAGATTGTGAACGCACGTTTACTGTATGAATTGAAGAAGTTATGGGATGACATTTATGGGTGGATATTAGTTAGAGTAAAACCACATTAATTCGAATTGCCAGGGACCTTAAAACTTAAAAAATTGCCGTGATTAGCTCTATCTAAGGGTTCTACATCAAATCTTAAAAGGTCTATTGATAGAATATTTACTGACACATAAACGAGTGCAACATGAACCAACATAACAGAGCAAAGAACGTCGCAACCATCTCGGTTTCTCCGCATTTCCTTCTAACGTCTTTGCTTTCAACGTAGCACGGCGCATAACGCTGATGAGATTAGCAAGTCGTGTACCAATGTAGGTCAACTCGTTTACGTGACACAGAATACCGCTGTTCTCTTCGATGACGTCATGAGTCCACGTGTTGAATGTCATCGCAAGAGACGAGATCACGGGTAAAAACATTGATAATAAAGTTTCTTATAACGTAGAAATGTGTCTGAAGCGTCGTTTATACATCCACTTTTAAGAATTAAGTTAAAAATTAACGTGAAATACGTAAGAAAAGTCATGGCGTTCTGAATCGCCTACAAAAACGTTAAAGTGTTCGTTCACCTCTTGCTGCAATGTGTACCTATACACACATGTTGGTATGTAGAACACATATTGAACAACAGTTTCACCGAAAATGATTCGAGTTCCACGTAATTAGTGGTTAAATGTTTTATTCAGCCCGTTGAACGTTCTACGTTTGGCAACACTGTACCCCCGAGTTTTGTTTCACCTTGCTTCACGCATCTGGAGGGATGGGCGATAAGTAGCCGGCCAAGCGCATGTGTATAGTCGTTTCAAATTTTCCGTCCGCTACAAATGAAACCGTTTTATACATCACATTATAACAATACATAATACGGCAGGTCAAATAAAAGTTAACACAAATAGTACCGAACGTTTACGTCTTACTTTAGTGTAGCGACATACTTGTAAGAAGAAGAATTTTTCCCCGAGATGTATTAAAAACGAAGCAAAATACGATAGTGATCGGTGCTAAAACTAATACACAATCAGGCTTTAATTACAGAATCGGTTATTAACTTATCGACAATGCTGACTGAATGATTTACCAAGGTTCTCCTCAGTTATTGGAAGTACGTGGCTTTGATTACTAGCCTATAGGCCTGGAGAAATCCCAAAATATCCCGCTTAGGAAAACGACTGAATGAGGTATGTCAATCAAAATAATATAAATTTTGTTATATCGTATACCAATGATAATTGAAGTTTGGTTTTATTGTATAGCACGTACACCAACCAATAATAAAACGGTACGCTTCACCAACAATAAAGGTGTCTTAGCCGTAACACACGAGACTCTCTGGAAAGTAGACCATTCGATACCGGGTACCGGCAAATCTGTCTGAAGGTTTGTCCAATGTTTTCCTCGGCCAAAATGCCGAATGCTGGGATTAAATCCTATAAAATAGCCCTTGTACATTCCCTCCGATCTATCCGTACGTAATGCATAATAAGAAAATGTGTCATTTTTATGTCGATTATAATATATACTACTTATCGGGATGAATATTACGACTTATGATACATAGTTCCTACTTCCTAGCTTATGTTACTGAAAACAAGTGTCACTGGTTATGGTAGCAATATGCTACACTATTAGTTGTCTCTTTATTTGAAACGTAACACAATTTTTTATTGGAAATAATACTGTTTACTGAGTTAAATCAAGCTGTTCTATTCATTGAACCGTCTTGCAATTATAATTTTTGTTACATTGTACGATACTATACCGAATCTCACTACACATCAAATTTAATTTGCTATTCTTAACAAATAAACAAGCTATGAACCTCTTTTAGTTGTTATGTTATTTTGTTGCTGTTATATATTTTGTTATTATTAAATTTTGTATTATATTGTTGAGTTATAGGGCCTAGTTAGTCTAACTTAACTCAACAATGAGTGATTTATTTACATAACAGTCAATTAATATACAAACAAATGAACTGAACTGAACTAAATGGCAGGAGGAAGACCGACCATACACAAGACACACGACATGTGATTTCTTCTTCAGCCAATGTTATGTATTATTAACATATAACATATGACATGTAAACATATCGATGCATTGTTTCAGAATGCTGGATAGAAAAACCAACAGCCGTACGTTTGTGAAATTTAATTTGAGGTCTCCGTCAAAACCTGTTCGACGCAATTGTAACTGTATTCCTTATTGTGACAAATACTATTATAATTATATTCCTTCTTAATAAATACTATTATCATTTCACAAATCGAAGAGAATTATAAACCCATTTCCAGTGAGTTGTTACAAATCTTGTATCTATCCGCTTGACCGCGCGCCTTCTGCGCCACTTTCATTTGAACAAAGTATCTCACCACACAACGTGTGCTCCCTCCCTAGCTGTCTTCAGCCAACCACGCATCTTCCGTACCACCCCTCCTTCCCATGCCCGCTGGAGACGCAGCGCAGAGTTGGCAGCAAGGGCCGCATGACGTAGTGTGTCTTCCTCGAACGCGAATAAACAAAGGACACCTGATGGTATAGGCCGCGTGATATACACCTAAACATTGGTGTTTGGGGTTAAACTTTATATAGAGAACAACTTGCTAAAGAGGTGAACGGGCACTTTAAAAATTAGGAGCGGTTGACACACTTTTTAAGATTTAAGACAAACGTGTTTACAAAATCAAATCAAGGCAAAAGCATTATGGCCTTTATACACGTTCCTATAATTTAAGATTCAAGAGAACCATAGCAACGTTAGCTCATATATCTCAAATTATTAGCCCAGCCAATGAGAGGCGACGTTTTATAAATCCGGCCAATGGTAGCGATCCTAGGTTAAACAGTTAAAAGAATTAAGTCATAAATCTTAAATCTTAGCAAAGGGTTTAAACCGACCTTTAAGAAAACGCTGAAAATAAAGCATCCTATGTGTTTCACAGCCTTTATAACATATTTATTTAACAAGCATCAAAGTATATATCAGGCAGTGCATATTTCATTTGTCAGTATCAACTACACACAACTGTAATCGAGCCACCAAAATTTACTTATGGCTATAGTTAAAAGGTTATAAAATATTACTTCTCAAAATATAAGGTAAAAAGGCAAAAAAGGCATCATGAGTTATGAAAAAGTGTTTTAGGACATGGGTTTTGACAACAAACAACAGCTGATGAGGTCACGGGAGATGGGCGGAACTAGAGACGCATTGTGATAGGCTTCATTAAAAAATAATTGACGTGGCGTTCGGAAACGTTCATGTATGACACACTTTTTCTTGGGTTACGTAGACGTGGATGTTTACTGTCACATTGCTTTACGGTGTTTCAACTGCCTTAAGTTCATTTTTAACGTATTCTTAAGTGTTATATACAAATTTTATTTTGTACTTTTCTAGTTCCAACCATTAACTTGAAATCGGTCTGTAAGGAATACTTTCCGACCTTAGGTTGGTAATCTGGAATAATCACATAGCTGGCTGTGTGGAAAAGTCTTTTGATTTTCGTTGAACTTAAAGTGCCCGTTCACCTCTTTAGCAAGTTGTTCTCTATATAAAGTTTAACCCCAAACACCAATGTTTAGGTGTATATCACGCGGCCTATACCATCAGGTGTCCTTTGTTTATTCGCGTTCGAGGAAGACACACTACGTCATGCGGCCCTTGCTGCCAACTCTGCGCTGCGTCTCCAGCGGGCATGGGAAGGAGGGGTGGTACGGAAGATGCGTGGTTGGCTGAAGACAGCTAGGGAGGGAGCACACGTTGTGTGGTGAGATACTTTGTTCAAATGAAAGTGGCGCAGAAGGCGCGCGGTCAAGCGGATAGATACAAGATTTGTAACAACTCACTGGAAATGGGTTTATATTTCTCTTCGATTTGTGAAATGATAATAGTATTTATTAAGAAGGAATATAATTATAATAGTATTTGTCACAATAAGGAATACAGTTACAATTGCGTCGAACAGGTTTTGACGGAGACCTCAAATTAAATTTCACAAACGTACGGCTGTTGGTTTTTCTATCCAGCATTCTGAAACAATGCATCGATATGTTTACATGTCATATGTTATATGTTAATAATACATAACATTGGCTGAAGAAGAAATCACATGTCGTGTGTCTTGTGTATGGTCGGTCTTCCTCCTGCCATTTAGTTCAGTTCAGTTCATTTGTTTGTATATTAATTGACTGTTATGTAAATAAATCACTCATTGTTGAGTTAAGTTAGACTAACTAGGCCCTATAACTCAACAATATAATACAAAATTTAATAATAACAAAATATATAACAGCAACAAAATAACATAACAACTAAAAGAGGTTCATAGCTTGTTTATTTGTTAAGAATAGCAAATTAAATTTGATGTGTAGTGAGATTCGGTATAGTATCGTACAATGTAACAAAAATTATAATTGCAAGACGGTTCAATGAATAGAACAGCTTGATTTAACTCAGTAAACAGTATTATTTCCAATAAAAAATTGTGTTACGTTTCAAATAAAGAGACAACTAATAGTGTAGCATATTGCTACCATAACCAGTGACACTTGTTTTCAGTAACATAAGCTAGGAAGTAGGAACTATGTATCATAAGTCGTAATATTCATCCCGATAAGTAGTATATATTATAATCGACATAAAAATGACACATTTTCTTATTATGCATTACGTACGGATAGATCGGAGGGAATGTACAAGGGCTATTTTATAGGATTTAATCCCAGCATTCGGCATTTTGGCCGAGGAAAACATTGGACAAACCTTCAGACAGATTTGCCGGTACCCGGTATCGAATGGTCTACTTTCCAGAGAGTCTCGTGTGTTACGGCTAAGACACCTTTATTGTTGGTGAAGCGTACCGTTTTATTATTGGTTGGTGTACGTGCTATACAATAAAACCAAACTTCAATTATCATTGGTATACGATATAACAAAATTTATATTATTTTGATTGACATACCTCATTCAGTCGTTTTCCTAAGCGGGATATTTTGGGATTTCTCCAGGCCTATAGGCTAGTAATCAAAGCCACGTACTTCCAATAACTGAGGAGAACCTTGGTAAATCATTCAGTCAGCATTGTCGATAAGTTAATAACCGATTCTGTAATTAAAGCCTGATTGTGTATTAGTTTTAGCACCGATCACTATCGTATTTTGCTTCGTTTTTAATACATCTCGGGGAAAAATTCTTCTTCTTACAAGTATGTCGCTACACTAAAGTAAGACGTAAACGTTCGGTACTATTTGTGTTAACTTTTATTTGACCTGCCGTATTATGTATTGTTATAATGTGATGTATAAAACGGTTTCATTTGTAGCGGACGGAAAATTTGAAACGACTATACACATGCGCTTGGCCGGCTACTTATCGCCCATCCCTCCAGATGCGTGAAGCAAGGTGAAACAAAACTCGGGGGTACAGTGTTGCCAAACGTAGAACGTTCAACGGGCTGAATAAAACATTTAACCACTAATTACGTGGAACTCGAATCATTTTCGGTGAAACTGTTGTTCAATATGTGTTCTACATACCAACATGTGTGTATAGGTACACATTGCAGCAAGAGGTGAACGAACACTTTAAAAATCATACCCGCTCGTTTTCTAGGCTAAGTTGAAATTATAATAATAATGATCCAATATGGCCGATGTGTCGTCACATGAATGCACTGGTGCTGCTCTCTGTTGACGAAACACGGCGGCGACAACACAAAGCACAACACGGCAACACTGTATCGTACGTCGAGTGAAAGACAATTACTATTTATGAAGTTCAAGATTGGGTTAACCAAAAACGCCGTCTCCTTGCTTTGAAAGTAATAAATATTCATAGACCGTCTTGTTACTTTCAACAGCGTTCCCCTTTTAACATATTTCTTTTCATAATGACAATTTTCGTTTGAGGACGGATTAAAATTACCCATTCTACTCTGATAGAATTTTTTAAATATTTCTTCGCATCAACATAGATCTCAACTTGATTTTACGTCTCCCGCCGGAGATATAATATTTATCAAAAAATATATTTCGTATAATTTTCAGAACTTATTTAATAGGTTTAAAGAGACTTTTAACGATATTAGTCGCTCCGAACCTCTGTTCTCATTTCGCTTGTAAATGAAATCTTCAGTTCTCAGAGAAATATCTTTCAAGAAGAAGACGTTAATCTGCATGAATATCTGAACAGAACTCTCAGATTTTCCTAGATTACATTACACAACAGTTGTGAAGCGATAAGAGCAATTAGAATTATATGAATATACCTCGTTAGAATCTCAAATAGTGAGTTCTTATCTAGGCTGTGGATGATTGAAAATTGAGGCAAATCATTAAACAAAACTGCAGATTCGTGAAAAATACTTTTCAGGTCTATTTTTTAATGATTTACATCTCAACATCCAATTTTGGGAAATATTAAGATACGGTGAAATTTTTTCATGGTGTTTTATATCTATACATTTAATTTAGTTCTAGTTTTAAATTAGCGGTTACAGGTAAAGTATTAATGTATAATAATCCAGAGTTATAGTTTTTTAACAACAAATTCTGTGCTTAACTTGACAGTTGTCTGTGCATATAGCTGTTTTCCCCCTTCTCAAGGCTTCTCATATAATATAAAGAACTATATTTAACAAATTGTAAATATTATGAGGATAAAATAAAATGAATATCAAATCAAATCAACCTAAAAAATCAAACAAACCAACCTTATATAAAACAGCTGGGTAAGCACCTACGTTTAAACCCACTTATAACACGAGATCTTTCCTCTTTAGCAACCCCATTTTTATTTTAAATCACTTCCATTTTCTGAAAACAATCATTATAGACGACAATTTGATATTTCCACTACAAGAAGTTTTATCGTCGATATTCGCATTTGAGTATTTATAATGACGTGTATATTTATTACCAACGAAAATTGCCTTCTTGTAACGTCCATTCTTATCTGTGCACTGGTTCTCCATCTTATGTATGGAAGGGTTCAAGGGGGGGGGGGGGGAGGGGAAGAGGGAGGGCAAGAGGGGAGGGGGGGGAGAAACTCATCATTGTAACCTCACGGGCAATTAACTCTGTGGCCGACCGTTAGATGTCGTTGTAAGTTGTAAAACAACTATAGCTGCCATCTTCTTTCTTACAGTTATTGTTTATTTGTGTCCAAGTGTATATTGTGTGAGGGAGATAAGTCTAATAACTCTGGCTTGCTATAAACTACGAGTGCGGCTAACTATTCTTGTAGTCTAACCCTTTTATATCGAAAAGAAATAAAACACATTTTATAGATCCTCATAAATCCTACATATTCGAGTTTTCAATTCACTGGTAGTTTACATTGTCTTGTAGTTGCTCTAAACTAATACAATGTGTATTATATTATATGTATTGTTTACATTTTCAAGAAATTCACACAGTATTTATGTACTGTGCAATATTTGTTCTTCACTTTGTTAAGAACATATCTTTTGATTGTTTACCTTATTTTTTAAACAATTTTAATCTATTACAGAATAATTTATGTTTTTGATTTTATTTTTATTTTATTTTTAACCAATTTACGAATGTCGAAACAATATCTCTGTTTTGAATCCCTCTCTGTCGTTTACTGTTGTCTTCGTTTTGTCGATAAAGGCTCCACAAGTCGCTTTTCTGTTTTGAAGTGTAAAAAATAATTTGACACTTCTGAAATTTTTCATTGTTCTATTTCAATGAATAAAGTTTCGTTACTTATATAGTTTTGTAAAATAGTTGTGCAATTTTATTTTAAACGATTAAAATGCTTCTTTTTTATTTTAGAAAATTCATAAACAGTAATAATTATAAAAAAATTGATTGGTAGGTGATATTTTTTATAAATCTTCTTATGAAGACAAATGTATTTTAAACCATCTTAAATTAGTCTATCTCGATAAACAGATCATTATTTTGTGAAAATCAAATCATCCCTTCTTCATTAATAACCCCCCAGACGGGTATTTCAAGCTTCCCGTCTCGTATTTCAGTCTACCCACTCCAACACATCCTTCATATTGTTCGTAAAACATCCGCCAGGATCGTTGTGTCGCTCGTATCGCTCGTATCGCTGTATCGCTCCATTTACATCGGACAGAGATTCTTTCTCGAATTATCGACGACTATTCATTATTTTACAACTTACAGTTGAAGAGTAGAAAACATAAATAACTGCAAGAGCTGGTCTTTGTGTTGGAACTTTTTTAATTATCTGCTATACGAGCTAGACATAAATAAAACATAAACAAACCGACTATCCTCGAAAACTGAACATTAATTAAAGCTGCATAAATTGGTCGTTTCAAAAGAACAACCACGCGAAACGAGCAAAGTTCACCGTTTTTATTGATACCTTTAGAAATATCGACAATTGAATTGTTTGTTAGTGTAGGGCAGTTTCCGATGTTAAAACACGAAACTAGTGGAACCCAGTACATGATAATATATAACATATATCTAGGACTTGTTTTTCGAGTTTTAAATCGAGTTTTACACTAAAACTCGATATTTTTTAATTAGTCGTTTTAAAAGTGAGTGTATGTTTATTTTATTGAAACATATGTATTAATGAGAGCCTATCAATGTATTATATTATATCCAATTGTGCCTGGAATTGTTAATTCTGTTGTTGGATAGATAAAGTATAATAATTTATCGACTTAACCCCTCAATACAATTGTCGGCATCGGGATCGCAATTGCAATCGTATGAATATAGCCAATTCGCAATATGATTCCGATCACAACCTACAGTATTATACTGATAGGTCATAATTATAATTCATTTGACCTTTCTCCATTAATTTAACGAATCATCTGCATCGCAATCTTAGAAACTTGAAAATATTTCCCGATTGAATCTGGATTGCGCCATTGCGATTAGCCTTACGAACCAAGAAGTTAACTTTCAAGATTTCCAGATTGCGATTTGGGATAGCCATGACGACAATGGTAGGTAAAATAGATTTAAGTGGTATAGTTTTTTATTGTTAGTGGTTACATTGAAGCATATCATAATTTATTGAAAAATAACAGTTTTACACATTGAACGACGAAGCCATTTTGAAGCTAAGACAAGAAATACAATACAAGTTTGGAGTAGGTCAGAATATTTTCTGATTCTTAATTATAGTGTGAAGAATAATAAATATATTTATATACATCTATCAAAATTACAATATATTCAAATGCAGTTAGTTAGTTAGTTAAGTTAGTTAAGTTTTATTTTTAAAGTGAGTCATACATACATACATAATACAATTTGAATATTTGTATACCCCTGTAAGATTAATCTTGAGGCCCCATACGTTCTTATTATAATAGATCGTAAGAATTTTGAAACATGATAATGTAGAATTAAATTTTTTGATATTTGGATTGAAAATGCCTACTACTAGAAGTCCAGAAACAAAAGAATTAAATTATGTTGATGTTATTTACATTGCGCAATTATGTGTGTTATAGTGTTCCCTATATTCACTTTAAAGCTCATGCTAGCCCAAATATGTTTGCGTAAAATTGTGCAAGTTTAATTAAGGTGAAACAGCAGCAAAAACACACAGTCATCCCTTTTGTAACCTTTATTTTCATCTTACAGGGCCTTCGCATTTTATTCACTTCCTACTTTCTCACTTCATATTTGCCGGCACTATGCGTTCTCACTCCCACCAACCCCCATGTCTCCTGAACTACCCTTACTTTTCATTACTTAATGACGACTAATATTTATCTAGATATTATCTAGCCTGGAATAATTACACTATGGATATTAATTGTCGTTTTTGATAACAACAAAAAACACTTAAAACTCGTACACTTTCTAGCTATTATGTATTGGGGGTTGAAGATTCAAACAAACCACACCACCAGGCATCTATCTAGCCAACATGTTATTTAGTGTCGCCGTTGATTTGTACGCCAAATTGGACATCTGAAACAGAATAATGGTTTATTGTAAACTGACAATTGAAAATTGAAAAAGAATGGACAAAAGATATTAATTCAGTTTTCTACTGCACCAAGATGTGGCAACGTACCTCAGCGAAGTTGTGCAGTGATAAAGGATCTAAACCAATGGGTTTGAAATCTAGTGGCATGTTGACTCGTGCTGTTATGATCAGCATTGAACTTTTGAAGCTCGGCGAAGCGTTGTACCAATCAGACGAGTATATTGCCGTACTCACTGACTCGGCCTGAATCAGATGAACTAAGTTTAAGTTTAGTTTCGCTGCTGTGTTCAAACTTTTTAACATATACGTATAGCGAGCTGGCATTATATATAATTATTTTATGGTACATGGCATTGTTTGATACGGATAGTAAATTTAAACACGTGTAATAGTGGACATTCAATTACCACGTACTTGTATATATGTAATGAAAATAATAATTGCTACCTATCTATATAGGCTTCATGCAGGTAACATCACAAGCTTGAACTGGTGGGTCAACTTATTCTCTCATATATCAGCAATATTATAAATAAATAAATAATAAATAAATAAATTCACATTTAGAGTCTACCCACTCAGTAATGAAACTGATTTTCAGTGGGGGACTTTAATTTAAAGTGACTAAACCAACCCTGTAGACTCCGAACACCATCGACGAGTGAGCGATAACCAATCAAAGATCGATATTTCAAATACGAAACATATGAATCAGTAATTGGACAGTGCGAACACCTGCGGCAAATGCCAGAATCAACAAGGCCGATTCAGAACAACTTTGAATTTATTGAGTTTCATTAGTTCTTCTACTTCTAGCCATAGCTTCTAGCCATAACTTCTAGCAGTGTGTGAAACCACCTTTAGTGCAGTAACTCTTACTCACCTCATCTGTAATCAAGTCACACATATAGTTGGCGATAAGGAACACCAATACCACCTCAAACGTTGTCAACAATACGACAATCTCCTGCACGGTTAGTTCTTCATGCTGAAACATCCGAGAATCGTCAACACAGCTCATGTATTTAATGGCATCTGATTTGGATGACATTATGGGTACATACCGTCGAGATGACAATCAATGTGACACCGTAAATTACAACATTTAATCCCGATACAATCAGAAAAAGCAGCGTGAAGATGGAATCAATCATATCTTTCAATCTGTAAGAAATTCAATTACAATAGTCAAATTACTGGGCTGTGAATATACTTAATGAAAAGTAAACGTTTCAAAAAAAAAAAAAAAAAATCAAATGGATTTTATATTTTTTTGTTGAACTACCCCAAGTACTGCTCCCGGATGCATAAATGCTCACTACATTAGGGGAGTTTTTCTGATAGAAAGTTTTATGTTTGAAATAATTTCATATCAACATGAGCCACACCCAACTATGAACTAAATGTAACTCGATGTATTTGATTGGCTATTGCCATGGTCTAAAAAACACAATTTATTGTCTGCTGCCCAAACGACGATACAGCATGTTAATAACAATTAGACAAATAAATAATGGACTGAAGGGTTTCTAGCAAAAAAATAAAATAAAGGGTTACTTCTAATAAGGTAACGTGAAAGATTTACTTACACGAATAACTCCTGATGAAATTGCAGAAACATTTTCACCAAAACTTTCGTTTCTCTATCAACATCTTCTTCAGTATATCCAACCGCATCTTCCCAAATGTGACAAACCAAATTCCTGGTAACTTCCATCCAAGTCACTGGACCATCAGTCAATGACCTTTGCAAGGTCAGATCATTACCCCTACTTTGAGAACTGTTGTGTAATCTATCAACATCTACGACTGTCTCCACATTACCAACATCACATCGCCCCATACCAACCCTTCGCTTAATTTCCTCACGTTTCCGTTTAACAATTCTTCCAATGGCAATTTCTCGAATGTTTGCAAATTTGTTCGCAATAATCTTGAAAAGAATGCGTAAACTAACAAAAATAGTGGCGCCTGTTGTAAATATGGTGTTGCATAATAAGAAGGTGGCAATGATGTGTAGACAGCTGATTGCAAGTGTTATCTCGAAAGCTGGAAAGGATGTCTCGTTGTACGGGTACCACGACCTAAGAACAGAAGAGCGGTTCCAATAAAATATGTGTGATGATCTTTGCAATATTGTGTAATGATTGACGAATGACCTACGTAAAAATTTTTTCTCGTCTCCACTTATTTCCAAATACACTTAGGTCCAGTCTTACAATGTCCCAATAACTACTTATTCGTCGAATAGCTTGTTGTCTCCATGGCAACCACCAATCAAACACCTTGTAATTCTCCAAATAGCTTAATTGCTACAAATAACTTTCTTATTAGGAGATTGTAAGACCAGCCCTAAAAAGGTTTATATATATACACCAAAGGAGTCAAACTGTATACACAATCTTGCATTGTAGAAAATTTAAATAATTCTCGACTTCACTCTCAACTATATTTATGAGCGTTTGCAAACCAAAATATAATAACGCTGGCGTAATAAAATAGAACCAACTACCAAGCACATGTAAGGAGACAATAATAAAAATAAGTTTAAATTGTAAGGATTTATGACTGAAATAAAAGTACCGTGTCGAAACTCATGACTACAAAATTAAGAGATTGAACGTATAGTATAAAAGTTGTGAAACATAGTATCCTTCCTACTTTGCCGTTTTCTCCAATCGTCTCGACATTATATGACCTAGTTGTCCGGTACGTCTTTCAACAAAAAATAAAACAAAATTCAATACTAAGATGGAAGTCACAAAATGAACTGGCCACTACATCTACCTGGTATAAAGCCTCCGTTCTGGGTAGTATTTTACCCACTTGTAAACTGGTACCACAATGGTCACAAACGACTGCACGCTTATATGTGTAGCCATCGTAAAATAATATAACCGTCGATTCCATTTCTCGACCAGTTCCTTTTGATGATCATTATCCAAGTTTTCATCCCTCAGCAACCCTTCTATCTTCAACGCTATTTCCTTGAGTTGTGTCTTCTTCAACATGAATACCAGTAAGGCCAAGAATGCTGTGAGCCATATTGACGAGGCGTAGATGTTGTCGATGCAGTCCCTCTGACTGAGCCAGTGGACGTAGATGCCGCCAGGGTGGACGGCGAAGCAGAGGACGCCCATGAGGGTGAGCATGACACGGGGGTAGCTGTGGCGGAAGTAGCGGAGAGTCTGACGTAGAAGGCGGTGACGGCGCCCCAAGCGGGGGGTGAGGTACTCGAGGTCAAGGTCACGGTCTTCAGGGTACAACCCTGTAAATAAATAAATAAATTCACATTTAGAGTCTACCCACTCAGTAACTAAACTGATTTTTAGTGGGGGACTTTAATTTAAAGTGACTAAACCAACCCTGTAGGCTTCGAACACCATCGACGAGTGAGCGATAACCAATCAAAGATCGATATTTCAAATACGAAACATATGAATCAGTGATTGGACAGTGCGAACACCTGCGGACAATTGCCAAAATCAAGAAGTTCGATTCAGAACCATTTTGAATTTATTGAGTGCTTCGTTGCTAGGACGGCTCCAAAGTCACCGTTTACTTATTCCTAAGCCAAGAAGTAATGGAATTAAATCCACATAAGAAGTTAAAAAACTACTGCCTGAAGCGGGATTTAAACCTAGGACCTTCTGCATAGAAAGCAGGGATGCTAACCCCTGGACCAACGAGCCACACAAAGTCAAGGTCGTCTCAAAGCTTCTACTCTTGGCTTGAGATCTAGTTTGACTCTACGATCTGGGGTTTGTCAAGATAGTGGCGGAGCTGAACTTGGTAATAGCCAGGGATCAACGCTTATGAAGGAGGGACGATGCTTTGCACACAAAGCCCAATTCAGACACAAGCGAAAAAAGTAATTGCAAATGTACAAGAGTTCAAGTAAATGTGTACACTTTATAATCTAAAGGCGCTTTCATAGCAACACGGCAACACGTTTTTTCCGGACCGGCAGATCACGTGAACCAATCAGAAACTTGCCGTGCCTGCCCTGATTGGTTCACGTGATCTGCCGGTCCGGAAAAAACGTGTGTCCGTGTTGCTATGGATGTGAATGTCAACACAAATATAAATGAAAATAAAAATGGATTCCTAATATAAATGTAAATTTTAAGATAAACTTAAACATAAGTTACGTAATCATCCAATAACGATGAAGAGAGTGAGAGAAAGTGACAGAGCGAGAGAGAGATTGATTGATTGATTGATTTCGGTCTTTATTATGGGCGGGATTAAGGCCAGTGAGGCCTTTTCTTACATCCAACCGGTAATAATACTGTAAATAATAACAATTTGATAATATACATTTGACAATGACATGAATTAATTTAGGAACATGGAAATACACAATACAAATAATAAATGAAATGGAATAAATTATCACTTAAATGAAATGAGTATGACACAAGTTACTTATGATTGTTTGGGCGTAGTAGCAAAAAAGAAAAATGTTTATGTTGTATAGCATGCTGCTAGTGTCATTAATACAAATTAATTACGAATTACAAACAATAGTATTGTAATGAACACTAAATAAAATGGAAATAAATTGATACTAAGATGAGATGAGTATGACACAAGTTACTTATGAATATTTAGGCGTATAGTAACAAAATAAAATATTAATATTAATTTTATATGGATGCGACAAGTTTCATGAAAGTGAGAGTGAAAGAGCGAAAAATAGACGTGGGTGTGTGACATAGGTTAGAAACAGAGCACCACCACTATTGTACGAGCAGCATGCAAGCATGCAAGGTTAGGTGGAAGAGCGAGCAACATGCTCGAACCTCGCCGTTTTGTAAAATGTACACTGTTTTACAAATAAAGTCCATTTGTTATTATTATTATTATTATTATTATTATTATTATTATTATTATTATTATTATTATTATTATTATTATTATTATTATTATTATTATTATTATTATTATTATTATTATTATTATTATTATTATTATTATTATTATTATTATTATTATTATTATTATTATTATTATTAACATGTGTAAACTCACCTTGCCAGTAGAGCAACGCGCTCATCAAGTCGAATGTGCTTCTGTGTTTGGTCTTCTCTTCCGACACACCTGTTGCTTTTAATCTCGGCATGACTTTACGATCTTGCGTTTTTTTCAGACACTATTTTGCGCACTACTACTTACACTACTTTGCGTTTCCAGACACTAAACTTTCCGGAACACGACTTATAGAAAAAAAAACACTTGTTTTGTGTAAAAGAAAATGTATATGTCCAAAACCGTTGTGTTCTATTTCAGCTCAATTCAGTTCGGAGGAAAAATTGTATGTAAAGTATTCTATTTGCTATAAATAAATAAATTTAAAAAAATTCACATTTAGAGTCGACCCACTCAGTAATTAAACTGATTTGCAGTGGGGGGACTTTAATTTAAAGTGACTTAACCAACCCTGTAGGCTTTGAACACCATCGACGAGTGAGCGATAACCAATCAAAGATCGATATTTCAAATACGAAACATATGAATCAGTGATTGGACAGTGCGAACACCTGCGGACAAATGCCAGAATCAACAAGGCCGATTCAGAACAACTTTGAATTTATTGAGTGCTTCGTTGCTAGGACGGCTCCAAGAACTACAATATACAACAGTTCAAAATGTATTTTCGGATGTTATATCAATTTGTTCATAAAGACGATCAACATCTATTGAACATGGTTTTTACATTTTACTTGTTGTGTATTGTTGTGAATAAGTATCATGTAAAGTTATCCTACATAGTTTTTAAAATGATTTATTAATGCCCAGTCTTATAACTTCCAAATGAATGTGTCAGTTGTCGGCTGAGCTGATTTCAAAGCCCTTGAATGGTGGTTGTCATGGTGAAAAACAATTTAGCAAATTTTTCAGTGGAAGTCATTAGGCCGGGCATATAACTGTTACTGTTAGCTGTTACTGTTACTGTTAGCTCTTATTGTTACTGTTAGCTCTTATTGTTACTGTTAGCTGTTACTGTTACTGTTAGCTCTTACTGTTACTGTTAGCTCTTATTGTTATTGTTAGCTGTTACTGTTACTGTTAGCTCTTATTGTTACTGTTAGCTCTTATTGTTACTGTTAGCTCTTACTGTTACTGTTAGCTGTTACTGTTACTGTTAGCTCTTATTGTTACTGTTAGCTCTTATTGTTACTGTTAGCTGTTACTGTTACTGTTAGCTCTTATTGTTACTGTTAGCTCTTATTGTTACTGTTAGCTCTTACTGTTACTGTTAGCTGTTACTGTTACTGTTACTGTTAGCTCTTATTGTTACTGTTAGCTCTTATTGTTACTGTTAGCTGTTACTGTTACTGTTAGCTCTTACTGTTACTGTTAGCTCTTATTGTTATTGTTAGCTGTTACTGTTACTGTTAGCTGTTACTGTTACTGTTAGCTCTTATTGTTACTGTTAGCTCTTATTGTTACTGTTAGCTGTTACTGTTACTGTTAGCTCTTATTGTTACTGTTAGCTCTTACTGTTACTGTTAGCTCTTACTGTTACTGTTAGCTGTTACTGCCACTGTTAGCACTTACTGTTACTATTAGCTCTTACTGTTATTGTCAGCTGTTTCTCTAGTTTACATTATATACCAATTATTCACAACAAGTTAGCTCATTTTACATACTAAACATGTAAGCCAATTTGTAAAACTGAACGAGAACATCCAACCGCTGGAGATCTACTGTACAAACTAAACACACGTTATTGGAAGCCAGCAAAGTATGTCTACTGGTTTCGTTGTTAAAATAACCATAACCTGGAGAGTATAAATAATAAATGGGTACAATTTAGTAAATAGGCCAATTTCAGTCTATAACCTATGAAATATAAATATCTTAAGCACTTCATTCTGGTTATTGCCCCACACGCTACTACATTGTTTGGCTCTCTGAAGAATGAAGGATGAATTATACAGAAAATGAAGTAGAAAATTGCACACGCAATCGCTTTCATGTCGTGTTGCAATATGTGTTATTTGGACTAGTGTCGTACCTAATACTATTTTGGTACTAGGAATTGACAAAACTCGTATAACATAACTAGTAAAACATTTGGTGTTGTCGAGAACCAGTAAATAAAAATAAATTAATTCTTGGATCAAACCAGGTTGTGACTAATGGAGATCGATAGTTGTGTTAAAAAATTCAATAATATCCCATCTGCCGTCGTTGGGGTGATCGATTAGGGGCTGGTTTAGTAAACCACGATTTCTATATTCGAGGTTTGAATCCTGAATTAGAGATCGATGTGATTTTACGTTTTTTCGTCTTCTAGTGCTACCATACGCACAGATATACAAAGTATAATAAAGTACACACGTTCATGTGCTCACAGCTACGAAAAAAGTACAACATGATGATAGTCAAAATGAAATTGAGGAAATAATTATTATTATTATTTACTGTCTATTCTTGTCATCACAGAAAAAAAAGTTAAAAAAATATATATATAAATTAAAATACACCGTTTAAACATATATTGCAAGAATTCTAGACAGCAGTTAAGTTAAAAGAAATAATTTTCTGTTCAAGAGCACCATTCGATAGTTTCATATGAAAATCGTAAAAATGACGATAACAAAATAACGTTTACAGACAAGTAAGTTCTGTTTTGAAGTGTTTGTCTTATTGGACTACGGATATTCTATATTGGACGGGTTTTATGTAGCTATGTAGATCGAATTATTTGAGATAAGTTCCTCTCTGCACTTTAATTATAGGTGTGAAAGGTGTCCAGCAACATCACATTACAAAAGATAATTAAGATCATCTGTAAAACGGAAATTAATTAGAACAAAGAAACATTCATAAGCAAATGCACTAAATTATCTTCAGGATGACATATTTTTATTTACATTTGAGACGATTTAGACACACTTTTAAACACACTATAATTATTACCTTGCTTATTTCATTTGTATTGAATTCTTCCTCTTTATCTTTGTACAATTACTATTATTAGACTATATAAAACAGGACAGCAATACAGATCACTGTATCTGTCATCAAATATGTATCATTATTATGTAATTACGTATATGTTTTCCAATAAACTAAACTCAACTAAACTAAACTAAAAACAATTTTCACAGATAGATATCGGGAGTACCGAGGCTAGGTGGGCATACAGCTTTAACTTCTGACGCCTGGTCTATAGGGTGCGTATTCACGTATTGCGCATGGTGGCCACATTGGAGGCCACAATGGCTTGTGATTGGTAGTTCATTGTTACTATGTTTCAGCTGGCGTTTGATGCAAATTTAATTGTTCTCTAACTTTGGATTGCTATTATCACTTAAAATCAACATAAACAAACTCTTTTGTCTCAATTATGGAACGTTTACAGCTACGCGTTGCGAGCGAAGCGAGGGCGCGAGCTCCAATCAGCGGCCGAGTTTCACGCAAAGAAGTTAATAGTTTCACGCAAACTCGACCACTGATTGGAGCTCGCGCCTTCGCTTCGCTCGCAACGCGTAGCTGTAAACGTACCATTAATCTTTTAATCGTTTACAAGAGCTTACAATAATCATTTTCGTAAATTTATCTGGGGATATACGTGTTCAAACGTGTCATATTTCCCCGTAAACAATGTTATTCGTTTTCTATTGACAGCTAAATGAAACTTGAAATAGTACTATAGGTGGCCTCCAATATGGCCGATGTGACGTCACGTGAATACTCCCTATAGTGTTGGGCACACCCCTACGGAAGCATCTCGCATATGAATGGACTCTCCTTCGAGCACAGATCGTCTGCGAGCTTGTATTGATAAGTTAACATCAAACAATCATCATCGGTCCAGTTGTCCGGTTGTCCAGTTTTCCACTGGAGGAAAACTCCGTCCACGTTTTGCAGCGAGAGTGGAGCGCCTAACAGATAAGAAAATGTATCAACTTTGCACTCGATCTGTAAACTTTCTAGAATTAATTTAATTCACTTTTCAATGTTTTCAAAATTATTTATACATATGTCAATTAAATTATGTAGCTAGTTGAGGTTTCAAGCTGTGATATATACAGAAGTGCAGCAGGGTGATTCTGTATGGGCGACGATACGTTTATCACCGGTTTCAGTTGTTAGAAGAAGGGGATGGGCCAATCACCGCCTTGCATTCGCCTTCAGTAACGACTAAAACCGCTGATAAATTTATCGTCGCCCATACAGAATCGCCCTGCTGGGGAGCTTCAGCCCCTAACCGAAATCCTAGCTTCATGAGAACACCGAAAATATTCAACTACACTGGTGATGCTAATAGTAAATATTGGAGTCAACTCCTAAGCGTTGGGAATCGAGTAGGAGTCGACTCCTCGATCGGAAATAAAAAGATAAGGTAAATGCGGTTGACCTTGAACCACGTTAAAACACCCTCCTCGTGCCACATTTCTTCCAGGCGGAAGACAAGACAAGAATTGGTGTATTGTCAACAAAAAATCCAAACAAATCGTCGATGCTCAAGCAAATTTATCAAATCATGCTTTAACCTATTTTGGTGTCGTTAAACCCTTCTTGTTTAGTAGGGTAGTACACTCACCATGTGCGGTAACGAAGGTACCCTCAACCTCCCTGTCAGTCGCCCCGTAATGTGACAGAATCTCAGACAGACCCTGTTTGAGTGACTTTTGCATCAGCTCCTTCACTGACTCCACCTCGGCCATTGAGTCGAAGACAATAAGCTCAGCTCCGTCCATGCGGCATTGATAAGACGCTTCGTACCAGGATAAGGCCTTGGTGTAGAGCTTGTAGGACCCTATGCCAGGTATAGTGTCGTAGCCTACTGGTGCTGGAACATTGTGAGACTAACATAAGGCTGCGACATTGATAAGACGCTTCGTACCAGGATAAGGCCTTGGTGTAGAGCTTGTAGGACCCTATGCCAGGTATAGTGTCGTAGCCTACTGGTGCTGGAACATTGTGAGACTAACATAAGGCTGCGACATTGATAAGACGCTTCGTACCAGGACAAGGCCTTAGTGTACAGCTTGTAGGACCCTATGCCAGGTATAGTGTCGTAGCCTACTGGTGCTGGAACATTGTGAGACTAACATAAGGCTGCGACATTGATAAGACGCTTCATACCAGGACAAGGCCTTGGTATACAGCTTGTAGGACCCTATGCCAGGTATAGTGTCGTAGCCTACTGGTGCTGGAACATTGTGAGACTAACATAAGGCTGCGACATTGATAAGACGCTTCATACCAGGACAAGGCCTTAGTGTACAGCTTGTAAGACCCTATGCCAGGTATAGTGTCGTAGCCTACTGGTGCTGGAACATTGTGAGACTAACATAAGGCTGCGACATTGATAAGACGCTTCGTACCAGGACAAGGCCTTAGTGTACAGCTTGTAGGACCCTATGCCAGGTATAGTGTCGTAGCCTACTGGTGCTGGAACATTGTGAGACTAACATAAGGCTGCGACATTGATAAGACGCTTCATACCAGGACAAGGCCTTAGTGTACAGCTTGTAGGACCCTATGCCAGGTATAGTGTCGTAGCCTACTGGTGCTGGAACATTGTGAGACTAACATAAGGCTGCGACATTGATAAGACGCTTCGTACCAGGACAAGGCCTTAGTGTACAGCTTGTAGGACCCTATGCCAGGTATAGTGTCGTAGCCTACTGGTGCTGGAACATTGTGAGACTAACATAAGGCTGCGACATTGATAAGACGCTTCGTACCAGGACAAGGCCTTAGTGTACAGCTTGTAGGACCCTATGCCAGGTATAGTGTCGTAGCCTACTGGTGCTGGAACATTGTGAGACTAACATAAGGCTGCGACATTGATAAGACGCTTCGTACCAGGACAAGGCCTTAGTGTACAGCTTGTAGGACCCTATGCCAGGTATAGTGTCGTAGCCTACTGGTGGTGGAACATTGTGAGACTAACATAAGGCTGCGACATTGATAAGACGCTTCGTACCAGGACAAGGCCTTAGTGTACAGCTTGTAGGACCCTATGCCAGGTATAGTGTCGTAGCCTACTGGTGCTGGAACATTGTGAGACTAACATAAGGCTGCGACATTGATAAGACGCTTCGTACCAGGACAAGGCCTTAGTGTACAGCTTGTAGGACCCTATGCCAGGTATAGTGTCGTAGCCTACTGGTGCTGGAACATTGTGAGACTAACATAAGGCTGCGACATTGATAAGACGCTTCATACCAGGACAAGGCCTTAGTGTACAGCTTGTAGGACCCTATGCCAGGTATAGTGTCGTAGCCTACTGGTGCTGGAACATTGTGAGACTAACATAAGGCTGCGACATTGATAAGACGCTTCGTACCAGGACAAGGCCTTAGTGTAGAGCTTGTAGGACCCTATGCCAGGTATAGTGTCGTAGCCTACTGGTGCTGGAACATTGTGAGACTAACATAAGGCTGCGACATTGATAAGACGCTTCGTACCAGGACAAGGCCTTAGTGTACAGCTTGTAGGACCCTATGCCAGGTATAGTGTCGTAGCCTACTGGTGCTGGAACATTGTGAGACTAACATAAGGCTGCGACATTGATAAGACGCTTCATACCAGGACAAGGCCTTGGTATACAGCTTGTAGGACCCTATGCCAGGTATAGTGTCGTAGCCTACTGGTGCTGGAACATTGTGAGACTAACATAAGGCTGCGACATTGATAAGACGCTTCATACCAGGACATGGCCTTAGTGTAGAGCTTGTAGGACCCTATGCCAGGTATAGTGTCGTAGCCTACTGGTGCTGGAACATTGTGAGACTAACATAAGGCTGCGACATTGATAAGACGCTTCGTACCAGGACAAGGCCTTGGTATACAGCTTGTAGGACCCTATGCCAGGTATAGTGTCGTAGCCTACTGGTGCTGGAACATTGATAAGATGGAAATTAAGTTTGTACTACTAAAGTTGAGAAACTGTAAGAATGACGGCCCCCTCCCCATATCCCCTCTACAGCTACCCGACCCCCCTCAACTCCATGACAATCTGACCAAATGAAATACGTTACTGAAAATCAGTTTGTTTCAGTTGTTCAGTTTGTTGTTTCACGGAGTTGAGGGGGGTCGGGTAGCAGTGGTGGGGATAAGGAGGGGGCCGTCATTCTAATAGTTTCTCAACTATACTAGCTGATCAAGAGTCTATGTGTGAGTGCGGACAGGTACCGGATCCGTATCACCTCCTTGTTTGTTCACGCCTTGACGTTGCGCTATATCTTGAAAGCAAATACGAAAGGAATAACTGTTGCAAATTTCTGGAAATATTGTGTTTAACCAGACACGGAAAACGAGTATCACTACCCAGGGTTCTACAAATTAAGGTGATTGGGATTAATGATAAGAGGTGGTCTCTTTTCTCTGAAAGTTTTAGAAGGAAATTTCTTAATTTTGGTTTACATTACCAACAAAGTTTTGCTTTAAACTACTAAAACTATGGAATCGTCAATTTCAACAGAATGAGACAAGTTACGTTGATAGTATTTTATGTCCAATTCTTTCTAAGAGGAAAAAAATATCTCTCCAAATGAAAATGATACTGTGCCCTGGGGAATAGTATTATAGTTGATAGAACACTTACGTTTCCTGTCTCCCTTCGCCGTTCCTTTCTTCCAGATACCTCCTTGTTTGCACACAAGCTCATTGACTCCCTTGAACTTCTTGATGATGTTCTTCCTCCAGACCATCCTCGCTTTGTATCCGACCTGCGGAGTTTTGCAGTCGGCTTGACCGTCGGCGTCGTCGCATGATATACGGACATAGGAGATATTCAAGGGGGGACAGCCCACCCTGGTGTCGTCCTCCTCCTGGTACAGAGCCCCCTGCCAGAAAGAAGGAGTTAAGAAGTTTATAAGCTTTAGATGAGAGGAGCGTATCTCTTATTTCAACACTATCGGCGCTTTGTCTGTGTGTGTGTGTGTTTGTGTACAGAATTTTGTTCGTTGCGCATAGGTTAAACGGCTTAACGGAATTGGTTGAAGTTCGCAGTCAACACTCGTGACCACTAAACTAGATGCTGTTAATATAATCAGAAAAATCCGTCAAGATGCCAACCTTCAAAAAAGTAATTAGTGAAAAATATAGTGTTAAAGGAAAATTGAAATCTGGGATCAATTTGGGATGGAATGAACTGAATATCGTTTAAGAAACTTTTGTTATATTTTATTAAGGTATTGTTATTTTTAATTCAATTATAAAGTAAATTTGAATTGTGAACTCTGAAAGTTACAATATTACAAAGGGTTTTCACATATATATAGCGCTTATGAACCCAAATTGAAGATGGTTTCCACTTCTTCGATGTTGTTTATAATTTTTAAATATGGTAAAAGAAACGTTATTTAACATGGTTTTGTCAATGGTGAATGGCCATGGTGGAAACAAGTTAATAACTTAATAAAAATGTCATAGTTTAGTGTTCTTTGTTGACAAAGATAAAACTTACCTGAATTCCAGGAACTACGAAGCCCACTGCTACCAACAATATTATGTTGCACATTTCTGGTCTTCTTTCACTTGAAGTATTGATTCACAAAATATATAATCAGTGCTGTTTTGAGAAATGATGGCGATATAATGTCTGTTTTCTGGCTTCGCTCAGTTTAAATTACGTCGTTCCATATAAAGTATAAAAGTTGTAACTACAATTTACCAAAATTAATTGTCAGCTTTAACCCCGGGGTTTCAACCAAATATTACCAGATTGACAATTAAGTTATGCTAATTACTATCCATAAATTTAATGTAACGTACTAAACTCTTCCGTTATAAATTAACTCGGCCGTATAGAGTAATCATAATATATTCATCAGATGGAAGATTTCGATTGTATTAAACCTTGAAAAACGTGGCATGTAATTTATTTAATTACAGACTGATAGAATCAATTAATTCTGATGTCATACATATCCCGTGAAAAAAAAAACTAAACACATAGATTTAACATGATTCCTTATCAGATAACGTTCTCCATACATTGTTAACAATGTTGTAAAATAACTGAGTAACATTGAGTTTTGATTATAATAGTTTCAATTACATTTTTTTAAATGTAACTGTAGTCGCAATTGACTTTTTGAATTATTTTACTAGTTATTAAGGGCAATTACTTTTCAAAAATACGTTTTGTAATTTAAAAAGCATTGATATTTAAAACTGTGGAGCACATATTTTAATTTTCAAACATTTTAGTCGACACTTATATATATTTATTGTTCGTTTCCTTTATTTAGGGTTTTATTAAAGTGTATCATATTACATGGGCATTGCCTACTATTGCAAGTAAATTGCTTGATACCCCTTTAAAGCTAAGAGAAACAAAGAAAATAAGATATTTATAATTATTGACTACACAGAAATAAATTGATTTTGATTGTTCTGTGAATGTATATATATAAATATAATAATATGACAATTAAATTAGGTAGCCTATCTTAAACAATACAAAAATCAAACAATAAAAAATTAAAAGTCACCATAAATGGGCACGTTTCTACAATAAAACCACATTCAGGACCGTATTCAAACAAAGACCTCCAGAATTAATCTAGTTTGTAACTGCTGAGCCACCTATATCGGTATACACGGTTATTACCATCATACATATTATGATTGCCTCTATGAAATAACATAACACAATCTAGATGCATTGAAATAATAGTGAATTAACAGTTTGCACATGTGACATTATAACCATTCAACACACTTGAACACCACAGAACGACAATAGACAATAGATTCTTGTTTGTGTTTCAAACTCAATTATAAATGGTCACTGCAGTTGATTGAACATGTCATAATTTGTGCGCTAAACTAGTAGTGGAGATAATTGGCCACATTAATTAATGATGGTCTGTTGAGGATGATGCTTTAAATGGATCAATGTGTATTAGATTTTATTTTCTCTTGTTCTCGCAGTCAGATTGTCACAGTTTAAACAATAAATCCGCTTTTAATTACAATTAATGCAATAATAAATAAAAAACATTATTGGATGTAGATGGATGTGATACCGGTATTCTATAACGTAGGAAAAATTACCGATATGCAAAAGATTGGAGCATTTACTTATATAAATCTACATGTAAATAAAACTTAAAAAACTAGATGTTTTTATTTAAATTTTAAGAAGTACAAAGTTTTAATTTTTACGATTTGTTTCTTTCCTATTATAATTGTTATTTAATTTATTGTGAAGCAAAATGAGATGGAAAGTGTCCAAAATTACTAATGAATTTGTTTCATCGCTTTAAAGTGTGTTCGACACAAAAAAAAACTCGGAAACGTTGAAATAAACGTGTTTTCAGTTTCTATCTGTTAAAAATGGAATTTATTTCAAAACTTTGAAATGATGAGGGCTGCCATATGTTATTAAGTTCGACAATTATTCTTCGAAATTTACAGTATATGGAAAACAGGATTATGTATAAATAAATATCTGCCAGAATAGATACACGAATGGAAATAATATGAGTCCACAATCGTTCCACAAAAAAAATAAAACGAGAAAATACCAGACAATATAAATTAAATAAAGCGTCTGAAATACGTTACTGGTGCTTATATGAAGACATTTAATATAATTCCAAAATTATTCTCTATTAATTCCTTTCTATTTTTTGGAGTGGCATTATCGTTTTGACAAATTTTGCGCGAGAACATTTCTATACTTTTATACCAATTGCGGTGACACCAGCTCAGGCAGTCACTACAGCTGCTCTAATGGGTAAATTCTGTTTTTGTTAACACAATTGTATTTGAATCTTTGGTAATCCGTATAACAACAACGAATCAGTTTAATACTTAACAAATTGATTTATAAAAACAGGATCAGATGGATTTAACATCGCCATTCTATTAGATTATCTACTTGTTTAGTATTGGCAAGTAGGTAATCCTCTTACGATGTAAAAAAAAAACATGTTTCACTAGACAGTACAACTTTAATGCAAAGTGGATATGTGTATTTTTTGTGTTAGGTTTGGATTGGAAAATTGTGTTTTAGCGTAATGGAAGAGCAGAGATTTAAAACTTAGTTTATCTTACTAGAGAAATATTTTTCCGTTTCCATTTCATTAACAATAATAGGGGTACAAAATAATAGAGGTAGCAAGATTGTGTAAGCTATAGTCAATTCAGCAACCTAAAAATAGGTTTAGTATAAAATTCCAAAACCAGCGTCCACTCACAAATATAATATTTGAAATCTAATATTTAAAATCAGTTTAATACTTAACAAATTGATTTATAAAAACAGGATCAGATGGGTGGCTCGTTGGTCCAGTGGTTAGCATCCCTGCTTCCAATGCAGTAGGTCCCGGGTTCAAATCCCGCTTCAGGCAGAAAGTTTTTTAACTTCTAATGTGGATTCAATTCCATTACTTCTTGGCTTAGGAATAAGTAAACGGTGACTTTGGAGCCGTCCTAGCAACGAAGCACTCAATAAATTCAAAGTTGTTCTGAATCGGCCTTGTTGATTCTGGCATTTGTCCGCAGGTGTTCGCACTGTCCAATCACTGATTCATATGTTTCGTATTTGAAATATCGATCTTTGATTGGTTATCGCTCACTCGTCGATGGTGTTCGAAGCCTACAGGGTTGGTTCAGTCACTTTCAATTAAAGTCCCCCACTGCAAATCAGTTTAGTTACTGAGTGGGTAGACTCTAAATGTGAATTTATTTATTTATTTAATGTCCTATATTCAACACGAGCTAGCTTAACTATTTAGAATTAATAAGCTTACGATTAATTCTGTACTTTCATGTAAATATAAAGAGAGATATTTATCTCCTGGTTGGACAATTTTCGATGAAAATGTCGTCAGACAGAAATTGACATGCCCTAGGGAGCTAGACGTTAGATTATAAAATGGTAAACAAAATGTTTAAAACACGAAAGTAAGAATATTGAAAGCAAGAAAACAGACATCTACAAAAAAAGAAGAAAAAATATTAAATGGAAATTGTATAAGAAATATGTAAGTTAGAAAACCCGTATCAGAAACAGATGTTTTTGTATCGGGTATCAGTGGAGCTGTTAAGTTTTAAGTTTTAAGCTTTCAAAGTTCTTAAGTGGATGATTATCATAATCTCATTACATTTCTCTATTTTAATTTTCAAAATTATATCTTGTTTTAAATTAGTTTTAGTTTGTTGCATTGCACAAGTGTTAACACAATGAACACTCTTATTAATTATAATTTAATATTGTTTGAACGAATGTATTTTGAAGCTACTTTTAATAAATAAAATTATATTTTTTTAAATCGATATCAATTCTCTAATGAAAACATCTAGACAGAATTACTTAGACTTTAACCCTTTTACTGTCACTCCACATTTTCCTCCATTTCTACACATCTCTGGTAACTAGCTTATTTCTTAATTAAGTCGAATGCGGTTGTATCTCACCACACAAATCTTGGGACTTCTTTGTTAATTAATTAGATGATACAACAGCTGTGGTTCCAAAGGTAGTTAGCTTCGTCTTGGCTCTTACATTAATTACATCCCCTAAGAGGATAGAGATGTAAACATGCAGCCCATCGTATCTTGCAATCAAGGTAAAGGTTCTATTACAAACAGTCTAAACAAACGTTGAATGTCTTCATAGCTCTCTGGTTCAAGGGTTTTATAATAATTAGAAGAAACTGTTGACTTAAATGAAATCAAACAATTCTATACTAACAATAGGAGTGTCATGGTAGAATTCACTGTCGTCCCCTACCCCTAGGGGCGCCCGTGGTGGCCAGGTAACAGTTTTATGTATGTTATTTCCCATATAGAAATCACATCCTTAGCAACGATGGGCACCCCTAGACTATGAAAAACGGGCGCCCGGCATAATGTTGTTTTTTAGTTTGTTTTAGAATTTAAATATGTAGATTTGTTTTTTATATGGGAAATAAATATCATGCATGAAACTGTTACCTGGCAAGAACGGGTACCATTATGGGTAGGGGACGAGTATAAATTCCAGCAAATAGTGTCTTGGGTAAATTCCTTTAAATAAATAAAATATATACATTCATATTTAGAGTCTACCCACTCAGTAACGAAACTGATTTTCAGTGGGGGACTTTAATTTAAAGCGACTAAACCAACCCTGTAGGCTCCGAACACCATCGACGAGTGAGCGATAACCAATCAAAGATCGATATTTCAAATACGAAACATATGAATCAGTGATTGGACAGTGCGAACACCTGCGGGCAGATGTCAGAATCAACAAGGTAGATTCAGAACAATTTTGAATTTATTGAGTGCTTCGTTGCTAGGACGGCTCCAAAGTGACCGTTTGTCTATTCCTAAGACAAAAAGTGATGGAACTGAATGCTTGTTTGAATCCATGGGAGACTGTATAATAGCAAGATCCCTCGTTTGTCTTCCTGAATACCTGGCACCCACATTTCATTGTCCAATGCCAACATTGTCTCGGAGCAGCGACCTTGCTTTGCTCTCTGCGGATGCTGACCAAATTAAATTGCCATTTAATTAAAGAAAATACCTTCTATTATATAAGTAAAGCGACTTCAAAGACAACGCCATTTACGGTGTCTTCACTTTGAAAATTCGTACAAAAATAATTTATATAGTGATGGTTCTCGCATTCTTTCTCCCTTTCCCGCTCCTTCTCAAGAAAACAAAAATATTGTTTGAATTTAATAATTTGTTATTATAGGAATGCTCTTAAAGCAAAAATTGTTCTAAATCGCTATAGTCAATACAAATATACTCTTTCATTTGGTATTTTAATGCCACACGTGTCAATCAATCATGGGAAAGTTTTGTTCCTTATAGTTTAATGATGTGAATTTGCACAACTTTTTTAATTAATTTTTTATTTAAAGCACTTTTGCTTTCTACAATAATGTAATGTTAGTGTTGGAACAAAGTAATTAATCCCACGATCAGAAAGACAGTCATTAATCGATAAACTATTCAAGCAATTAATCGATTTTTACTCTTCAACTAATCTACGATTACGATTGTGGGACCTTCCGCTCACTACCGCACTCTTCAAGAATATACCTCATAACGCCACGTTTAGCCTCTTGTATTGTACCACAAATGTAACACCTTTATCAACCGCCCCCTCCCCCCCCCCCCTCCCCTGATGTCTCTTGACCGGCCGCTATACACTGCGTATTCCCGTGACTCCTGCCAAATTCCTCTCACGCCACCCGGACTCAAACCTAGACCCTCTTAGGACGTTACTCCCGTGACAGGCGCGAGACAAGAATCTACAACGAGACAGTCTAATTGAAGTATTGTCCCTAAAGTTGTCACTTACTGAGGGACAACGTTTTCTTACAATATAATCTGTATACCTGTTAAATTCACACACAATTTTAAAACTGTGCAAAGTTCACTAACTTAAAAAAAAAACGGTGAATTTTCGATGTGTAGTTCCTACTCCTTCCTCACGCCGAGAAAAACACATCTGAGGAAGGAGTAAGAACCATACTCCGAAAATTCACCAGTTTGCAAGTAAGTGACTTTGGTACCGTTTTAAAATTGTGTGAGTGTGTATTTTTAACATTTATTCCGGGTCAATAAGTTTAAGCTTGTGACAAATCTGTATACCATAAGACAGAAAGAGTGCATTATCAGCGATCATACACAGTTTGCAAATACTGTGTTTCTCGTCTCGCTGTTTCTTTAGCTTTATTCTTGCTATCCAATGCAGAAGGTCCAGGGTTCGATTCCCATTTCATGCTTTATCTCTTTAAACTTTACAACTTGACATTAATCTATCTATATGATTCTAATGTGCATGAAAACGGTGACTTTGGAGCCAACATACGAACGAAGTTGACATTATAAATTATATACATGTCCCCTAATGAAAATTAGTTCTCCTTGTAACTTAGTGGATGATATTAACAGATTTACTTGTTTAATATACCACACCTCAACGACAGGACTTGTCACCATTCACAAATACCTCCCAACTGCTTTATTTCGAATCACCTTCCCAACCCCCCCCCCCCCCTCAACCCCCCCCCCTCATTTTCGCACGAACCTCGTGCCTACTCGATAACCGTCGCCGCCTATATTTATCCGTCGTACTCTATTAATTTCACTCCTCTTTACGACCAAATCCCGCGTCACGTGACTGTATCTATTTCTTTGAGCGCTCAACATGTCCTGCGTTATTCTCAGGACCACTCAGTGATGTTGATTATATAGTGCGTTCAAGGTAAGATTGAACATAATGTGTATTTTTGTCCATTCGAGGTCAAGTTGAGCATATTGTTATATAGTGCCATACATAAAGCTCACTGAGTTTTAGTACATTCCATATATTATCAAACTGCCTAAAGCTATCCAATTACGGTACCGGTCGGTACCTATAGTATATTAAAGTGGATAATTTTTTAATTTAAACAAAGTATCGAATTTGGTTTATAAAACTATAATGTGTTCAATATTATGACTACTCACACACTAAGAATTGTAAAAAACTTGTGTCAAGGGATAGCGCTGCTAAGCTGTATCAGTATTTGCTTCATTTTAAGTTCAACGATGCTCAAAATTTATTTAAATATGCAGCAATTTACATGTTTTGATTTAATTCATTTTGGATGCGTACTGTAAGGCGGTAAACACCCTTTGCTGTCACCAGAATTAATACTGTCTGTTTCGCAGTTTATTTTAGTTTTAGTGCCGTTTATAATCCCAGCATTCGTCATGTGACTGAAGAAAACCATGTCTGAAAAACTTTTAGTTAATCCGGATTACAGGTGACCGGAATCGAACCGCGGTTACCTCCTAAATAAGAGTCGTGTGTGTTAAAGGTCTCTCACACCAAGAAGTAAGATAGTGTCAAAGGGAGTCAGGACCGCCCACAATTAGTTTTCAACCTAACAAGTGCGAATCACCAACGTTTTTCCCGATTATGTAGTACAATTTGGTTGCGTTAAGTTTTTTGACGGAAACCTGCTTGCACGTTTTCTTGTGCGTTACCGTAAAAAAACTTACCGCAACCAAATTGTACTAGATAATCGGGAAAAACGTTAGTGATTCGCGCTTGTTAAGTTGGAAACTAAATGTGGGCGGTCCTGACACTATCTTACTTGTTGCTGTGAGAGACCTATACCGCTGAGCTACCTAGATGTGTCACCAGGCGTGTGCTATTCGCACTACACATACTAGCAACGCAACGCAACCGCTTCTCGATATAGAAATGACTGACGCTAATATTTTCACAGCGTCGTGTATAAATAGCCATGGCGGTGTGGTGTAAAACAAAGTGAACGCACAAACTGCACGAGAAGGAAGCGCTATTTACAACGCAGTCAGTGTACGCAGTCTTTTTTGGCCAAAGAATCAAAAGAAAAATTTCCGGATATTATTTATTTTTCCTACTAGACCTGGTGTAGAATTTGGACCAGGATGAATCGTAAGAGTTGAAAATGGGGTCTTTCCTTTTTCACTTTCCACCCGTTTACCCATTTAATACCTAGTTAAAAAACATTTAAACATAGTCAAAATTCAAATATCAACAATAAAACAAATTACTTGATTTGTGAATGTGTAGTAAGACCAAGCGATAATTTATCTAATCTTGTTAAGAGTTGCTTAACTAATGCCTTAAGTCTTATGACTTCTTCTAGCTAAATGTTTAAACCTCTTCACACTTGTTTTCACCATGGAAAACATCAATCAGTAGCTTTCAAATCCAGTCAGCTAACTTCCAAAATATTAATTTGGGAATTTATAGGACAAGACATAAGACACCTTAAGAGTTATAGGCATGTTTGTGAATTCATGTCCAGGTGTACACCGACAGTTTTACAAGTAGCGTTTCCATCATGTGCGAAGACTAATTGGACAAATATATCGCTTTTCTTTGCACCTCTGACGGAATGTGTAGACATTAATTTCTGTTTTAAAGATGTGTTGACGTTGGGTTATATTTAACTGCGTATATGACGACATGAAATGTTGACTACACCCCCCCCCCCCCTCTCCCCTAATTTTCCCCTTGAGCCCCTTAGGTTAGGTCACGTCTTGGCTAATGCGAACGTAATTATACCCACATGTATCCTACGGTGTTCTACTGCAATTCTAAATATTTACGTGGGTTTTCGCGTTTGCCTTCGTTGTTTGGAAATCGACTGAGACTTAGGTCAGTTCTCCAATTATTCGACGATGAAGGAGTTGTAACTTTGACATTACGATAAACATCATAATAAATAATAATAGCATGCTCAAATTTTCGCAAACATGCTCGATTATTAATTTGAATTCCTGAATAAACATATAAGGAGAAAATATATTGTCTTATTGTCGCCAACTACTTTATAGTGATACTTTAAAGAACGACACATTATTGTAAAAGTGCATTTTTTAAACAACAATCAGCTTCGTATGAATTAAAAACTGGTGTCAAATATTGCTATCATTATGGCTGTCATTAGAGAAGGCAAAAAAGACTAAATAATCTATTGGCTATTAAAGAGAAAATAATTGGCTTCCCTATTAACAATCGTAATAATTGCAATATTTGAAATTTTCTTAATAAATAGTATAATTGAAACTCTATTTTTTAAATAATATGTACCTTTCTTGAGACATTAGTAGAATACCCATAATTTTGCATTGTTTATGTAGATAAGGCTCACTTTTACTAGATACCTATACACAATGTAGTAAGCTAAATGTCATGTCAGGTACCTGTTTACGAGTACTTGTTTATAGTACCCGGTGCATCGCTGCCTCAACCTTCGGCTACTCCGAGCAATGACTATCACGTTTATTTCAAGATGTCAGTCTATTATAGAACTGTTGTTAGGTATCCGCTGATGGCCCATAAATACTCATCGCACGTCAATCACCATCGCCAATAGCAAAATCACGAGACATTACAGTTCTTTAACAATGTATATATATATAAATGATGAATTAAATCGAAAATGTAAAACCCAGGAGCAATTTGGGTCCAAAAGAACTAAATAGTGTATGAAAATATTTCAAATAAATATTTTTATCAGGGTTCGTACTTCAAATTTGCTTTTTAACTAAGTAGATTTAAAATAAGAATAGTATAATATAGTATTATATTTTTTTAATGAAGCGAGCGAAGCAAACGTTTCCACTTGACTCTTATGGCACTTCGTTCTGTTTCTTTGTTTGTTTGTTTGTTTTTTTTTTGTTTTTTTTTTTATGTCCGTCGATAGCGGTCGAACGGAAAGTCTGATCAACTTGAAATTTGGACCATCCACAAGCCTCGATGTGGATTGAAGGTGTATAGTTTTGAGGCAAAATCGTTCGAAAAGTTACAAAGTTACACCATAGTTACTGCAAAATATTAATATTTTTCTGAAACCAAATGGCGGCAAAATGTGAGATAGCCAGATTTTTCTACAGATTTTTCCGGTTACGAATATGTTAATGTAATGGCGATCTGATAAATATTGGCAAAGTTACACAAAAGTTACTCGAAAATATATTTTTGAAACACAGTTACGGCAAAATGTGAGGTGGCTATGTTATAGCAAATTTTTGTCCGGTTACGAATATACTAACGTAAACGCGATCCGATACGTATAAGAGGCAGAAATTACATTTATATTGCTGTCAATAACTGTTAGTAACGGTGGCGGACCGCGGCGAAAACATGACAGCGAAAATTCTTAGCAACGCACATTGCACTGCATCCAACAATGTCGGGAAGTATAATAGCTATGGAAATTAGAAACATTTTTGCAATGCGCATTCTTGAATTGTTGTTAATTGTTGTTTGTATTAGCATTGAAATCTTTTCGCCAGAAAGTTCGTAGATATTGACGCGCTCGCTTATCAACGCGTCAAACAGAGCGTTTTCCTAGTAGCATTCAGTTATTTCAAACCCAAACGCATATTTTACTTTTTCGATGTGAAGTGCTGGAGATCAATAAAAACAGATTATCTCGATGAATATTATTTCGCACTTGTGAAGCAATATGCTGTGTTGCAAATTATTAAATAAATCGAAACACTTTGCAGCCAATATTAGCTTCTCTCTCTGGCAAAACGTCCTGGCTCTCTCTAACTTGAGCCATATTTACTTCCGTGGGTCGTTAATGGACCCATTAGGATCAATTTACTGTGACGCGGACACACTTAATAATATTATGTAGATGCACTTCGCGTAGGCCAAGGTCACTTAGACATTTAATGTAAGGCAAACCGAGCTTTATAAACATGTACGGATAATATAAAACAGCTGCATAATATAGTATATAAATATAATTAGTAAACTTGAAATGTATTTAAGAAATGTTAATGGTCGAAATAAATGAACAAAAATCATTCTACATGGAACTAAAAAACCTATTTCATGAATCCAAATATGAACAAACCATTGATATTGTCCTATCTGGATTCCTTTTATTTTAATAACCTACCATTTAGATTTCATAAATTGCTATATTTGACGTAAACTTAATTTAATTTCTTTTTAATAACAGGTTTATATTTGGTTTTAATTCACCTGAAAACAGGGAAACCTTGTGATTGAATCACATTCTTTATAACTGTTACGCTAATTCTTATTAAATAGTATAATGGAATCTCTAAATTGAATATCAGTATTTAGCTTCTACCTTTCAATAAATCGATAAAATCAATCATGTCCTGCTATCGTCTCGAATCGCCTGTGGCTGAGCCAAGCCGGCATATTCCTTCCCAGCTGGAACTGTAAAACTCATCTCATCTTACCCCGAGTTATGTCAACACATCATTCACTCATTACTCAATGTCACAATAGTAGTTCTTTATAAATAAATATGTTCACGCAAGAACATAAATCACTCTTAAACAGTTTCAATGAGACACCAAGTGGTACATTTTACCATCTTATACATAATCACTTCTTATATTTTAACCTTCTTAAATTGTTGACATTTATTTCTGTGCATAAATGATTAAAAACATTGAAAGCAAAAGAAAAATCAGTATTCAAAAAACAATCAATTAAAAGCAGCTAACTTAAGATTGTGGATTTTAGAAATTTCTGATAATGTGACATTAATTATATGTTATTATTTTGTTGCTCTATTATATTGCATTATTATATTATTACATTATTATTATAACATGTATTACATACTCTGTAAAAACTGATGTAATTAATTATTAATATCAAGTTTTGGGAATAAGTCAATACATAATGAACTGACATTTTTTGTTTTGATTTGTTTGATTGACTGTAATACTTTTCCTGTACACCCGAAAGGTAATATAATACAATATCATACGTAGATTAATGTTATGTTTAACTAATTTTGTACTAATTGATATTATTATTATGGAAATAAAAAAGTGAGCCGGTGAACTTCTTGACCGCCCCACCGAAGCCCGTCTCAAGTGTCGGTAATGAAGCGCGGCGAGGCGAGACCCTCAACGCTAACACTCTGTCCTACGTGATGACACGAGCCAGGAGGGCGATACACATTTAGACCTAGTTTCCTTGGGGCGCTGGATGCTCATTCCAGGCCAGTAATAGGCTGACTCAACGTGAAGCAGGAAGTACAGGCCAGGCTGCGATATATGTGCGTTTGAGGGACAATTATCCTGTGTATAACAAAATCATGTTTACTTGCCATGACACCCCCAAGTCAATACCTGCCCAGGGAAAAACCTTATCGTGGTGGTAGGTTTGCGTGCCTTGCCGATCCTGGGAGCGATGCAGCTAGGTCGCCGGACAGGTCGAAAGGGAGAAGCCAAACGAAAGACAGCCCTCCCTTTTCCCCTTTCTTCACCGTTACGTCCCTTTTCTAATTACGTCATGACTTAGTTCTCGAGCTCGTCATTCAACACCCAATAATCAAAACAAAACCCAAAGTTATTGTTATCATAGACCTCAGATCCTTATCTTCTTCCCTTATCACCGTTACAATGAAAATCAACAGATTTTTGGGGTTCTTGCAGCTCATTTCTACCGATAGATAAGAAAAATCATAAAACAAATACTAAGATAGATAATGAACTGAAAATTTCTAAGCTTCTATACCAAAGTATGTACAATGACCACAATAAAAATTGGCTACAACAAATGTGTATTTCTGGGCAAAGTTATGTTCTGGCCAAAGCGGCGTAAATCTAGCAATATTAATGGTACCGGTACTATCGAAAATACGAAAAAAATAATTTTGTAACTTTCATAAGTCATAGTTTCAATTTCAAAGCATACCTTTTGTATGTTGTGCATATTTTACGAAAATGAAAAACCTTGCCTGTACAGCCAGTACTAGTTGACATAGGTATGTATGAGAGATTGGCTATGCGTTGTCGGCAGGGTCCGTATGACCAATATTTTAACGTATAGTTGGGCGTGTATAATTCAACGTCAAAGAAACCGCTCTACGAAACTGGCCACAACTAAAGACCTAAAATGGCGACCGTTGGGTCAGCCCGTCACATCCATAGCCTCGTCCACTTTGCGAATCACAGGACGCAAAGGTGTGGAGAGCTTTATTTAGTCGTAGGAAGTGGTCTGTGGGGTTGGCTGGAATCTAAGAAAGTCTTTCAGTGCTACGCCGGCCTAACTCAGGACTATCTCTACTCTACGTCGTTTTACTCACGTAAGTGCGAGCATCACTTTTAGAACTCAAACACCAAATATCGATATTTCGAGTGAAGATTGGAATTCATAGCCCTGGGTGCGCCCATGGTTGCTAAGAATTGTATCTATATGCGAAATAGTATGCTTGAGCTGTTACGTGGCAATCACGGGAGCCCCTAGGAGTATAGGGGAAGACTATGAATTCTAATTTGAGTGTATTTATCACCAATTAGGCTTTTATCTACCATAATCTTTATATCTGTTTAGTCACGATATTAATTTTTCGATTAAAATTAATTAATTAATCTAAATTGATTAAATGAATTACTACAATTCTTAATATGATTAAACTTATATTTAATCTGTTACTTAACGTTGCAAAAAGATTAATTATGTATGTACACTTAAAAAGATCATAAAACATAGATACCGTATGCATCTATATTGCCTAAATAAATAACTTCAATTTTAACATGGAGCGTCGTCTCACTTTTTCTCTCACTTGTTGATGTTGAATTACAAAATTATGACCTAGAAAAGAAAGAGGTAAATATACATTGTGTAAACTCCAGACATTCTATTATTTATTATTATTATGCTGAGAATATTCTAGAATCTAGAACAACAACGATGTATCTTGGGAACGATTAAACGAAACTAGTGCAAAGTGTCAACCCTGGTCTTAAGCTAACTCAAAGTAATGACATTATGAATATTCACGAGTTATCATAATGAGTGTTGCATGTTGCGACTTCTTAACACGGTTGATAATAAATTACGTTTGTTGAAGAAACTTCATATAACAACCTACTTTTGTCAGTCTATAACATTCTTACATATTTAATATAAAATGCACCATTCTTACCAGGAGAAGTTATTCATAACAAAATAATGTCCTTACATCTTCAAGTTTTTTATTAAATAAAGAAGTGTTATGTTCACCTATATCTACGATTTTTAAATTTTGTTATAGTGAGTGGAGTTTAAATGGCTTCCTCCCAACTGTTTACATGACGAGATCTGAGAAAGGTTTTCGTGCCCTCATATAGAAAAAGAATTTATAAAAATAAAATATCGGACTGTATAAAGAGAAGAAACGCCATTTACCCGACCCTCTTAGCTGAGTTTGTGTCGCCGCCCTAAAACTGTCACCGTTATGGGAGTAGAGGCATTATCCCCACCCCTTTTACCATCTAAAGATGTTAGGTCGCTGATTCGCACTGAAAGTACCCACTGCCCTCTACTCTAAGCTCCTTGACCCGAAGTTCAGGGTTAGGTTCTAGAATCCAACACGTGCAGCGGATACTTTTATAGGTGGCCCTCGCTAACAATTCATAGTTCCCACGTGACGTCACAGCGGCCATGATTGCGACACAATTGATGATGACCAATCCTAGATCATTGGCAAATACTATTCAAATTCGATAAATAAGCCTTATCTAGTATTTAAAAAGTAAACGTAAGTACTAAAACAATTAAAAATTACAACATATACCAATTTTATTTAAAAAACGCAGAATAAAGAACTGAGAATGTATGTGTTCTACCACAACATCCTTTAATTGTTTCTCCATGGCAACGTCAAAGACTGATCACAAATGTGGCCGCCACGCGCAAAGATGTGACGTACGTGCAACCTGTGAATTCGCAATTCGTCTATAGGTGATTCCAACCTAACAAACACCCTGATAATCACTAACCTCAGATAAGGTGATGGAGTTGTGTAGATAATCGATGTCAATCATCCCCATTATTCAAGAAAGCACTCACAGCTTCTGGGCCACCCTGGTCTTTTGTAACTGTGTGTCACCGAATCGACTGTCACAGGAGATTTAGACATGACTGACGTGTACAATTTTCAACAAAGAATGCGACGGCCAAGTAGCCCTTTAAGGTTAATGATTGGCGGGCAGGGTGTTTCTTAGGTTGGAACCAAGTAAAGTTATCTGTAATTCCAACTATAACCAACGTAGTTTTGTTGACTAACAGGTAGCTAACGATTTTGCTGTATCACAAGTGTCATAGAGAGAACACAAGTCACGTCAGTTCCCAGTCAAGTTCAAGTCTCCTCGTAAGTCGAGTGGTAGTTTTAAAATTAGTTCATCTTTTTCTCAAGAGATAGCGCCACGCGCACTGCTCGCGACGTTAAGTGCATCTATCTGTCAACAGTGTCGCCGCCTAGCGCTGAAATCCATTAGTTATCTTTGGGTGAAGTGACTCAAACTACCTACGTCGTACGAAATAACTAAAATCGTATTTTTCTTTGATATATTTCTAGCGTGTGCACGAGGTAATAAATTCAAAGTTGTTCTGAATCGGCCTTGTTGATTCTGACATTTGTCCGCAGGTGTTCGCACTGTCCAATCACTGATTCATATGTTTCGTATTTGAAATATCGATCTTTGATTGGTTATCGCTCACTCGTCGATGGTGTTCGAAGCCTACAGGGTTGGTTTAGTCACTTTAAATTAAAGTCCCCCACTGCAAATCAGTTTAATTACTGAGTGGGTAGACTCTTATTGTGAAGTTATTTTTTTATTTTATTTTATTCTAAGAAATTGTCGCATGAAAAAATATTTTTTTTTTAATTTTCTTTGCTTTGGTTTAAATGACGTATCAATTATTGAAGTACCAACATGTGGTTTTTAATATTGCTACACATCTATTACACGAAAATCAACACAATAATTTATGAAATTAATTTGCTACATATTTTTCAGGATGAGTTTGTATGGCAAATTAGCGTATTTCACCTAGGGCTGGTTACACCAAATTTTAAAACTTCGATTCGCCGGTACTCGGAAATTCTCTACGAACAAACATGGCGACTGTCATACATTCTGAATAAAATGTTTGTTGAAACCACTGTTACCAAATCGAGCTTACTAAATCGTAGCTTAACGAATTTCGACCCTACCTGAGTATATTTATTGAATTTGATTCCGTCCAAATAATCTTAATTACATTCTTTTTAAGAATATATAAACAAACCTGCGTGACACACCACAGATTTTAGGATAATTACGGAAGATAGACGGGCTAACATTTTAAATTACGTAATGGTGAAAATTTCATGAAGTCACACATAGTAGCAATTTGTAAGAGAACCTGAGTATATTCATTAAATTTGATTCCATCTTTTTAATCTCAACTACATCTACATTAGGCATATATGAACATACCTGCGTGACATACTAAAGATTTTGAGATAATTGCGGAAGTCTGACGGGCTGACATTTAAAATTACGTAATGGTGAAAATTTTATGAAGTCACACATAGTAGCGATTTGTAAGAGAACCTGAGTATATATATTTCATTTGATTCGTTTTAATAAAACTCAATTACATCTGTTTAAAGAATATATAAACAAACCTGCGTGTCATACGACAGATTTTAAGATAATTACAGAAGTTTGACGGGCTCTAATTATAGTTATGTCACACACAGTATTGATGTGTAAGAGTACCTGAGTATGTTTATTTCATTTCATTTGTTTTAATTTATCTCAATTACCTCTGTTTTAAGAATGTATAACTAAACCTACGTGACATACCGCTGACTTCAAGATAATCACGGAAGTTTGTCGGGCTGTCATTTGAAAATTACGTAATGTCACACATAGTAGCGATTTGTAAATGAACGTGACTAGGGGCGTGTGTTCGAATCCCCCAATCCCCCATAACGCACGTACTGTGTTTATATCTTAATATATCTCTGGTCAAATAGCAAGATTGCAATACATGAGCCGGAAACCAATTATAAGAATCACTATCATCATCGTCAAATGAAGGTTTGCTCTTGATTTTAACTCACTTAAACATAGGCACAATATTCCTCTTTTCGTTCTAGTTATTATTATTATTATTATTTTTATTTTATTGTTGCAATACATACAAACTCGGTCAAAACCGGCATAAACATGTTGTACGGACATAAATGTCAAGTATTTCCATGTGTTTACCTTATTAAAATCTACTTAGAACTAATTATTATTATTATTATAAAAAATCACGTCCAAAAGTTTGCTCTCGAATTGTTTCGCAACTCTTGAACGCGACTGTACTAGACGACACCAAAGCTATTAAAACAAAACGAATGAAAACAAATTATTATTATTATTTTTATTACTATTATTTTTATAATTATTATTATTATTATTATTATTATTATTAATTAATTATAATAATTTTATTTATTATATATTATATTTAATATTAATATATATATATATATATATTTAATAATAATATATAATATTTTAATAATATTATATAATATATTTAATATTATAATTATATTTAATAATTATAATAATAATAATAATAATAATAATAATAATAATAATAATAATAATAATAATAATAATAATAATAATAATAATAATAATAATAATAATAATAATAATAATAATAATAATGATTTTAACTCACTCAACAATGGTCGCAATATTCCTCTTTTCGTTCTAGTTTAAATGTTTTCTTCCTTGCGGCGGTTTGAGATTTGTCATCAGGGATAATTTACAGTTTCCAACCCTACTTCGTTTGGTTCTCTTCCCCCGTTCGAAACGTCGAGAACAGTAAAACGTAAACGTCTGTTTCCTGAATGTCGTATAATTATAGTAATTGCGCAAGGATCGGTATATCCTTCCTTTAAGGATATAATATCGTGGAGACGAGTTGTAGCCCAGCATTTATCATTCGGGGGTTCAGGACGTTTTTGTTTTCATTCTTTTTGTTTTAATAGCTTTGGTGTCGTCTAGTACAGTCGCGTTCAAGAGTTGCGAAACAATTCGAGAGCACACTTTTGAACGTGAAAGTTTTTAACCGAATCCTGTTTTCAGAACACAAACACAATATACACACGATATACTCCATGAATCAATCAATACAAATCAATAAACTTGTGTTTTTGTCATTACTCACTCAATTTATATAAGATAACTGATTTTCAGTGATGGGCGTTGTACGTTTATTGGGTGTTTCGTTGCTATGACAGCCTTAAAGTCCCTGTTTTTATGAATTGCCACTTGCCAGGATCATACGGATAGATTTATAATTCTATTTAGATAGTTTATACCCCCTGACCAAGTTGCAATCGAACCCGAAAGCATTTGCACTGAATGCAGGGATAAACCCCTAAGACCAACATCCAACAAGTAACCATGAACATTAGCCATGAGTTATTCTACTTTTTCATTATTTAAAACCTATCTGTATAAGTATTTAAATAATTTTATTGAAAATAAACTAGCAATATTATATAAAGCAAAACGAAAATATGGCATCCCAAAATGGAAAATTGAAAGGTGAACTCGATCAATTTAACTTTAGCAGCGGAGGACAATGAGAAATAAATGTTTGTTTTATTTGGGACAATTTTCATCTACAGCTCAAATTTCTTACCTAAAACGTTGTTGCACTGTCACATTTCCTTGCCAAAATGTCTAGTTTTATTCACTGAACATGGATGGTAAAATTGTACGATGCAAATCTACTAACCACAACTGTACTTGAAGAAATATAAAAAGAAATGAAGATATTTCCTTGTAAGTTTCATTCTAGCTAAAATGTTTTGACAGAAATTGTTTTTGAGGCAAGCTTGCAAGAAGTGCTAAAAGTTGGAAGAAAACCAACCCTAAGACGATAATAACCCAGCCCGATCTGCAACACACTCAGGCAGAAGTTTAAAGCTATGAAAATATCACATTTCCTTATAGGGTGAGGTAACTTTACCATAAAATCATGATCTACCCATACTTTGCCTTTTCTGCCGTAAAAAGGGAGACCGTATGACAGGTAGAGTGCGCTATGAGCAATGACATTCAGTTTACTCAGTAAGTGCTACAAAACTTTTACGACTAATATATTATTTACCGTAATTTTGATTTTAAACATACTTTAGCACTTAACACTTAATTATTACATAGTTTTAAGTAATTATTATAACAATCAGCTGAAGAATCCAACAACAAATGTAACCTTGTACAATGGTTGATGGAATAACATAGTCTTCCACATTCTTCGCACGCGGGTAAGGTTAAGCCGTCCCACAGCCATATGTATTTACATGCAAAAGAGGGACATATTGAAATTTGTGTTGGCAGAAACGCTCGCATACCAATGTTTGTAGAAGTTCTTTTGTTCAAGTAAATTTGCAATTTTGCTGTACAACTGCAACTATAACAGCGGCTTACTGTGAAAAGTGACTTAAGTCCAAATTTATTGTTTATGGTTATGGGAATTTTAAGTAGGATTACCAGTTGTGATAAAATTGAAATAGCAACGTATATTAGCAGACATTGATCAAAAAACGAAACAGTGTTTTAATTTAGAGGGTCTATAAAAATTTGTTTCTTGCATTAGGCTAATCAAAACAGTACATTTGAACTTGGTGGTCACTTTCCGCAGTAAGACAACAATAATATTTATAGCCTCGATTCACTGTTCCCGATCAAAAATATTTAATCCGACCAGAAAAGGTCGTTAAAAATAATGAATTTTATTACAATCAATAACCAATTTCCTGATTCCATTCGCAACTTATTAAAATTTAAAACCACAAAAAACTTCTCCCTCCCAACGGACTTTCAAAGTTAGCTTCACCATTAAAGGATAATCCCACAACTACAATCAACGTAATACGAAGCGATATGCGCAGTGCTTAGCATCAAGAAAAGTGGAAAAGATCATTAAAAATAAGTAGCACGGAGTCAAAAAGTGTCGTCTTATACTTTTAAACCAATACCCGCGATAAGATATTTAACTGGATAAAACTTCATCCCTCAGATGGCTTAACTTAATTGTTGTAGCCATCTTGCCATATTCGTTCTTCATCTTAGGGTCTGATCTCGGTCTTTAAGAGTCCACGGCAGTCAGAGCTCAAAAAAGCGTGAGATTGTAAGGTTTATTTTGAGATTTTAAGGTTTGTTTTGAGATTTTAAGGATTTTAGGTGAGATTTTGAAGTTTAAGGTTTTTTTTTCATATAAAAACAACTTTTAAAATCGACTATGTGAGAAGACAACCCAGCTAGATATTATCAGGGTCTACAGATAAGAAAACAAAATACATTCAAGGTTCATAACCTTTGTATTCAATCCGATAGTACAATACTATCACATTATCGTATTTAAACCAAACGTTAGGTAATTTGACATGGATAAATTTTTTGTAAGCTGTAGCTATCTAATCACAATTTCTTTTTCGAAATTTGTTTTGGAAGATACGAACAGAAAATCTTCAAATCTCCCGCTCTGCAGCGGCGGACCCAGCTTGAAAACCAGGGATACTCTCAATATAAAAATCGCATCAAATTTCATTTTTAAATTATATATCAGGAATGCTATTTGAAATAAAAAATCTGATTATATATAGGGCACTGTGGTTAGGTGAACTCTACACATTGAATGATATCAAATCTCATACGCAGTATAGTGTATTTTATTTTGATAATAAAATCCATTAGTCATACATATTCAATAAAGATAACAACTAATGTGTAGATAGCCTGTAAGGCTTATCAAACCACAATGCGCTTTATCTAAGTTTTCCAATTTCGTGTATTATTCTTGAGATATATTTAAAACATGAACTTTATGTGCGGTTTAAACATGAGACTACTCTTCCCCTCTCCCCCCCCCCGCGTCACTTCCCCTTTACCCTTAATTCTGCGCAGAGGTAGATTGAGATAAGGAGATATGTTCGAAACGTATAACGGAAATAGACTAAATGTTTTACGGTAGAAGATAGAATTTCTTAGTAGTAATAACAATGTTGTCATAATGTGCATTTTATCGCTTTGCAGTTTAACCGCTGTTAGGTAAGATAAGCAACTCAGGTTTATTGCAGATTGGGTTATAAAGAAGTCCATAACTGCTGCTTAGTAAAGCTTTACGTCTTTATCATTGCAATGATGTTATTCCAATGACAAAATATATAACCACAGAATAATTCTACGAAATATTGAGAATTCTAAAATTTCATCAAAACGAAGTCTTGAATGAATTGTAAAATGTTCAATGTTTCAAATAAATGCGAAATATTTCTACAACGAGAGGTAAATTGAAGATTGAATTCGTATAGCGTTATAGGGTGAAACACTTTTATTATAATTCGATTAAATTTAATAAATGCATATTATTATAATATAATTAATATTAAATACATCTAAAATGGATGGTTCAAATCACGGTTATGTACGTTTAATGATAAACGATTCATTATATTTTAGGTTTAGATTATTTTTAAATTGTCGCAAAGTAAAGCAAAAATGTCATCCCCTCTAGAGAATTGTTCCCTTTTTTTTTGTTATGCATGTTTCTTTGCTCAAATTACCTTCATCAAATCTTCATATTTAACTTTGGTAATGTATTTTTTAAACACACATTTTACAATTAAATTATATTTTCTAAACGAAATTATTTATTAGAACAAAGAAACATTGATGACAAAGAGCACTAAATTCTCCATGGGATTACATATTTTGTTTTAACTTTTTGACAGTTTTTGAAGGATTTTAAAACAATTTTAGTGGAGAGAAATCGGAGATACCGCAGTGTAGATCGACATTAAGTCTTGTCATTGTTACGTAACGCTTAGCCTAGGCTAATACTGGAGTTGTTTACCACGAGGCTATCATGCCAACTAACCAGGGTGTTCGGATAACTCTCCGGCCCTGTCCGTCCGAGTGATAACATATGTCAGACAACCGGCCATATACAGTGGCGTGCCGACATATCACATTTTGGGGTCAGGCACCGATTACTTTCGGGGTGGGGTTAGGTTCCCCCCGTGGGAACCCCCTTGGGTACCACACCCCACCATAATACCCACATTACACGGTTCAATACTTTCGTCAAACTTATTGAATTCAAGGACAAAAAAGCATTAATTAAAAGAAGCTATATTGTTGCAGTTTTTTACCAAACTGTTTTTGATTCGCTTTTGTTCTTGAATTCAAAAAGTTTGACGAAAGTATTGAGTCGTGTAATGTCTGCATAACATAACTTAATGTTACCACTTCTAAAATGTATACGTATGAGTAATATACGTAACTAAAAGCAATGTATTACTAGTACCTGAGTACCCATAGTCTGGGTCTTCCTTACTTCTTACATTGCAATTTTAGTTTCACAGTCAGTAGGTCGGCGATTAACGATAAGAAATAAACGGAAATATTTATTAGAGCAAAGAAATACTCACAAGATAGAATACTAAATTCCCTAGGGTTAACATATTTTTGATTTTTTTTTTCTCCAATTTTGAACCATTTTAAAGCGACTTAAACATATATAAATTAGCGATTATACAGTGCAGGTTGATGGAACGTCCGTACTTCTAACATATTGACGTATAACGGCGAGATCAGCCTGCCAACTAACCGGGGTGTTTGTATATAAACCTCCCACACTGTTCGCCAGAGCGGTAACATCTGTCAGATAATCCGTTGTGATATTAACCTAATTACAACAATGCTCTCCTGTTCTAAAGTAGCTGTGAGTTATTGTTGGAGCTGAGAATATATTCAATCCAGGACGGGTCTACAGTTAAATCAGACACGGTATTTTATGTTCAAGTTGGATATATCTGGTTTAAATAAAGTAAATAAATTCGCATTTAGAGTCTACCCACTTTGTAACAAGACTGATTTTCAGTGGGGGACTTAAATTTAAAGCGACTGACCCAACCCTGTAGGCTCCGAACACCATCGATGAGTGAGCGATAACCAATCAAAGATCGATATGTCAAATATAAAACATGAATCAGTGATTGGACAGTGCGAGCACCTGTGGACGAATGCCAGAATCAACAAGGCCGATTCAGAACAACTGAATTTATTGAGTGCTTTGTTGCTACGACGGCTCCAAAGTCGCCGTTTACTTATTCCTAAGACAAGAAGTGAATCCATATTAGAAGTTAAAAAAACTTCTGCATGAAGCGGGATTTTTTTTATTTATTTATTTATTTATTTATTTACGGTATTATCACGTTTATTGTACGGTTTATTAGCGGTATGGGCTTTCAAGCAAAAGCACCATTTTCCCCCATTTAAGGTGACCAATTAAGTCAGGTTATAAGATTGTTAAGACACAAATAGCTTGATAACAAGGATAATTAAATGGTATGCTAATTTATAAACATGCTCCGTACCAAAATCACTGTTCACGATTTTTTTCTACTGAGTTATCATGTTCCTATACTATAGCAACAATCTTACATTTTCAATTACCTGCCTTTATTTGTGTTAATTCTACACTTACCGTATGCGGTATTCCATGTGGTTAGAGCGCTGGTCCTAAGCGATGGCACCTTGGTACATGGGTTCGAATCCCGCATAAGCCATGGCCGAATGTTAGTAACTTCATCTTCATCTATACCACCCATCATCGTCTCGAACACCACACTACAAATATACATAATTCATCATACACTTACTTCAGTATTAAAATCACTATTGCACTGTATAGGTCTACACTGCACAGCGATAGCACACACACAAACACACCCCTAACAGTTCGTGGTATTATGATACACTAGTTGGACGAATGCCTTGCTGACAATAATACTGTGTTTCACGGCAGAAGGATCGCTTAGAAGTGAAGTGAAGATCAAGGTTCAGCTATATGTTAGGAGTAGTCTGTCTTCCTGCATTCTCGTTTTCTATAATTCAGTGGAGGAATTGGATTTGTACATTACGGACGGGAAGATATCGGGTAAGCATGGGGTTCATTTTAAGATAGAATACTGAGAATATAAGCCCAGTAGACTTGGAGATTATCTCAGTTTAAATAATAAAAAAATAAAAAATCGCATTTAGAGTCTACCCACTCAGTAATTTAACTGATTTGCAGTGGGGGACTTTAATTTAAAGCAACTAAACCAACCCTGTAGGCTCCGAACACCATCGACGAGTAAGCGATAACCAATCAAAGATAGATATTTCAAATACGAAACATATGAATCAGTGATTGGACAGTGCGAACACCTGCGGACAAATGTCAGAATCAACAAGGCTGATTCAGAACAACTTTGAATTTATTAATTTTAGTGCTTCGTTGTTTTATTATTGTCTTTGACTCTCCCCTCCGTCGCTATGTGACCACCCTTTACCCCTGTGACAACCCGACAATCATATCATAATTTATTCTTATCATATTAAATTATTTATAATCAATCATATTTGTTATTTTTTTTTATTGAAACATATGTGTACATCAAACAAAACAGTGAAACCATACAAACTTAAACCATTTCAAGGGAACCTGAGTTTTCTCCCTGATTTAAACAATAATAAATATTTCAAACAATAATAATTATTAATAAAATAAATTAATAAATTAAAGTATGGTTGCATAACTATTGAGTGGAGATTCAAACAATGTCAACAACAAAAATATCTGCACTCTATTTAGTGCCTGGCACAGATCTCGTATATAATTTTAAATGCATTTTTTTTTTTTCTACCATAAACCATCCGGTTTTGGTCAGCGTTCTCTAGAACTGTATTATTTGTTGATAAATCACTCTTTCATACTTGTATTGCATTGTTATTGTTATTGTTTTATTATGCAATGTCAAGTTCTATGCATTGTTGGAGGTTGTAAATCAGTTTTATAAATTATTAGGACAGAATGAGTGCATAAATAAATGCAGCCATACATAAACGAAAAACAATGGTTATCTACTACCTGGTTCCACCGTGGAGTAGGTCAAGGATGATGAATCACCAGTAACTCGAGATAGGGATTTTAAAATTGATTTATTCAAAACAAAATTAAAACTGACTGTTAAGTGGTTGATACACAGGGTCACAATTTCTCCTCGTGCCCTTGCTGTCTCCTAAAATAGTTGTTTCCAAGAGTTGTTTCCACAAATATATTGTAATAAATAAATAATATAAAAAAATAAAAAATGAAATGAAATGAAATGAAATGAAATGAAATGAAATGAAATGAAATGAAATAAAATAAAATAAAATAAAATAAAATAAAATAAAATAAAATAAAATAAAATAAAATAAAATAAAATAAAATAAAATAAAATAAAATAAAATTTAATAAAATAAAATAAAATAAAATAAAATAAAATAAAATAAAATAAAATAAAATAAAATAAAATAAAATAAAATAAAATAAAATAAAATAAAATAAAATAAAATAAAATAAAATAAAATAAAATAAAATAAAATAAAATAAAATAAAATAAAATAAAATAAAATAAAATAAAATAAAATAAAATAAAATAAAATAAAATAAAATAAAATAAAATATAATATAATGAAATAAAATAAAATAAACTATGCAAATAGATAAGGCGAGTAGAGCAGTATACTAACAGTGACGTAACGTGTGTGTTCCAGGTGTGCTATGGCGCGGCGTGCTGTGAGGTAGCTCACCGAGAGGATTATAGCCTCGGACCACCCCTAGAGGGTGACACGAGGAGAGGTGAGTCCACTCTACACTCTACATTCCTTAGACTCTACTTGATTCTTCTCTACACCACACGAGACTATTATTGATTTGCAATATGTTAGAATTACATAAAACATACACATTGCTGGTGGCTAGAGTAGACGAGGCCCCTTAATACAATGTTCCTTACCACCAGTTTATGATGTAATTAATTAAAAAGCGACTTTATATATCTTGGTAATCGAAATATCATTATATCTTACGTTGACAGACATTAAAAGATTCACAACATAACACTGACCTAGTAAATAAAATGTCTATGGTATCCCATGAAATATACATTAAAACCATAAAGTTCAAGTATGTACTTTAATATTATTCAAACAAATTAATTTAAATGTAATTTTTGGTCAAGTTTTCCTGGGGCCCTATTCTGTAACTTTGTATTCTATATCCTGCATGAATTCATACTTTTTCCTTCAATATTACATTACTTTCTACTTAATAAGTTTAAAATCAAGCAGAATTCGTTTCTGAATATACAATAACAAAGTTACAGAATAGACCCCCTCGTGGCTGAATATACAATAACAAAGTTACAGAAACGACCCCTCGTTGCTGAATATAGAATAACAAAGTTACAGAATAGACCCTATGCGCAGTTATCAGCATAAAACGTGGCGCTTACAGCGAATAGACTCTATCTCCCGAGCGTGGCATATCACATTTCCCAGTCCCATTAAGTTGGCAAGGGAAAATCTCCAAATACCCCTCAGTCTATTTGGGCCAAGGCCAAGTGTGATGCAAATCATTTTACAGCTTTTCCCTCCGTTGAAAACGTTTTTTAATAGAGTTCCAAAAACATTTTGTTCACAAACTCAGCGTCAGATAAATTAGAAATGCTGGCAAAACAAAGCGAGGATTTAACCTTTTGCGAAAGTTCTTTCGTAAGTAGTGAACTGTTGCAATAGTGTCTATTATCTGAGGTTGGTGAAAACAATGTTTTTTCAACGGATGTTATAAATCTCATGCAAGAATATGTTATTTGTTTTGGTTAGCGAAGTTGCAGACGGTTGTGGGTTTGAGTCGTGACAAGGGCGTTGCTAAGAGGTTTCCCGAAACCACCTTAAGATGTGTTCGTCAAAGACGAGAGATTGATAAGTGATCAACCAGCGGGAACTATTTTAATAGGTTTTTGTTTCGCTACGATTCACTATAGCTTTGACTAAATAATATGTACGGTTGTTTCAGGACAAATACTATATTATGTTGTTAACACTGAGACGTTATAACTTTGTTTAACGTCAGACAATGTCAACAGAAAGCATACGTTGACAGAGTTGTTTTCAAAGTCAGCAATCAACATCATTTGTAGAGTGTATATGCTTGAATTTGTTGCACCATATCTGCATACATATCGCCACGTCAGCATGCAACCAGTGGCGTACGCAGGAATATATTTCGATGGGGGCTGCCTATAGTAGAACATAGTTTTAATTAGGTACTCCACAAACGATACAATTCGGAGGGGGGGTGGGGGGGGGGGGGGTCGGGTGTGCCCCCCGCAATAGCGCCGCGGGCAATTTTCTGAAGAATTCGCATTTTTGAAGTGGTTTCAATGTGTTTTAAAGGAAGTTGGGGTGCTTTGTTCGAGGGGATACATTGCACAAACATACATTACGTACAAACATTAGTACATTTTTACAACTTATATAACTCCACCTACGGGAGTGTTTCCCGACTAAGCAAATATAGAAATTACTACGTCAACATATTTGTTTGTTTCCGTAAATTTAGATGATTTGCAGAGTATAATTATTAAAGTTGGGATTTCGGGAAGGGGGTGGGCTCCAGCCTCTTTCTGTATACACCAGTGTCAACACCATATAGCGAAGCACCCCCCTCCCGAACTTGTCACCTTGTCTTAGTATTTCATTATTGATTTATGTCGCTACATTGTTGGGGTATAAATCCCATGCGATGTGGGTCAGTGAGGGAATCTGAGCTAGTTGCCGTTGAAGGGAATGGATTGATGGGAAATGCAGTAGAGCGAATATTGCCCAGTAGAGTAGCTTACATCTATTTCCTTTACGAAAGTCAATGGTTTTGTTGTTGGTTTACACTAATACGTAATGTATATGGTTGCAGAAATATTGGTGGTGCTCATTCATGTTAAATAAAGTTGGCTGAGGGCTGAGATAGGACTGGGCTTTATCTCAATTTCTTTATTTTCATAGTTTCTCAGTTCAGTTCCTTATCAAAGTCTAAGTAAAAGGTTGTATGTGAAATTAGAAATTTACAAATTAAAATGAATCACTATAATGACCAACAATGTTTGCAGCGTTATTGGGCTGTCCTAGAAATTTGTTTGTCAGTATGTTTCACCAATTAACGATACCTTTAAAACCAAATTCGTAACAGTTCCAGATCTAAATCCTGGATTTAATTTATCCAAAGGATTCTCACAAATTCTTGGGCAACCTTACATCTTCAATACCATTAACCTTCTTTCCACTCTTATTACATAAATAACTTATATTTTAATTTAACAAAAGATTTAATTCTGTATTCAAAACATCCTCACAAATGCGGTTTCATCTTTCCACCTTGTTTCTTTGTAGCACAGCTGATTTAGAATTTTAATAATAAAACAGTTAAAGATTTTTGCATTCATGCATGGTTTGCAAAACTACATTAATTTTAATAATTCCAGCTGACCTAATTCGGCTCTCATTAACTCGCATAACGATGACAAATAAGCAGCTTACCTAATAATAATTCATATCGTAATTATACTACAAACATGTCTCCTTTAAATCATAAGATTACTTGTTCTAACGATAATGGTACTTTGGTATGTTGACATGACCTTAAAAGTGGTAAATAATTGCCAGCGGTTATTGTCAAGAAATGTGGATTATTGTGGTTTATGTTGTGAAGTTGTTCGCGCACAAAATGAAAGACTAAAGACTATGTCAATTAATCTTAAACCTAATGTTGACTGTACTGTTATGCTATGAAGTGTATGATTTGGACGTAATGCTATATAGCAACAACAGCGAATGGTAAGGAAGTGTGGTGTCCATAATTATTAATAAAGGTGGAAATAATACACTTTTTTTTGTATCGAGCCGCTATAATCAAGAGTCTGAAACACAAACAAACTAGCCTCTAAAACAAAAATAATATATTTTGATTTTGATATTAGGATGCTCTAAGTTTTCTAGACGTAGCATAACAATTTATAATTTTCACGTATTAAATCAAAAACACATTCTCATATCATATTACAAAGTGACTTTTTGTATAAATTTCTTCTTCTTTCTTCTCGTTCACTTTGCAATACTCTGGTCACATAGATATTAAATAAAAAAAACCACATGGTTCGATCATTCAAACAATTTGAAATATAATTTCTTCAAATGTTATAAGATATTACGGTATATCCAATTATCCATCTTATTGGATACGGTTCTTGATCTCATTTTATTCGGTTTACAAAGTCAATAAGAAATAGAACATTATTCTTCAGTGTAGGGAATTGCTTTCCAAGAAGTTCTACTCATCGCTCAGATAAAAGTTACATCTTTCGCGTACGCGTAAGGGGAAATACTCTTGTAAACAGACAGAAGATAACTTTCTGCAATAAATTGCCGACGTCTCATTAATTTCCCATACTTCACTATCGGCGTTTCTGTTGTTCTAGACAAAAAAAATCGCTTTGTTGTTAAATAGTTTCTTTAGTGAAAGTTTCAACTATATATATATACACCATTCAAGTAAAACTGTATTTTCGACATAATTAATGTTCGTTAAGGTTTTAGAGTACCCCTAATAAATAACACGTCAATTATATACAAATTAGTTTCAGAAACTCCAACAGCGAATCTACTCCTTTATGTTCATTCACATTTTTAAAACAACTTTTAAAAAATTGAAATTGTGGGTGGATAACCCAGCTATATATTATCAGAGTCTACAGATAACGCCACAAATATATTCAGCATTCAATACATTTTGACTAAATCAGAAAATTGTGATCTTATTTTGTATTACCAGATTTTATCAAAACGATTTGAATGTTGCATATATTTTTTAGGTTATTATCTGAAGACACTGATAATATCTTGTTTATGGGTGTCCACCCACGATTTCGATTTTAGAAGTTGAACCTTATACACCTGTATCCAAAATAAATCGTGTCAGGGGGTGGTGAGCCATCTACACACATTGTAGCAATTTGGAAGAGAACCTGAGTAATTATTTCATTTGATTCGTTTTGATTAATCTTAATTACATATTTTTTAAGAATGTATAAACAAACCTGCGTGACATACCACTGATTTCAAGATAATTACGGAAATTTTACGTGCTGTCATTATAAATTACGTAATGTTACACATAGTAGCGATTTGTAAGAGAACCAGAGTATATTTCATTCCTTCTAATTAATTTCAATTACATCTGTTTTAAGCATATATAAACAAACCTGCGTGACATACCACTGATTTTAAGATAATTACGGAAGTTTGACGGGCTGGCCTTATAAATCACGTAATGTCGAATATTTCGTTATGTAACACTATTGGGCAAAGAATTTACTAACGTCGTCTTGTCTTGTCTCTTCTTTTACTTCTTTTTCTTCTTCTTCTTACTTAAAGATACGAAAAGAAGACCTTAAATTCTCTTTCTGTGTGGGCTCTGCCTCCGGCAGGCTTTACCATTTATTCCATGAACTTGTATAGAGACAGGTATACATCCAACATACGACAAATGTTCTTTACTGAGAGTATACACGGCCAAAGACCTTTAAAAGAAAAAGAAAAAGACTTTACATTTCGCCGGTTAGTTTCGTCCGACCTGGCATTCGTTGATCCGAATATCTTCACTTCACCTGCCTTTCCCTTCTTCTTTTGGCAGACACTCAACTATCAAACTAACCGTGTCTTTGAACTAGATAGAGCTCTGCCTGTGGCGACCGTTAGGCTAAACTTCTGGGTTCGAAGAACCTCGGTCAATGTAAATACCGTCAAATGAGGGGTTCAGTATTTTTGTAGGATTAAAAATAAAGATTTATGTCCTAGGCTAGGCTGGCTTTAATTAACGGATAGGGATGGGTCAGTTTGTAGCACACGAGGCTCTAATTTGGGAGGTCATCGGTTCGATAGCTGCAATCATGATTGTAGCTTTTTCAGATGTTTTCCTCAGTCAAGGTGAAGTCGATCATTCCTCCCAAGTGTTCAAATACCACAACAACTTATTATAAGTTATTGTGATATTTGAAGAGTGTTTTAATTTATCAACGTAGGATAGGATCAGTAGGATGGCTAGGCCAGGCTCCACCAATCCCATTTGTGCTTGTGGGTGTATCAGACAACATGTTAAACAATGAACGATAAATGATTAAATAAACACCGGATCACGTTTCTACAAGGTTTGTTCAGTTGACGCAAACTAAAGAAACGTGGGCAAAGGCCTATTCTCATTTTCACTGAGAGGTTAAAGGTTAGCCAACACAACCTACCTGTTGAAAAAATAAAGAATTCCTTCGGTCGGTAAGATCGATGTGCAATGTTATATGTTGAAGTTGAGAACATTGAACAGTTTTTAATTTCGTCGCGACTGGTGGCGAAAATGAGAACTTGGTGAACACGGCAGCAAGGCTGCACAATAGTAGGTTAGGTTAGGTTAGGTAGGTTAGGTTTTTTCGATTATCTCGGCAACTGTTTGTCGTAGAGCAAGCCAGACCGTATCCCGTGATCACAAAGCAACAAATCTGTTTTGGAGACACTTTGTCGGGAGTAACTCGCGGGAGTAACTTGCGGGAGTAACTCGCGGGAGTAACTTGCGCGAGTAACTTGCGGGACTAACTTGCGGGAGTCACTTGCTCGGGTACTGCAGCTGTGTATGTAGTTAGGGTAGGCGGTCCTTTTTTCGGGGAACTTTTCAAGTAACATGATCCTTGTCTTGACAAAGGAACTTTTACTTGAGAAAGTTCATATATTCAGCAAACATTTTAATACGTTATTTGAAGCAGTACTGCAACTGTAACCTAACAAAAAGTAACGCGTTAGTAACGTAAAAATCACTAACTAATGTAATGAAATTACTTTACTCGTTAGTAATAAACCATTGTAACGGCGTTACTGATTCCGTTACTGAAAAAGTAATTTCGTTACAGTAACGCGTTACTTCCGTTACGTTACTACCAAAGACAGCTTATTAGTCACTTGAAGAGGGACATGACCCGATTGAATATCATTCGATCTTTAGATTGTGGAATAAGTTACACGATCTTGGCTTTTAGTTCGACGAGCGTACACCAGAGGATTTTGATTACCTTGACTACATATGAGGGAAATTTACTATAATACGACTATCACACAATTTGCCGCTGTTGGGTTTTCGGAAACATATTTTGAGTAACTGTTTTATATCTTAATAACTTCTTGACCTATTTTTCCAAAAAACGAATGGCATTCAATCCACATTGAAGTTTATGGATGTTCTAAATTTCAACTTGATCCAAATCTCTGTTCACTCGCTATCTTCGGACGTAAAACAAAAAGTGTGATGGATCTGATTTGGCTGACGCTATAAATAAAACTTAAAAATATATTCCTATTTATAGAGTCGTTGTAATAAGTGGGCCGTAAAACCAATCAAATCTCAGAAATAACCTTCAGTCAGGATTGCCGTGGTCGGCTTCGAACCAAGAAAAGTGTTTTTTACTTAGTTAGAGGATTTTCAGAGTGGTTGGTCGAAAATAGACTTCTTAAAAGTATAGAAAGAAATACATCACCTGCCATCTAATGTCATATTCTTAGAAAACAACTCTGACATACACTAACGTTACGCCAACGCATTATATGAAAACCTCAACGCCAGCGGTTCTAAATTCACTTTTCTCTTGCGAATGATGATTTTTTTCTATTAAGTAATTGCGCGGTGACGTCATTTTGGAAAGAAGACAAGAATAAAAAGTTTTTGAAAGTTGGCAGCGGTGATCAAATTGTGCAATAATTTCTTCACGGTCGGTGGTGTGGGGGCATGGACCATGGTCAATCCGTTGGCTTCTAGATCTTGTGACGCGATCAGAAAAACAGTGACATAAACTTTATTTTTAACGTTTACGTTTGCCATACGGTATGTTTACTAGATAAATCTAAAGATGCGTAATCAAAAGATATTGATTATTGTATATTTGTATAGCAGCCTTGGGGGCCTTCAATTGTGTACTCAAAAATGTTGCCTTACTTAAAATGTGTGAACATTATGAAAGCTAGCTATTATAATATTATTTTTATTATTATTTTTTATTTTATTGTTAGCTCAATATCTAAGTTTCATCCCTAAGATAACGGTGGAAAACTATCTCTCAATCAGACACAGTTGGATCTGAGTTAGATTTGTATTATTGTTACTTTCTATACTCGTTAAAACAGGTTTGAACTTGTTTAACTGACAGTAATATTCTGTATGTCCATGGGTTATTATAACTTTTATCGTTTTATAATATTACCTATGTTAATTTTATATAAAATTCCATATAGAAAAAAAACAATTTATTAAAGATCCAATATAGTGTAAAAGAATAATAATTCCTGGTTATCCGACGGACACTGTAAAACTTTAGTAATACTGATTTATTTCGGTAACTTATACAATCGGTGGCATAACGAAGTACAATACCGTTAGCTAATCGTTATTGAATCGAAAGCTGATATCGATATCGAATCGAAAACGATTCTCGATATAGTATCTAATTTTGATACAGTGTCAAAAATTGAAAGCTTTGTCTTTTCAATATATTCTATCACACCCAACCGAATGTTTTTGTAACGCGTTTAGAGTGCATGAAACATTAGTCGAGGTGAGTTTAGTTCCCGTGAGATCCGTCCGATCGCGCGTCGAGCGCTACAAGGTTGAAGAACCCGTAGACGTGTGCAGCGAGCAGTGAGCACGGAGAGTTTAAATATAGAGTCGGCAGTGGACGACTCGGTAGCCACTGGAGTAAAAAGAGTCGGCGACAAACGAGACGTCCGCCAACGGTTGCGTTTACAGTTACTGAAATGGAAATTTATTGCGAAATAGGGAGTATTCACGTGACGTCACATCGACCAAATTAGAGGGGAAAATATATTATGACATTTTGACCATTTTCAAGGTTGATCTAGGACCCTTAAGGCCCATTCACTATTAAACTTAACCGCTATCTTACAACTTAAAGTAAGATTTGGCTTATGGAAGATCACACGATTGTTTATGACCAAAAGTTAAACTTAGTTTTGGGCTACGGTTAAGTTTGGAACGATCAAACTTTAAAATAAAAATAAACTTAACAGTAAGAAAGAACCAATCAGCGCCAGCCGCAAGGCCTAGGCTAGCTTAATCGAAAATGAAGCCGAATCATGCTCAGAATTTATGTGACGAAACGTTATTAAATGAGTTTATGAAGACCTAAGTTTTGATCGTGAATGAGCCTTTAGACTGAGTTAATCACGGTCTTCTTAATCTTCAATGACAACAATGCACAACAATTACAAATGCACCTTTATAGAACATTTGAAGAATAGTTGTTTTTGTTGTACATTGTTGCCATTGAAGATTTAGAAAACCATGATTTTGATCCCAGATCAATTTTGAAAATCATTTTATGCAAGAGTTTTAGCACGCATATTCCCCGACCAGTTTACGAAAATGATTATTGTAAACGATAAAAAAAGTAATCGAGACAAAAGAGTTTATGTTGTTTTCAAGTAATAATATCGAACCAAAGTTAAAGAATAGTTCAATTTCAACCAGACGCCATTTTAAACATTGTATTAATGAACTATACAAATCACATGGCATTATGGCATCCGGTATGGCCGCCATGCGCATTATGTGAATACACCTAATGGAGTAAAAATAGTTTGGCACAAACGTCCACTGCGCTGACACTAACTGAAATGGAAATTTATTGCGAAATAGGGAAAAGTCACCATGACGATGCAAGTTATGAAGTCGCATCTGTTTAAACAATACATTTCTGTGCAGTTTTGACTTTCAAGATAGAAATAATATAATAAATAATATAAATGATTTGTTGCCTGCCCGCTCAGTTACAACACCTGATTTTCAGGACATTATACAGATAGCATCACGATGCAAGATATTAAGTTGCATCTGTTTGAGCTATATTTACGTTTGCAGTTTTGACATAAAAATAGAATAAATAAATATATATTATTTTTTGTCTCTATACTGTGTTTTACAAGAACTGATTTTCAGGATGTTGTGTACCATATATTATGTGCATCGTTGTTATGACGGCTCTAAAATCACCGTTTTCATTTACACCAGTCAGTATAAAGATATTATAACCAATTTCCAAAGAAAAAAATCAAGCCCGAACTGGGAACCGAACACTCAATCTGCTATCTACACTGGCCAATTAGCAAACAAAAAACTGGCTTGTAATAAAAATTCCTACTTTTCATGTGTGTACCAGTTTGTGTCATTATAAACATTAATGGCATGAATTTCGATGTTATTCGCCGATTTGTACAAATGTCGGTAGATTGAAGTGAATGCACTTTGATATATTCTGGTTTAAAATTGACTAATTCATCCTCATTTCTTATAAAACATGAAATTATTCCTTTATATTTCGATGTTATTGTAATTTGCAAAATTCACGCACCTCTAGTCATAAGTACTCATTCTCTTGGTACAAGCGTCAAATATACTAATATGTTTACGTAAACACATATTTAAACAGGTTCATCATTTGTCATTACTTCCGTGTTCTGTAGTGACGGTCTGGCAACATTGTAAATACAGCGTGTGTGTCCTCAACTCGTCGTAAATTTGGCAACGTGTCATTGTCACCAACAGTTCTCTCATACGATACAATCATCGTAAATTAGTGCTTTGTCAGGATTGAATATACGTGGTAAATTGTTGGCAAAATGTGAGATCATAGTAAATGTCCGTCCTTTTACGAATATGTTAATTTTTACTCTATCCGAAAAGTATTTTAGATAAAAATTACATTTCTGTTTCTTTCGAAGAGTTAAGTTACTATGATAACAAAAAATGAAAGCTATATAACTATTCGTATATTGAACAAATGGTGAGACAACATTGAGATATTTGGAGCAAACGTTTCGTGGATGTGAACTCTTATCAACGCATCACACGGAGCATTTTCTTACTTCAAGATAACAGTGTTGCTTCAAAACATCAATTTTCCGACAGTAAAATATTCACGTCAACAAAAAGCTCAAAAACAAGACAACCCTCTTTAACTATGTTTTTACTATTTCTTCATTCTCTCCAACCAATTTACTCTTTGCCATCCGGTACTTCTGTTCTGGTATTAAAACATACGTATACGCCGGTATGCACACGCTTGTACAATGAAGACGCAAATACATATTTATGAATGCATGAATTATACAAAATTAATTTTCTTTGTCTTCCATAAACAAAGGTTTTGTACGACTGAGATTTCCAATTAATTAAATATGGATGCAAAACAAGCAATGAGGAAATATGGTTCAAAACTTAAAAACAACATTCAAAGTTTTAACCAATGAGAACTGTTAGTTCTTATGACGAATGCATATTAATCGAGATGAGTAATTTATTTTAAGTAGCTCGTTGGTTATGTAGGTTTCAATCCCGCTTCCTAGGATCAATGTTTAATGTCCCGTTTAAGTTTCTTTGAATTCAATGACAAAAAAGCATCACAAAAAATGTAAAATCGTTGCATTTTATCATCTACGTATGTGTTGATGTTATTTTGTCCTTGAGTTAAAGGGAACAAACGTAACATTGAATACGTCATCAAGGACGTAGCTACATCCTTATAACTCACAACGCTGCAACTTCTGCACAAATCTCTAGACCTTTGCTCTAATAATAAATTTGAAAACAAGAATCAGGTCAACAAATATTTATAACTGGGCAACATCCAATGAAAATAAAATTATTTCTTCTATTTTTTCGTTACGTTTGAAGTGCTTGCTGGTATACCGAGAGCCGGCGAAAGCGTATGCTTCTGAGGGCCACCCTAGCCGGACAGGTCAAGGAGGAGAAGTCAGACAAAATACTGTCCACATAAATAAATAAATAAATTCACATTTAGAGTCTACCCACTCAGTAACTAAACTGATTTGCAGTGGGGGACTTTAATTTAAAGCGACTAAACCAACCCTGTAGGCTTCGAACACCATCGATGAGTGAGCGATAACCAATCAAAGATCGATATTTCAAATACGAAACATATGAATCAGTGATTGGACAGTGCGAACACCTGCGGACAAATGTTAGAATCAACTAGGCCGATTCAGAACAACTTTGAATTAATTGAGTGCTTCGTTGCTAGGACGGCTCCAAAGTCACCGTTTACTTATTCCTAAGACAAGAAGTAATGGAATTACTTTTCTTCCCCTTTACGATCTAATTGTCCTTTTCTCGAAACAGCCACCGACGACATGTTATGATAGTAGACTAGTGGACATCGTTAAACAACAAATAATCTAAAATTTACGCTTGAAGAAGTACCACGTTTACACACACATGCTATTCTTACGACCATTCCCTTGCTCGGAAGATGTTTGTGTGTTATTCTCAGTGCCAAGTATCGCGTTAAAGTGTGTTGCCTAAAGTATGACGTCACAAACATTTTATGTGAAGTTTATGGCGTTTCCACACGTGCGTACGTAAACAAAGAAGACTTTCGCGGTTATCTTGAAACAAGAAGTAACATCCCTAGTTTATTCTGTACTTTTTGGGTTCAGTGTAACCACTGGAACGTTTGCAAGAAGGTTTGTTTTGTTTTATGTGTAATTGGTTATTTCTCTTTATTGCTTGGTATTGAGTTGAAATTTCATCGATATTATTATAATGTTAAAGTGAAACTCAAGTGAAAAACTGAAAGAATTACTATCGATACATGTTAAACTACAAATACGAACAATATAACCATCTATCAGTTATGGTACTTCAGAATTAATTAAGTCAAAAATTTAACAAGTGTGTTTTTTTTAGCACCAAATAGACTTTGTAGTGAAAATAAATCAGCTTAGAATGTTCACAACTTCGCAAGTGACCACGTGTGTGAGAACCACGTGGGTTTCAGCACATTCAACAGATATTGCTCACATATACTTGACTTGAATTTGCGCTCGATTTATATAGAGATTGAAGGAGAATAAATATGTTCGGGCAGAAACAAAACACTTCTGCATATTAGTGGAGCAATATATTGTTCTTGAATAACATATTTTTAAGTTACAATAATCTCGTTCATTGCAGAGTTTTATTTTAAGTCGACATTAAATGGACTTTTCACAGATTTCACAAAGACCGATTAAATGAATTATGTTTTTTTTAATTGTTATTTTTGTTATTTAGAAGGGCAATCAAATAAATTTGGTTATATATTTTAATACGCATAATAATACAAGCACTGAACAAATTAAAATAACAATGAAGATAACAGACATACCAAAATTATGTCTGTAAAAAAAAAAAAAAAATTAAACAATAACAGAAAATGAAAATTATTGAAATGTGTGAATGAATACATTGAGGATAGCAGAGAGATTATCTGCAAAGTCACAGCTAAAGAGGAAACTGCAAGCGGTCCTTAGCCCATCACTTGGCACTTTGCCCTCCAAGTCTGTGACAAATATTTATTTTGTCACACAGACACTCTTCAAGCCTTCTTTTCTTCTGTCAAAACCGTTTTCGTGACCCATATTCTAACATTAATTAATCACACGTCATATGACAAGTTTTAGTAATTCACTTTTGTTTTTGTTCTCTTATTAAAAGAATGTATTATTTCACCTTCCTTGTGACTGTGGCTGCACACAGGACGTTTTTAATATAAAATGTATGTTTATTTTTTCCTTCTATTATTTTATTAAATTTAAATATATTCACCATAAATTTATAAATTTCTTTTATCTGTTTTTTTGTTATTCTTGCAAATTTATGATTTTCCATTAATAATTGTATTGTTGTATTGAATATCCTCCCTTGAAAATCAGTTTTAAAAATTAATTTGATAAATTAATAAATCAATTTTGAATTTTCTTTCATTATCAGATGAAACCATATTTATTCATTGTTAAAGACAAAAATGAAATTAATAATAAAATATAAATACTGTAATGTCAATTGAGCCACGGAAGCAAATTTAACACACGGAAATCGCTCTACATCACACGGAAGTTACATACAAAACAGAAACCGATAGAAAATGCAATAAAGATAGAAACAAACCCAATCAAATGATGCTCACGGGTATTGGCGTATGTCGGCAACCATCTTGGCACCAGTTAACCGCATGGCCCCAACCCACGTGTCAAACAACTACCCACATCAATAACATCGATCCCTCATCAAACACAGACGTGTTACACAAACCACGGTCAATGTTTTCGGGACGGATTTAACGTGGGGGATTTCTTGAGAACCACATTCTAAATCTGTACCAGGATATGAGAGTTGCGGAAAGTCGACGGAGACGAACGCAGTTTAGTTAGTTCAGATCGGGAGACGAAATATTACGGTCAAAATTAGAAACTCACTCTTTCGTTTAACGCGGTTCTTGCGGGCAAAATTTATTTAAAAATAGTTTTGGAAAGAGGGTAAAAATAATTTCGTCGAACGCAGGTAAGAATTTGTTGGTGTTGAGATTCTGTGTTTGTGTTTTTGTGTGGGTGGGTGGGTGTTTGAAAATGAAAACGTGAAACGAAAATAAATGTTTCGTAAGCCAAAGTTCTTGCAGGTAAAATATGGTCCATAAGTCATAGTTGTGTAAGAATAGGAATGTGTAAATTGGGAGCAAGAAAGTCTATGGTGTAAAGAACATTGTGACCAGAATTTTATCAAGTTACAGCAATTGTTCAATATATGTGTGCGCTTAAATTAGAATTATTGTTTTTATTGTTTTATCACTTTTTGACAGCAAAAACAATCTCATGTTTATCTACAGTACATATCAATACCCAACCATATTTGGTCATATTTTGATGAGAAGTAACGATCAGTTACCATAACTAATAAAACACGAGTGCAAAAAGGTGACAGAGAACATACGGAATAGCCTTGATGTACTTATGACGTAAACAATATCTTAACACTATATACAGTGCAAAAAGGTGACAGAGAACATACGGAATAGCCTTGATGTACTTATGACGTAAACAATATCTTAACACTATATACAGTGCAAAAAGGTGACAGAGAACATACGGAATAGCCTTGATGTACTTATGACGTAAACAATATCTTAACACTATATACAGTGCAGTTTAATTGTAGTGGTCAAAAAATCACATGCGGCTATATGGTTTTTCATTATTGAAGTGGCCGGTAATGCTTTTTTAATTTTTTTTTTTATAGATAATATTAAAAACACCGTATATAACTTCGTTATGGCAAATTTAAATGTTGTAATACATTGGCGCGATACAGCTTTCACAATTTAAATAAGAGCATCTTGAAAAACGGAAATATTTAGTGGAACAAATACAATTTTATAAGATTGAATACTACACATTCTGGAAAAGCATAGTATTGTTTATTTTTGATAATTTTTAAGCAATTGTGGTCAACATGAAGCGGGGGTTGTGCAGGCTAGGGGTGGTATCTGAGCGTCAGAGTTTAAGTTTTTCAGTTCCTATCTTTCAAACAACTTTAATACCAATATTGTGAGAAGATACACAAGACAGATATTGTCAGAGTCCAACAAAAATAAATATATGCAAAATTAATAACGTTTGGATTCAATGTAATTATAAAATAAATTTAATTATCGCATATATTTATTTACGTTGTCTGTTTAGACCCTGATAATATTTGTCTGGTATATCTTCGCACAATTTCGATTTAAAAGTTGTTTTAAAAATACGATGAGAAAACCTTTACGGTGAAGAATAGTCTCACTGTAAAAACCCGAGCCAATTTAACGTTTTTAATTTATATTTTGAGAACACTACACAATATTGAAAAAGTGATGAATGAGCGAAACTTGGTTTTGTAGAAGCTACAATCTGGATTTACAAAATTTCAAATATTTCTATCATTACTGTTGCTATTTGAGAAACCAATTAAGGAATTAATTATTAATTGATTTTTTAAATAACAACCGTAATGATAACAATATTTGAAATTTTGTTAATCCAGATTGTAGCTCTTACAAAACCAAGTTTCGCTCAATCATCACTTTTTCAATATTGTTTAGTGTTCTCAAAATATAAATTATAACGTTAATTTAGAGCGGTTTTTACAGTGAAACTACCCTTTACCGTTAAGTTCCCACGCTCTGCTTTCGCAGACTCTATTCTCTGTGTAATAATATAGAACACAAAAGATTTATACCAACGTGTATCGATACATCGTAACACAGGGAATCAAGCTCTAAATGAACAGCTGCACTTTCAACATTGAACATGTTGGTTTTGTTCCTGTCTGGTTTCAACTTGACCCACTTACTTCTAACCCAATAAGAAACCAGGGAGTTGTGAAGCAATCCACTTATTTCTGTCGAACACAACTAAATGGGAATCAGACTTTGTCTTTTGTGTTTCAACATCAAGAGAAAAAACATTGGTATCATACCAACAGACAATTTCAAAAACTATCTAGGACACTTTGTATGATTATCATCACGGTCCTCTAAATCTTTATTAGCAACAATGAACAACATTTAACAACATAAAATCATGGTAAGTAGATGATGATCTTGTTTGCATCAATGAACCTTGATATAACATTTGAAAACTGATTTTTTATTGTTGTGTATTGTTGTTCTTGAAGACTTAGGAGACCGTGATGATACTCATACAAAGGGTCCTAGATAGTTTTTGAAATGGTGTATAGGGTGGATGTTTTTATGAATGAGAATATAAAGGGTGACGGATGCAAATATAAGGTACATTTGAGCTTGATGAGAAATAGTGTGGTTAAGGTAAATGGGTATTAAAACCTCAAACATTTTTTATTGTATCATGAGAACTCTTCCAAATAATGAAAAGGTGATTCTGATCCTGTCGTTAGTTTTGTATCAGCTAAAAATGGATTCAAAAACACTCACAGTTTGTTACCGTTACGATTCTTATATTATTTATGATTTAATAATTAATAATTACAAACGAAATAAAATAACAATCGTAAAAATGTATTTTTTGAATATATTCTAAGCCCATTGTGTAGTTGATACAAAACCAAAGACAGGATCAGAATCACTTTTTCAATATTTGAAAGCGTTCTCATGGTACAATAAAAAACATTAATTTTGGGCGGTTTAATACCCACGAGAGCCCATTTCGGGCACCGGTCACCACGAGCAGGAACCCACCTCGACCGATATATCCAATTTCTTTAGTTGTTTTATTGTGCAATTGTGCTAGATGATACTTTATTCGAATGATTTCGTCTTTCTGTAAAATGCTTCTGTTCTTATTCAATTTCGATCAAAATTAAAAACAATAAATTCTAAATGTTAATGGTAACGACCTAGTTTCGTCGTTATTGCGATATCATTTCACATTTGTTAAGTGTAAATGTGTTGTTCTATAGTTTAATAGATAAAATAGTTTACTTCTTGGTTACTTGCTTTATTAGTGTTTGTGGTTTTTCGTGGCGACAGACTTATGTCGTTAGTTTTACAACGTGTGAGAAACATTATAGGAGACTGTTTCACTGTTTTTTAACTTATTTCATGTGGTGTGATGTGTTGTATGTTGTGGTGGTTCTTAACTGTGACAAATGGCGTATGTGACCTTCTTTCAGATAAAGATGATATAGAATAATAACAATAATAATAAATTATGTTCTCTTTTCTTTCACATTTTGTTTCTATTTCTGTTTTTCTATACTTTTTATTCTTTTAATGTGTAGTGTGCTATATTTTTTCCACACTTGTGTGTGTTTCTGTTATATCTCTTTTCATTGTGTAAACCACACCACTGAAAATTTTAATTTAGATCATAACATATTAATAATTTCTATTTTTCACTTGTTTATACTAGTTTGTTTTGTTGTTGCCATTTTATTTGAATTTGGTCAGGGTTTTTGTCTATGTTTAATTGTAAGTTTTAAAAACTAGTTGTATTTATTGCCCTACGTTGAAAATAGGTTTTAATTGTTACTGAATAGGATTAATGAATGATGAACAAAAAAATATTGTTCTTGTAAAGATGGGAATAGAAATATTGAAATGTTACTTTTCTTATTTATTGGCAAAGATATTTATTTAATTTATCGTTGATTTTTTCGGTGGTAGAATTTAATTAGGGTCACAGAAATATATTCATATTCTGATTTTGAAATTTAAAATCCAATTATGACTAAGATGTCAAGTGAATTTAAGGTTAAGAACAAGATAAAACGCGAATAAAATATGTTCATAAATCATCCTCACGTCATTCAGCCCTTGTCGCAGTCAAAGTAATGTTTACAATATGTCAACAACAACACAACGAAACCGACAAAGGTTAAGGCTCAATGACCAATTGCGTTAGTATTGCTAATGTAGTTATATTACGACGTTTCAAGTACTGTGTTCCTGTGTACTTGACTATTATTGTACATTCTCTTGGCCAATAACTACTGTCAGTGTCATAACGTCGCCATAGACATGTGTTGTACAAAGACTGTGACAGTACTTTATACTGTATACTTTAGCTAATATTGTTTGTCATTCAATTATACACATTAAATATTTTTTTCCTTTTTAACCCATTGTGTAGCTGATACAAAACTAAGGGCAGGATCAGAATCACTTTTTAATATTTGGAAGCGTTCTCATGGTATAATACAAAATATTAACTTTGGGCGGTTTTAATACCCACGAGAGCCACCATTGCAAGCACCGCTCACCACGAGCAGATTTTGTTAAATGTAGCTAGCTACAGATTTTCTACGAAATTAGTACAGTCATAGAGATACGATATGAATTCAGCAATAAAGACTGTACTAGAATATCTATAAACAAAATTATACATTTAAAACCCTTAATAGATGGGAATTTCAGATAAAATATATAGAATATATAAATAGTGCATAAATGTGAAATGATACATATGAACAACTTGAGAAATACATCTACAATATATGAGGAAAAACTAGTTATCTCTGTAAATATGAAACTGTGATCTAAAATGTATGCATTATATTATAAGCTATTACATTTCCTACCTTAGCATGTTTAAGTTTTCGTGCTAACTTTAGAATCATCATTCATCATTGTTCAGTCACCGTTATTTATAAATCAGACAGTATAAATAAAGAATCAATTCATTTTTTGTAATTGTTTTTTAAAATTAGTTTCATTCTACGAAACAGTGACGAAAATACAACAATTTAATTTCAAACAAACTCACAAACGTCTTCTTTTAAACGTCAGCGACAAAAGTAGCGACAGAAATAAAACTCTACACTTTTACATCTGTGTACCCTCTATCCATCTAATCTAATCTAATCTCATCTGATCTCAGAGACTTTCAACACATCCATGCATCCAGTACTTCCAGTCTAGTAAACTACAAGCTAGCGAGCTAGACACATTAATATCATCCTGTAGAGTTCACTCGCTTAAACACGATGTCTTGCCCAGATAGTAAAGTACTACCAACGTAACTAACCTCACAAATTTAGAGTCCAGTAGTACCAACCTACTTTTTTACAATTCTAGACCTTCTACTTTAAGAGCGTTTGGCAGTAGGAGTTATACAGATGTATTGGCAGTAAACTAACTACTTTTAAACTAATAGTAGGATTATTATAAATATTTACCTACTTGTAGAGGGATGTCATATCTATGCATGGTATTAAGTACATTTGTCATCAACCTGTTTAAAAAAAATGTACCCATAATTAAACAGATTCTCTGTATTATTTCGCCGAACATTTTCGACGAACGTAATTTATTTGCATAATTCAAATATGAGTTTATTATTTTTGAGCAGGCTTGTCACAAATATACTTAATACCATGCTTAGATATGACATCCCTCTGCAAGTAGGTAAATTTCGATAATAATCCTATTATTTGTTTAAGAGCAATTAGTTAAATAAAAACGTCAAAACTAATTCCGAACGCTCTTAAACAGGTTTATTAGTGATATTTACGATTTTATTTTGGTTACCTGAAAATTTCTATCAAAGCGGGGGTGAATATTTAGACATGTGTTCTAGCTCTACTAAGGAGAATATCACCGTTACGAATGAATTAAAGAACATCCAGAATCTGTTGAATTTCTTTGAAACACAGTGCATGGAAGGGGCATCAAACGCTTTAAATTATCGCCTGCGGAACCCCGTATTCTGTCGGTTTATAAAATGATTTACAACTGACACAAAGTAAAACCTTATACCTCTTGGAATAGAAAATTTGATGCACTTTCTCATGAATGATTCTATTTTACAATACATTTTCTACAGGCTTCTCAATATATATATTCAATGTAACAAAACTGTAGCTGTACAAACTATTAAACGTATTGAATTAAATCTGAAATCTAAAAACTCTTTACCGGGCGATAGGTCATGTGTAGGTCGTCCCTATTTACATTGTTGCCAAAATACTTGACGTAACGCCCGAATATCATTACCGTCAGAATAGTGTAACATCAAGCCGAAAAAGATCTTTTCTTTTCCGAAAATCGAGTAATTATTTTTAACCCGATCGCCCCCAATATTTACATTGTTGCCAAAATATTATATATTACACCCAAATATCAATACAATCAGAATGATGTAACATCAAGACGAACAAGATCTTTTCTTTCCCGAAAATCGAGTAATTATTTTTAACCCGATCGCCCCCAATATTTCAGCAGATGTCGCGAAGATTCTTGGCCGGGCTCCACTAACACGTAAGCTATATTACCGGCGAGAACGCACGGGGTTCTAAGTTTAGATCGTGTGAGTGGTTTACTGGACGGAGTACGTGAGGAGAAGGTACTAGGTTCCAACCCACGTCATGGCACAAGTTAGGCAACATCGCACGTTGTACTACAAGTTAGTGTACGTTTACAGCTACGCGTTGCGAGCGAAGCGAAGGCGCGAGCTCCAATCAGTGGCCGAGTTTGCGTGAAACTATTAACTTCTTTGCTTGAAACTCGGCCGCTGATTGGAACTCGCGCCCTCGCTTCGCTCGCAACGCGTTGCTGTAAACGTACCATCTGGCATCATTGTACGTATAGTACAAGTTAGGCAACGTCGCACGTTGTAGTACAATTTAGGCAACGTCGCACGGATAGTAGAAGTTACCAATGGGAGACCGTATGACAGCAGCGCTGTGAGCGTTCCGGTTCACACAAATGTCAGTATGCCCCTCACTTGACGCATGCAATAATGATGTCGTGTAAATACAGATGGCTGTGGGACGGTTTAACCTTACCCGCGCGCGAAGAGTGTGGTAGACTGTGTTATTCCATCAACCATTGTACTAGGTTTCACTTGTTTTTTGCATTATTCAGCTGATTTTTATTTTAGTTACATAACACTAGTTAATGATTGAGTTTTAAGTGCTTAAGTATGTCAATATTAAAAATTACTGTAAATAATATATTAAGTATATAAGAGATTAGGAGCACTGAACTGAAGCTGGGCTAGATACAATAGGCACTCAACGTCATCGCTCACAGCGCACTCTACCTGTCATACGGTCTTCCATAGAGGTGGCTCAGCGTTGAGATGCGAGACTACTTCGAGAGGTCGCCGGTTCGATTCCGGCCACCGGCAGTCCTTATTGAAGGTTTTTCGAGGTTTTCCTCAGTCTTAAAGATAAATGCTGAGATATAGTCATAACATTAGCCCTCGGAATTCCTTCCAAACTATTCAAACACCCTAATATACCTATGTCACATGAAGAGCGGCACATCAGGAAAGCTGTTGTGCACTCTATAACAGATATTCCTACGAAAAATGATTATTATCGTATAAGTTAGGCAACATCGCACGTAAAGTACAAGTTACGCAACACAGCACCGGCCGAAAGCCATGGTTGAGGTTGTGTAGGTGAAACTCGTGGTGGATTCCCAACATTTAATAAATACATACATATATCCGATCAGGGCTTAATTTGTAATTGAAAAGGAACCGGAACGCATATGTTGTTTGTCAAATATAATTTGACACCAACCCCACCCACATTTATACAAATTGTGAACACAGATAATATGTAATTATTGATTAGTTATCTGTTTAGTGTCAGTGGTCAGTCAGAAGGTTATTGCCTATGTATTTGGGTCTGGCTAGCTAGGGGTAATTCATAATTTGCATTCATACCAACGAATAAAAAAATATAATTGTGAAATTTTCAGAGATACGAATTAATTCACGAGTTTTAAGGAGTAACCTACGTTACGAAATAATATCGGAACGCGCGTTCTGGTTTCGGAAAAGGAATCGGAACTGCGTTCCGGCTCAAATTAACCCCTGTTTCCGATTTCCCTCAATATAATATGCTAGCTTCTACATCTTCACTGGTGAAATATTTCCATTTCGATATATCTATATTCACCGCCGCACTTTAAACCGAAAACAATTATTCCCCTCATATCTCCGTAATAATTAATCCGCTCCGGGCGTCATGCATATTGCAGCCGCCCTACATGCATCTGCATACAAACACTCATTAAGCTCCCATTAGAATTGCAACCCTGTAATGACCGCGTGCTACGTTTTATTACTGGACTAAATCCATCGGTTTAAAAGTGTGGACAAATAAAATGAAACCGCACAAAACAAAAAAAGAAAAACATTCGTCGAGCTATTTTCTTCGCAACTGGGTCGCGTATTTGATTTGATTTGGTTCATTGAGTGGATGGTGAACAGGGAGGGAGATAAGTTCTTTGTGGGAGTCGGGCCAGTGGATAGGATAGGTATGGCAATCTACTTCAAAGAGTTGTAGGTCTACTTTCGATGTGTACGCGAAAAGAGATCTGTGAGGGAATAGATAGGGGAGGGATCTCATTTGAAACCTTTCTGTATATTTTCATCCCCTACTTCTAATTTTTCTTCCTATGTATGATTCTGTTTGTCTGTAAATAGTGTGGTTAGTCAGTCAGTCAGCTAGTCAGTCAGTCAGTCAGTAAGGTGCAATTCACCAATCTTTTTAATCGGCCGATTTACTAATCCCGGATTAGTTGCAATGGTTTCAACAAACATTACATACAAAATGCATGGTGGCTTCTTCCAGGCGCCATTTTTGATCTCCGATTAACAGAAAATCGCAGGATTTAAGTTTGGTGAAACTGGTCCTCAGTCGGTCAGTCAGTCAGTCGTATCGTTGGAGAAAAACTGTATTTTGTATCTGTATGAATGTGGATGGCTTTCTGCCTCCTGTGTCTTTATTTGCCTTTCCGGCCTGTATGTTAGTCAAACAGTCAGACAGACAGAAACACTGTATGTATGTATACATGCCTATGTGTTTGTAGGTGATTATGTGTAGGAATATGTCTATCACTTTCTGCCATCTGCCCCCCCCCCCCCCCCCGGTTATTATATGTGTTTAGTTATCCATCTTTCATCGTTTATTCCCTCACTTGATTCGTCCACATCTCCTTCTTCATGTGTAAGTGAGCTTCGTTTACATTCTACAACGCTAAGATAACACTGGTTATCAGAGTGTTTTCCTGTGTTACAGAATGGAGCAGTTTGAGCAACTGCTGACGTGCGCGATCTGTCTAGACAGATACAAGAACCCGAAGCTGCTGCCATGTCAACACTCGTTCTGTATGGAGCCCTGCATGGACGGCTTGGTCGACTATGTCAGGAGACAGGTACGTGATAACTGCGGAACCCTCGACAAATGTCGTTTAAACTTGCTTTCAAATGCTGTAAAAATATCAAAAGTAAACAAAATATATGTGCTGTATTTTTTGCACTAATACCCTTGGATTTCACAACCAAATTTTTCCACCTCTTCCTATCTTCCCAAAATCGTACTTCCTCTACTTGCTCCCAGTTCTCTCCTCTCTTCTGTAAGTCTTCGGCAATCTTTTTCTTCCATCTCTTCCTTGGTCTTCCCCGTCTTCTTCTTCCTTCGATCTTTTTTTCATATATTCTCCTGGGAATCCTCTCTTCCGTAATCCGTTTCATGTGTCCAAACCATCTCAGCCTTGTCCTTCCCATTCTGTCCCCTAGCTTCTCCACACCAAGCATCCACCAGCATACAAGAAATTAATAAATTGAAAAGAGAAGTGATTATGTATATATTTATTGAGTGTGTTTTCCTCGCAGGTGAAATGCCCCGAGTGTCGCGCGGAGCATCGCATCCCCTATCAGGGGGTGCAGGGATTCCCCACCAACGTGACCTTGCAGCGCTTCTTAGAGCTACACATAGAGATCACTGGAGAGCTGCCCGACCCGACCAGCGGGCAGATCATGGAGCGATGCAATGGTAAGACTGAGACCCTTATGCATAGTCCAGCCTCAAGCTTTCCTCAATTCAGCCTCTTCTCAGTCTCGCCCAACCACCCATCACGGAACAGAAATGCCATGTGGACGGCTCTGTGATAGATGGTTAGGTGAGTCTAAGAAGAGGCTGCATTAAGGAGACCTTGAGTGTGAACTATGCATTCGGGACTAAGACTAGTCCTGGTTTGATTCTCGGTTCGTAATGGGTGGATTTTTTCCTAGGAAATTACCTTTAGTTCAATTCAAAACTGGGGGATGTAAATGGGGTGACTTTGTAGCCGTCATATAGCAACGAAGCACGATATAATTGGTATCGAATCTACTACTGGAAATCAGTTCCAGTCGACAAGCCCATGATTACAAACCTTACGAGATTGAAACGTTAAAAAGTTACAAAAGTAACGATTAGCACGTGCTTATGTCCCTTGCACAAATTTACATAGAGAGAAATCGTAAACGAGTATATAAAAACGTCCCCACTTGCGTTGACTCATACACGCTCGATAATTGTGCCCCAGGCAATGGCACCTCATGTTTGGACCACCTCTACTCATGTATGTCGTAGTGGAGTAATATTTACACTTACAACGTTCACTTGTCTGTTCCAGTCTGCTCAGAGAAGTCTTACTGCGCTCCGTGTGTCCACTGCGACAAGAAGATCTGCGCCGACTGCAAAGGGGCCCACATGGACATTCTGCGCAGAGAAATTGCGCGCATCAACAACCAAGTACGTATGAGAAACCTTTGTAGCTGAATTGCAGAATGAAAAAGTCATTCAACGCAGTTTCAACTACGGACTAGTAACAAAAATAAACTTGGAGGTCAATAAAGAGTCGTTACTAATAGACGGCCCAGCGGTTAAGCATGAGACTCTAACTAAAAATGTCGCCGGTTCGATTCCGGCAACCGGAAATCCGGACAAAGGATTTTCCTTAGTCATAAGGCGAATTTTGAGTTTCATTCTGGCTTACATCTCTCATACATTCCTTCCTTACTTCAAAAACAGCTTTTATAAAGTTATTTATCTCAAAAGATGAACTTTAAGTAAAACTCGTGTATAACGTTATAACATTTGTATCCATGAAACATGTGCGTACATAGTAACTTTTGTTGACCGAGAAGTATGAAATTAAGATTTTAACAACAAATCCAAAATTCAAATCAATTTGTAAAATCTCTTTTTACAACAGACTTTCACCGGCGAAACATTCTACGTCTTCTTGCAGCTCAAGTAAACATCGGTAGCCGAAAATTGACGAGATCTACCGGAGATAACCGAAGTCTCACATCTCTCTTGTTCTAGGTTCATCGCTCCCTACACCGGCTACAAGACGCGCTGGCATTGGTCGAAAAGAACTCCGTCTCACTCCAACTCAATTGCACTTCGGTAGCCGAAGAGGTTGACGAGATCTACCGGAGATAACCGAAGTCTCACATCTCTCTTGTTCTAGGTTCGTCGCGCCCTACACCGGCTACAAGACGCGCTGGCATTGGTCGAAAAGAACTCTGTCTCACTCCAACTCAACTGCACCTCGGTAGCCGAAGAGGTTGACGAGATCTACCGGAGATTGGCGAAGGCGCTCAAGGATCGCACCGAGTTCTTGAGGAATGAGGTTGACCGGTACATGTGCACCGAGCAACGCAATCTACTTACGCTCAAGGACAACCTTGAGGTGGAGATATCCAATATCCAAAGCAACTGTGATCTAGCTGACAAACACATGATTGAGACCGTTGAGTGGGATGATTGTGAACTGGTACGTTCAATTGATCAATCAATCAATCTATTATTTAATTGATAATACATAAAACAGTCCATATGTATTCTCAAACGTACAATACTGCTTGATGCTCTCTTTAAGCCAAGAAAGGTAAAATGAGCAAGTTCAAAATTACTATCATTACATTAATTAATGATAGTAATGCGAAGTTATTTAAGAAATAACTTAAGTCCATGCTATATCCATACAATGATTTTTCTATACACATATTTTACTGTTCAAGAGAAAATCTATACACAAAAATTCATAATGAAATATGCGTGACAGGAATACACAAGAGAATGATATCCATAGCACAAAATTCGTACTTATTATAATAACAGGTAGGTAATATAATAGTTCAATTTAATTTCAAATTTAAGTCATTGTCCAACAACAACACACAACTATATATTATGACCTAATACAATACAGACCAATGCATTTTTTAATATTTTGTCCCCAACCAAAAATTTTCCATTTCATTTGATATTTCTGTAAGGATCTTGTAACTATATTTTCTCCTTCAGCTTTTTATAAATTTGAAATTGTGACCAGAGTTTGTTGGGGGTTTAGGGGAGAAATATTTATATTTAAAACAATTACTTCTTAAAGTTATTGGTGGTTGCATGTGTTGTATTAATCTAACACTCTATTAATCTAATCTAATACTGTATTATTATAATACCTGCCTCTGTTCTATCCTCCAGATGGACGCAAAGGAAATATTCCTGAAGACGGTCGAGTTTATCCGCAACTTTGAGTACGAAAATGTCGACTACAACCGTCGCGTTCGGTAAGTTACTTTACCACTAATCGTGATTAAAGAACTTGTTTGACTTTTAAGTTGTTTGCAGGCATCTCTTGCTGTGATTTCATTACTTGCATTCATCCTCATTACGGTAATACAGGATACAGGACACTGTGTTTACACGACGTGTGGTTGCCATGACGACGAATGAAAAGTGGGTTGCAATCTTGGTTTTTCATTTGCATCAAACTGTGAGCACACTACTACTTTTTCTGAATTGATCTAATGGTACGTTTACAGCTACGCGTTGCGAGCGAAGCGAAGGCGCGAGCTCCAATCAGTGGTCGATGGTTTGCGTGAAACTATTAACTTCTTTGCGTGAAACTCGGCCGCTGATTGGAGCTCGTGCCCTCGCTTCGCTCGCAACGCGTATCTGTAAATGTACCAAAATACTCTTAGATAGAGCTAATCAAGGCCCTCTAGATCTTCAATGACAACAATTCACAACAGTAAAAAATGCACCTTAACATAACTATCAAGGACCCTTAGATAGAGCGTATTACGCCCCTCTAGATAAATTATGAAAATCATCTAATATGCATCTATACCAGTGGCAGAATGTTCTAGATCTATTGTGGAAAGCAGACGATCGTAGTTGGTGATCTTTTTAAAACGATTTTTTTTTTAATTTTACAATTTCCCTTCATGTTTCAATATAATTCATAGTGGAATCAATTGGTGGAGTAACGATAGGAGGGGTAGGATGAGGAAGAAAAACCGAGTCTGGCAAGGTCAGTATCTATACAAGTTTCATGGCCTAGATAACGAAGGAAAACCACCTCTCAACCCGACACAGTTGAAACTGAGTTAAAGATTATTATTGTTATTCTTCACAGTTGCGTCACGGCTGAAAACCATTGTTTTGTTTCTAACTGAAACATGTAGTTATAGTCCAAAATTTTATTTCGTAAAAAAATGTGTCTATCCTAATATATTATATTAGTTTTTCGAATCATTTATTTATATAATGTGGTATGCATTTTCAATTAAAAATCACTCAAAGTTGTATATTATTATTTTTAAACAAATGAGGTACATTCGCAGAAAATTGTTTTACATTAAAGATTACTGTTATACGTCTGTGCAAAGTCAAATGGTCTCAAATGAAACGAAAGTGCAGGGTCAGAAAGGTGTAGTAATTGTCTGCGTAGAAAAGGTTAAGTTGTTGATATAAACAGATGTGAAAAGAAAGTGTTAAAACGAGTCTTAAAAGCGTTTCTTCGCCTTAAGGTCGGTGCTCTGTTAGTCTTTATAGCGAGAATTAACATCAGGGCGGCAGATAGTAAAACCAATCCTAGACGTGAAATGAGGTAAAAGTGTCTCGACAGATAAGATTCGTTTTTATTAACACGACTCCAAGAGACCCTTGGGCCAAGTCTTAAATGTGGCCACTAAACCGAATGGCATCAGTAATGGCGTTAAAAATGAACCTTTTTGTAGCTATGTGGAAGTTAAAGTTAATTGCCTGGACAAATGGTTTTACCTACGTCGTTGAAATGGTCTCACCTTTCGTTAGTACGTAAACATACCTTAAAGAAAGATGTGTTTAATCCACTTTACTTACTTTCTTGTTAGCTTCTTTAGAATATAATGGAATGGAATGAAAAGAATTTTACTCAATTTATTTGCTAGTTTTTTTTAGATACAATTTTACTAAAAGCATATATTCTTCTTGTCTAAGACAAATTTAAAACGAGTTGCTTGTGAGTTATTGTGCACTGAGGGTATGAGTATGTGGAAGTGTAATTTGCAAGAAGCTTCTGTTAGATGATATTCCATTGGAACTGTTTAAATAATGGTAATGTGACAATATTAATTAAAAGCATGACTGCACGAGAGTATATTTAAATAAAAAAATTATCAACACTTTTTGGAACACAATTGCAAATAATAAAACTACATGATTTTGAAAACTTTAATCATTCCATATCAACTGAATATGTATAAAAGAAGTATACAGCGATATAAGATTTTAAAACGGAGATACTATTTCCTAATATAGTAGGAGTGTTACTTGATATCTCTTACGATGTATGTAACCAAAAAAAACAAGATACTGAATATATTCTGTTATATAAATATTCATATAAACTTCATATCATACAAAACCACATCTGATGTAGTTGAAGTAAAACTAACTTTAAGAAGCAAATTTAATTTAGAACTTCAGGTCTCTCAAAGATCTTCATTTCGCAAGGGAATCTAATTTATGTCTTATAAGAAACTACATGTCTACTTACTCTGCTAAAGATAGGTCACATATATATGATTCGACCCACTTAGTAACATGTTATAAATATGAATGTACACTACTTATGGGGTGGTGAGTATGTATCCAGATCAAATATGCTTGAGAATTGAGTTGTTTGATAATTTCAAAACTATTTCAAAATGATTTGAATACTGAATGTATCCATATTAAGTTATAAGTCGCAGTCAATATTGCTACTGTAATCCGCTTTACGTGTTCTAAGTTTTGCAAGAAATACTGTCTGGTGATACAAAGTTATATAGCCGTACAATGAGATACTTTGGTCTGAAGTATGAAACATTTTCAGTGCACTATCTACAACGATATTTTGTTTATCACTGTTTTAATCTACCGGCGAATTGCACTCACCGTACCTTATACACTGAAAGTTCTTCATACCCTAGACCAAAGTGTCACCTTTAACCCTATTAAATTTGTTCTTACCACTATTCCGTTTTTCCTGCAAAATCTGCAATATTGTCGGTACCGGCAGCTTAAAAATAAGAAAAATAATGTTCTCAACTTCAAATCTAATCTGTTGAATGTAATTGTGTGAAAGTTATAGGATTACAACAGCTTACCTGAGTAGAGTGTGGTAGCCGTGATAGTAAAACAGATACATAAAAAACCAAAAGATAAAAATAAAATAACGTATGTTTTTCTAACGCCACTATCCATCACTCCACTCAACTAAGCTGTTGGTATCTTATCTCTTTCACACAATTACATTGCCCAAGCATTTTTGAAACCTTCTATAACCCTAAACTCATGAATGTTATAACTGTCCAATCACTGATTCATGTGTTTCATATTTGATTGCTTATTGCTCACTCGTCGATGGTGTTCGGAGCCTATAGGGTTGGTTCAGTCGCTTTAAATTAAAGTCCCCCACTGAAAATCAGTCTTGTTACTGAGTGGGTAAACTCTATAAATACCAATTAATTTATTTTATTTTTATTGAAATGTTAGAAATCGGAAAACTGTGAACAAAAAGCCCTCAGCTTTGCCTCCGACAAAGTTTACCCTAATGAATGTCTGAACGGGATGAGTGTAATGTTACAGGTTCGCGATGGCTCACGACCCCAACCAGCTGGTTCTCCATGTGGCTGGCTACGGCGAGCTAAACATTAACATGCCCCATGCCGCCATCATGCCCTCGCCTAGCAGCGCCGGCATGCTGCAGCCACCAGGAGGTAAGCATAGTCATGCCCAGAGTAATGATTGGTTATTGGTAGTCCTCGCAAAAGTAGCAATAATTTTTTTTATAAGATTTGCTACCGATAAATAAGTTAAAAAATAATTTTTAAAATGAAAAAGTGTACAGTTAGTGTTTTGTTTTACAAGAAATTTATCAAAATGTTTCCCAAAATACCTGCTCATAAAATTAAAATTAAAAAAGTTTCATTTTTTTGGTTACGGTTGTTTTAGTTGTCGCCATTAAAGTGCTGCTCTAGGAGATCAAGAAGACCGTGGTAGGATTTTTCGTGTCATATAGTTGGGCGTGTTATTTTTACCAACAATGTTAAACAATACTGGTAACAATGGTAGACGCCTTCTATATAGTGTTGAATTAATTTTCAGCAGCACTTCAATGGCGTCAAATTTAAAGATGTCAGCGCCCATAAAAATCCTCTAAAACAACCGTAACAAATGACAATGTCAATAAGGAAATAGCAAAACAGTAGGTAATTTTACCATAAAACGTACTTAAAAGGCAACTGAAGAGGTGAATGAATGGAAGATTTTCAGAATTGATCTAGAGGGCCATGATAAGTGTCATTGATAGATCTATGACAAAACAATGCTTAACAATAACAACTAGTTTTCAAACGTTATGTAAATGTGCATTTTTCACTGTTGTACATTGTTGTCATTGAAGATCTAAAGGGCCGTCGTTACTTTTATCTACGTACGGGTCCTAGATCTATTCTGAAAAAGGTCTATTGTCGTCCATGGACAGATTTCTTGCGAGAATTCTATGCGGTTGTTTTAGAGCATTTACATGGGCGCTGAGATCTTGAATTTTGACGCCATTGAAGTGCTGCTTAAAATAAATTCCACACTATATAGAAGGCATATACCATTGTGGCCAGTATTGTTTTATATTGTTGGTAAAAATAACACGGCCAACTATATAACACGACAAATCATTCCACGGTCTTCTTGATCTCCTAGAACAGCACTTTGATAGCGACAACTAAAACAACCGTATAATATCGTACTGATTTTCTCTGTCTCAGGCCCCGGCTTGATGAGATCCAAGAGCGACCACCGCCTGGCCACTCAGTTCCGACAACAGGAGGAGGAGCGCGCTGCTTACGGCGACCGCGGGAACTACGGCCAGGACTCCGGGGAACCCCTCGGAGGAAGGAAGTTCGGCGAGCGGTAAGAGAGACAACTCCATTACCGGCGATGATGCCACATTCATACTGTACAAGAATACAACAAGATTTAGGCCCGAATGTATAGTTCACACTCAAGCCCTCCTCACCTTAGCCTCACTTAGCTACCTATCACAGAGCCGTCCACATGGCAATGCTGTTTCGTGATTGGTGGCTGGCCGAGGCTGAGGAAGGATTGAGTGTGGACTGTGCATACGGGCCTTATTATTTTTAGGCTATCAGATGACTTGTTTTATTACCATGAATTCACATCTCTATTTCAGCCTGTTTGTCACCATACTTAGTTTATACTAAAATATGCGTAACATACAAAAACTTAAATTTTTAGTTGAATGTTTCAGTTTATATCTGAAAGTAAGTACCAACGTTATTTTTCTTTCCTTAAATTTTCAACCGTATGTACCGATAGTATTGCTACTTGAATCCTCTTAACGTCGTGCTAAGTTTTCCATGAAATACGTGGTTGATAAAAAACATTTACTGCGGTTCAAGAACATACTTAATTGGTCTCTGCTGTGAAGTATTTTCCGTGGTTTCTATGACTTTGCTGAGACTAACGATTAATGTATAACGTTTAATGTTCATTAACAGTTTTGTGACGCACCGAGTGGAGATTGGTTGTTATTAAGAAAGTTGGATATTAGTCAACTAGTGCTAATTCTTAGTAATTGTGAACGGTAGCGTGTAAAATCCTATACTTCAATACTCTTAAACTTTCATCGTCAGTCTTATAGTCGATTTACAGCTACGCGTTGCGAGCGAAGCGAGGGCGCGAGCTCCAATCAGCGGCCGAGTTTCAAGCAAAGAAGTTAATAGTTTCACGCAAACTCGGCCACTGATTGGAGCTCACGCCTTCGCTTCGCTCGCAACGCGTAGCTGTAAACGTACCATTAGTCATTCGTTGTGAACCGAGCTAATCTATTAGTACGGCGAGTGTATTTGTACCAATAGATTAAAATTAACGATACAAAACATACCGAAATGGGCAGCGAGTCAATACGAGTACGCTGTGTTTGTTCCCAGGTACGGCAACAGGTCATCCAGCCAAGTGTCACAGTACGAAGCCCCGACCTCCCGCTACGGCCGCAACGCGGAGTACTCTGAGTTCGAGTCCCCGTACGACAACGAGAAGCCGAGGAGGTATCGGTCCAGGTTCACGAGACACCTGGGCGACGACGAGGGAGGGGAGAGCGAGCAGGGGGGAGGGGGGAGATCGGTAAGTTGTTACCATAAATATATAGAGTGTATTCGCGTATTGCGCATAGTGGAGGCCACAATGGCATGTGATTGGTAGTTCATTGTTTCTATGTTTCAGCTGGCGTTTGATGCAAATTCAACTGTTCTCTAACTTTGGTTTGCTATTATCACTTAAATCAACATAAACAAACTCTTTTGTCTCGATTACTATTTTAAATCATTTACAAAAGCATACAATAATCATTTTTGTACACTTTATCGGGGGATATACGTGTTCAAACTTGTCATATTTCCCCGTAAACAATATTATTCGTTTTCTATTGACAGCTAAATGAAACTTGAAATAGAACTATAGGTGGCCTCCAATATGGCCGATGTGACGTCACGTGAATATTTCCTACTGGAACCAACGTTTAAGAAGTGTAATTGTGACAATCTACCATTAAACAGCCATATCTGTCTTACATGTTGCTGGAGATACTCGTGGGCAGTATCCATCATAAACTTTGTAACGTGTATACTTCTTTCTTCGTTGTATATTTTCACAGTGTTGTCTTTCTCCTTTCGCGCCAGATGATACTATCGCTTTTCTCTTGCAATTTATTGTTATTTAACTAAATTCTGTAGTAACAATACTATACCTCACTGACTGCAATGGTGAGATTTCCTTTCCTTTTTGAATTTGTTGATGATGTTTACTTAATTCCATACTGACTCGATAGTTGAAAGTAGACCTTAATGAGTAATGACTACAGTGACATTGATATTCAGGTTTCTTCAATTCAGCCACCCTCTTTGCAAGAAAGAAAGATTCCTCTACGACTAAGATAGTAATTGAGATGTTGGTGTGGTTGTTGTCCGCCAGGTTCGCTTCCAAGGTAGCGAGAAGGAGCCCCTTAAGGAGCGGGAGAGGGTCCTGGATACTGAGGATGTTGCCAAAGGACCTCTCAGTGGAATATTCCGTCTGTATGACTCTCCACGCGTCATGAAGCGACTGCAGGAGTCAGAGAATATGGGACGGAAAGAGAAGAAGGAAGTTCCGCTTCCGGTTGTGAAACCTCTACCACAGGTGAGGACTGTAAACTCATATTGACTAACTAGTCTTGAACTGTCGAAATAATTTGTACTTTATTAATATTTAAATTTTTGTTGAATTTGGAGTACCAATCATAGCAAACTAACGATGTTTAGCTCAGAAGTTGTCGGTTACTGATTCATAAAATAAAATGTACACTGCAAAAGGGACGTTAACACAGACAGTTAAACGTACTAGCTTAAAAAGTCTGTTGGGCTCTAGTCAGTGTTTTATATTATTCTATTTTTCATGATATCGTCCAGTATGAACTATCAACTAAAGTTGAGAAACTGTAAGAATGACGGCCCCTTCCATATGCCCTCCACAGCTACCTGACCCCCCCCCCCCAACTCCGTGACAACCTGACAAAATGAAATATACGTAACTGAAAATCAGTTTGTTTCAGTTGTTCAGTTTGTTGTTTCATGGAGTTAAGTGGGGTCGGGTAGCAGTCGAGGTGATGAGGAGGGGGCCGTCATTCTTACAGTTCCTTGCCTCCTTCCCGATACAATGAATTTTAATACGAGAAACAACATTAGAATGTTATCTTTACATTAAACATTGTGTATTGTTCTGTTCTGACTATAAAAATGTAAAGAAACATGTAATATTGAAACCTATTGTATACCTTTGAAATTTTCGTGATTGCAACTTGTAGAAAATAAACTTCATATCGCCGGGAAAGTTTTATTACGCAAGTTAATTAGTTATCTGTGGTTTTATGCTTTGCCTTCACTTCGCTTGCGATCTAGGTCATCATGAAGAGGTGTTGGAACGTTGGGTAATATTTGAAATTGAACTAGTTTTTACGTTCAGATTTTAGCTGATCACTACTTGTTACAGATAAATGGATCGTTTATACAGTTGACATTTTTCATCCGCGCACTTGGAACAAAATTCATGGCCAATAATGTTAAAATGTGTGTTTAAAGCGGAAGAAAACTTATTATTTATTTCACATATGTTTGTAGGCAGGGGAGTAAAATGGATATCAAAGTTATTAAGCGCTCTTTCTCTCAATAATACACTTTGGCAAAGATAGTTTACGTCCACTTCACTGTTGTTTGAACACCCTGAAATATCGTATAGCATTTCGTGTTTCGTCCATAACTTCTCTACTTCATAATGTATTGAACACTTTAATACCTCACCGATAACACACATTACATTAATTAATGTAGACAATCAAGTGGATTTTGTCTACTTAATTTTGAGATAGAGATTTATTGTAGTAAAAATGCGAGACATTCCTGTTTCACATTTTCAGAATTCAACATAAACTAATCACTTTGTTTTGTTATTGGTATTGCAGAAAAGTGTTAATTCCCAAAAAAAGTAATCGACATTAATTTAGTGTCAGAAAAAACTTTTTTGTTGAAACTAAGTCAAATTACCATCTGTTTGACGTGGCACTTTTAAAACAACTTCTACATCCGGATGAATGTGTTAAAATCTGGTCTATCCGGAGACATTCCGGAGAACTGTTAACATTTTTTGTGGCGTTAAAGTCTCGTGTTTGGATATTTTGTATCTAAACCTGTTGCTTCCTCGTTCAGGTAAAGGCAACAGTACCGGTAAAGAAGGTCACCACCCGCCAAGTGAGCGAAGAGGACGAGATAGCCAAGATCAAGAAACAAAACAAGAGCGGTGCTTCGACTGCTGCCGCAAAGGAGACACCTACCAGCCCGACAGTAACAACGCCACCTGTTGAGCCAGCGAGGCCGGCACCTGTACCGGAAGCTGAGGTATCTATTACAACGTGCTTTAAGGTTACTGCATTGTCATTAGAAGCTTTTCTAGATACCGTAGAATCTGAGCAAAGATCCAATATCGTGATACTTTCAGTAACAAGTGGCTCGTTGGTCCAGTGGTTAGCATCCCTGCTTCCAATGCAGAAGGTCCCGGGTTAACAGGGAAGGATACCTTTACGTCAAAAACCGCACAACATTTTCATTTTTCAATTATATCACAAGAATGGGCTTCGAAATCGAAAATCTGAATCAACAGCGCACTGTGGTTTAGTAAGTCCTACACATTGAATGCGCTAAGTCGTGACTTATATTATAATCAGTACGTTTTTTTTTATAAATAATGAATGTTATTAGTTACTAATTATCGAATTATAATCAAAATACTACATTAATGGTTATAATATTTTATTCAATCTGTAGGGCTTACCAAAGCAAAGTTCCCTGCTAATTTAGATTTTCGATTTCTTGTTGCAATCTTGAGATATAATTTAATAATGAACATTTTCTGCGGTTTTTTACGTAGAGACTACCCCTTGCCCGGAGTTTTACAGATGTATTGGCCGTCAACCAATAACTCTTAAACTTATAGTAAGATTATTATAAATATTTACCTACTTGTAGAGGGATGTCATATCTATGCATGGTATTTAGTACATTTGTCACCAACCTATTCAAAAATAATATACCCATTTTTAAACATATTCTCCGTATTATTTCGCTGAACATTTTCGACGAAAGTAATTTATTTGCATAATGCAAACGTGAGTTTATTATTTTTGAGCAGGCTTGTCACAAATGTACTTAATAGCATGCGTAGATATGACATCCCTCTGCAAGTAGGTGAATTTTAATTATAATCCTATTATTTGTTTTAACGAAATTAGTAGACTAAAAACGTCAAAACTACTTAGGCAAAAGTTTTTTAACCTATAATATGGATTCAATTCCTTCACTTCTTAGGTAAGGAATAAGTAAACGGTGACTTTGGAGCCGTCCTAGCAACGAAGCACCCAATAAGTTCAAAGTTGTTCTGAATCGACCTTGTTGATTCTGACAGGTAGTCGCACTGTCCAATCACTGATTCATGTGTTTCATATTTGAAAATAGATTTTTAATTGGTTATCGCTCACTCGTCGATGGTATATGGAGCCTAAAGGATTGGTTTAGTCGCTTTAAATTAAAATCCCCCACCTGAAAATCAGTCTTGTTACTGAGTGGGTAGACAATATAAATACGAATTTATTTTATATCTAATTTCTATTTAACATGGTTCGGACATGTCAAGAGGATGGAAAGAGAAAGATTTGCCAAGGAGAATGTTAGAACTGGAGATTCCAGGTAGAAGAACGAGAGGAAGACCAAGACAAAGATGGCACGACAAAGTGAGGAAGGATGTGGAAATGCGAGGAGGGGACTGGAATGTAGTTGAGGGGGAAGAGTGGTGGCAGGATAGAAGAAGAAGATGGAAAGGCTTATCTTCAATGCCGACCCAACGCAGAGTTGGACGTGGCAACAGATGATGATGATGATGATGATGATGATCTAAGATTTGTTTAATTGTTTTCAACCATGCGAATAAAAATGAAATGTATGTTGTAATGTTTGTAGGCTGCTTCAAGCGAGGAAGAATCTGACGAAGAAGAGGAGACCGAGTCAGTGTCGGCGCTGGCAGCGCGCAAAGCGGCCACCGCTGCAACTACGCCTGCAGCCACCGCCACCTCACGTCGCTCCTCGGGCTCGTCTGACGCGCCCACCCCGCACAAGAAGGCTGTGAGATCCACCAGCACCGACTCCAGTAGCTCTTCGGAGTCCTCTACGGGCTCGTCCAAGGTCAGAGGATACAGATATACTTGCACAGTAGCCATCTCCTATCCCATGCACTGGCACCTAGGTCTAAATGTAAGGCCCCGTCTGAGCATGGGGTTGAATTTGGCCAAGGTTACGAAGACGAATTGAGAAAACGATGCCTCTTTTCGTCTAAAACCGCACAAAACTTTCATTTCTTAATTATATCTCAAGAATGGACATCGAAATCGAAAATCTGAATCAACAGCGCACTGTGGTTTGGTAAGCCATAGATACTGTGTCAATGGTGTCTTACATTATAATCAGTATGGTTTTCATTCCTAATAAATTTTATAACTTGTTACATAATGAAAATAATTACACTAATGATTATAATATATCATTAAGCATGTAGGGCTTACCAAAACACAGTGAGCTGTTGACTAGGCTTTTCGATTTTGTGTTGCAATCTTGAGATATAATTAAAAAATGAAAATTGTATGTAGTTTTTGACGTAAAGGTACCCTTTCTTTATAAGTTGGTATAAGTTTAGTGGGTAAGTTGTCCCGAAACGATCTTACAGATGCTTTCGTCATAGATGAGGGACTCGTGGCCAATCAGCGAGCGGTAAGCATATGTACGGTTGTTTCGCGACGACTTTAGTGAGACACGCGTTTCGAGACACTACCGCCGTCTACAGTCGTGATCAGTAACTTCAAACACTTGTTGCATTCGACCGATCGATAAAGTAGTCTTTCTCTCTTGTGTGACAGGTGGCGCACACTGGTGCCGCCTACACGACCGAGGAAGTGAAACAGAAGATCCTGTCGCGAGGCTCGATCGATAAAGGAACTACCTCCCCGGCCGACTCTACCGCCGGAAGCGGCGCGTCGACCCCCACGAGAACGAGAGTCGGCTCCACCGGCTCTGATACCGCCACGACCACTACGCCACGATTCCAGAGTCGTTTTTTAGGCGCAGGTGAGATACAACGTCATACTACAAACAGCTTTGTGTTAGTCACCAACATCTGGAACTTTCTAAAAGTTTCTTCACTAACCAGCAGGAAAAGAAGTAATTTGCTCTTAAAGAAAGACAAATTAGGAACTGTGGGGTAATTTTTTCTACACTTTATTGATCTGTCTATCTGATATTGTATTTATGTGCAGTTGCAATACACCTATCTGATGAAACAAGAAACCGGACAGGTCGAGGGGGAGACGTCAGACGAAATGCAGTCCACATCTCACCCGTTCTCTTTTCCTCCCCGCTCTCCTACCTTCCCTTTTCTCCAAACACCCCCCTATTTCATCCTCATACTTCACCCACTCATCGTTTCGATTAGCCAAAGTGCACAAATATGAGACGTAAAGCCCAAATATCAATCAATTTTTAACACGCACCTCGCCATATTGGTATCAACAGGTAGGCCAACTCCTCCGGCCGCAACCGTAGAAAAAAAGGAGGAGACGGAAACCTCATCTGAGGAAGAAACATCTTCAGAAGAGGAGTCCGAACCGGAGCCGCCCAAGAAGACAACGGCCCAAGAAAAGATGGAGAAGACTGATATTGGTCCACTCCTAGCTCGGTCTGCGCAGGCGCGAGAGTCCAGCGACAGCCGCAAGAACAGTCGCGATGAAACTGGATACAAGTCCAGGTAAGGAAGACTAGTTAGCTACGCATAAAAAAAATTAATCACAAAACAAAAACGTCAGATCAACTTCCTGCTTTGATTGCTGAAAACTTACAGAAGAGAGGAGAGAACTGGGAGAAAGTAGAGGAAGTACGATTGTGGGAAGATAGGAAGAGGTGGAAAAATTTTGTTGTGAAACCCAAGCTGACCCTGCCAGAAGCAGGAAACGGCGATGGATAATGATGAATTAAAAAAACCACCAGAATAACTTCCTGCCCTAATCTGCCAAAAGAACTAAGGATCAAATGCATAGTCATTCCTCAACTCAGCCTTTCCTCAGGGTCGCTATCACAAAAGCAGCATTGCCATGTGGACTGCTCTATGATTTGTGGTTGGGCGAGTCTGAGGAAAGGCTGAGTTAAGGAGCATGTGAGGAACGACTATGCATTTGACCCTATGTATATAATTTGGGAGGTTTAGGGCATGATCTAGATGGGGACTTAATGTGGTAGAGATTCTAGTATGTTGATGCTTTAAGTAGTACGCCATAAGATGCAGACACTGTAACCTGTACTCTGTAGTGCTTCTGTAGAAACACAATAGTGATGACATAGCGAGAACAGTAGAGACGAAACTGGGTTCAAGTTCAGGTAAGGGTACTTAGATACTACAAGTTTTAGATTACATAGTTAGTTAATGCTGTAAGTAGATATAGTTGCTATAGAGCTTCTGTATATACAAACGCTGGTATGAAAATGGCAGCGAAAACCATCGAGAAGAAACTGGTTACTAGTCCAGGTAAGGGTACTTAGATAGTACAAGTTTTAGATTACATAGTTAGTTAATGTTTTAAGTAGATAGCAGCTGTAGAACTTCTGTATATTCACACGCTGGTGTGAAAATGGCAGCGAAAACCATCGAGACAAAACTGGGTAAAAGATTAAGATAAATTGACGTCGAATCAAAGTTCGAGTCTTTTCAGCTTCGGGATCGGTTATTTGCTGAGGGTCTGAGACACAATTTGTGAACAAAACGTAGACATGTTAACGATGAAATTGACGACTTTTCTTTGCTTTAGTGGTCTTGAACGCCTTTGTTATCCAATGGCTTGCTTAGCTCATGCTTGAAGTAAACACTTGTGTCCATGAGCTATTAGAAGTTGGTATTATGCACTGTAGAAATTCTCGTGGAGCACGCTCAGCCTTAAACGTTGTGTAGAGACGAGCATGGATGGAGAACATTGCATTACTACGCTGAAAATCCTTCAACACCCTAAACTATTGTCGTTCCAACAGAGCTTGCATGTGAGGTTATGCTTTAGATTTGCATTTAACAGCTTTTGATGCTAAATGTGTGACACACTAATATTCTTGTAACTAATCTTGTAGATTTCTTCTTCTTTCAACATGACTGTTATTTATTACTGTCCATCTTTTTAAATGTTGTGTATCAGCCTTTTATAGATAGCCTCAATGAAATCTGGTTTTAAATGAAACTGTTTTAGTATAGATTAAAGTTTTTTTTTTAAACTTAATAGACATCATGTTTATTGGAATTACTAAATTGACATTGCACACTTATTATAACATCAAATATAATTTGGAATCATAATGTGAAAGAACTAACATAAGGACACTTATTTCTTTTTCTATAGGCTTAAAATTATTTCATAGTTGTAGGGTTCAAGGAAAACTCATTTCTCACTGAAAGGGACAAGAAAAATTCTAATAAAATATAATGTGTTCTGATGGCCATTTCTGCGATATGGCTAACATAATAATACCAATATTTTTCTTTGCTCCTCTTAAAAGTTACGTTGCCGACGTAATATGCATTTAATGCTCGTGTCGTTTTCGTATAAAGATCCCATCTATATCTTAATACATGTAACTAAAATAATCCACCGTCATTTAAAGCTCATGCCTGTCTGCCATGTGCGAAAATAACAAACACAAGATTAACGTTTACATATTGTAATTTAACCACTTTTCAACTCCTTGCAATAAATATTTTTGTGTGTGTTTCACAAGATATCAATAAAATAGTTAATTTTGCATGGTTTAAGGGTGTGAGCTACCCTGTTATATTACTAATTGTCTATTCTTGTCATCACAAAAAAAATAATAAAAGTTTTGACAAGAAACGGCGTCGACGCTAGCAAACATTATGCTAAAACACTTAAAATCCAAAGAAATCTTGCATGTGTTATATGTGTTAACTTCCTCAATCTCCAGCCAGCTGGTAGTAATGTAATGTTCTCTCTCCATGTTCTAGGTACGGAACCGACGACACTAGCTCACCCACGCGTTACGGCACCAAACCAGACGAGCCAGCCTCGACCACTAGAAGCCGCTACGGCGAGTCACGCTACACTAAAGAAGAACCGGTCAAAGAACCGCCAAAATACGGCCGTTCCCGCGTCACAGAACCGGAACCGGAAAAAGACAACTCCCGTTTCGGTCAGTCCGGTTACACGAGTCGCTTCCTGAATAAGAGTAAGAGCACGGCTGCGTTGTCGCCTGAGGAAGAGGCGGAGGCGAAGAAGTTGGAGGATACGAGGTATCCGAGTGGGAGGACGAGATACGCGGCGCTGAAGGACAGGAGGTCAAGGTTGTCGAGGAGTAGGTCGTCGCATAACTTTGGAGGGGAGGAGGGAGAAGAGGAGGAGGCCGAACCCAAGATGCCGGCGTCGTATCTTGCCTCTAGATATGGGCCCGGAGCGAGCACCACCAGTGGGACCGATCTGGCTAGGTAACTACTTTGCGCGAAACATGATGTATACAAACAAAACACATGACTGAACTTTAACCTAGGTTAGCTTTTTTATAACCTGCGACTCTTCTACTCATTTTTCGAGTAATGTGCTTTAGAATGCAGAAGAGCAGTAAGACTTCTAGTTTGTTCCAAAGAATCTCAGAAAGATATTCTGGTTTTGTTTGCTTCTAATACTTTAAGGTGCATGAAACAATTTGGCCGAAAGTTGTGGTAGACAAAAGTAGTTTATGTTAGCTTTAAATACTGCAATGGTCTACATGTATAGTATGTATTCAAATCAAGACCAAGAGGTGTTGTGTTCGTAGAGTACAAATAAGGAAAATTCAAATAGTTCATAACATTGCTGAAGACTGGTTGAGATTAAACAAAAAATACATACCCTAAGCAAGTATGAAAAATCTTCATCCCTTAGCGACTTGAACTTGAATTTAATCACTTTTTTTCTTAAATTATACCTTTATTTTTTCAAGGTCTCGGTCCACGCACGCGCTCAAGGCCGGTGACTCCCCCGAGCGCGCCGGCGCGACAACAGCTTCCGGTGAGAAGGACGGAGCAGCTCTCAGCTCGTGGGCGCGGTATTTGAAAAACAAGTACGGCAACCGCGCTGCGACGGGCAAAGACGGTACTACAACCGCACCAACGTCGACCGCCGCGTCCACGGCCGCGTCGAGAAGACTCTCTTTGGGATTGCCGTTGAGAAACTCTTTGGATAGTTCTGATGACGACCAAAAAAACATGTCCGGCTCCCCCACGTCCCCTACGGCGGCGCAAGCAGGTATTTGTTTTTTAAATTTATTTATGAATTGGCCCCATACAACATTTTATGCCTTTTAACAGTGACCAGTATAACAATTGATGATTAACAACGATGCATGATGATGTAGAAGGAAGGAGGGGAAGCCTGGTAGCCTACTCATGTCGAAAGGTCCCAAGGGGACCATCAGCTTTACGTCCCATCCGAAAGCACGGTGTAACTTTGACCAGTCATATAAGTTCCTCCACTTACCTGGACCGGTAGTTGACGAGAAGAACAAAGCTGTTAAACAAGCTTTCAAATCCTCCAATCTGCTCTAACCAACGGTAACTAGTGTTTCAGAGGAAAGTGGTCACCCATCCACCTCCTGACCTAGCCCCAGGTTGCTTAACGTTTCTGTTCGTATGGAAACCGGCTAAGCGACCACGGCTAAACCGTTGGATATGACAAGATGCCAACTTTACGGGTGGAATTAGTCCCAGCAACCACACGAAACGACAGTTGTTTAGTCACATTTTAAGAATGCCACACAGAATCGAAATTTTAAAAACACAGCTATTTTCTAAGCTCTACATACTGAACGTTCAATATGTTTTACGTTGTAACAATTAGAAATTTTTAACTCATGTTAGGGTTAAAGTATAATAATTAATAAACATAATGCATACAGTATATATAGCACTTATAAAACTCAGAGTGCTGCGACTGAAGTTTTTCAATGTGTTGTAGATCCTTCAGCTTTGACTAAAAACCAGTAATTCCACACAACTAGTACTACACTAAAATAGCATGTTAGTAAATCTTGGTACCAATAAAATGTGACATAATATAATTGAAATGCTGTATTTTTTCTGCATTAATGTAGAACAATCATAATTATAACATTTTAATTAGTAACTTCTATAGAAGCGTGTATGAAAACATCAAATAGAGTCATTCCACACAATATTTATTCGTCAATACAAACATACGGTTCAAAGATATCGGTCAAATGCGTAAAGGCTTCGAAAACCATCTTTTAAACAATGTAAGTTTTAGAAAAACCAGAATCTCCAAGTATAGGTAATGTATGCATTGAATTGGTTTCAGGTTTCGCAGTGGCAGGTACTAACTCGCCACGAAGCCAATATATGCAGAAAAGGCGCCAGCAGTTTAAAATAGGGGAGCGGGGGAGCGATGCCGGATGTTTTACTTGGCCACGCGGCATTGCCGTGGGTCCTGACAACACCATAGTGGTCGCAGACAGCAGCAACCATAGAGTACAGGTGAGATATAAGACCCGTGGTTAAAGTGGACTCGGAGAAGTAACGGTATGCACTATTGCTGTGTAAAGTGGACAAAGTGATTACACCGGGGGTCTGAGGGGCAGGTTTGCCAACCCGCAGGGAATATTTGTTAGGGTGTTTTGTCACGAACACGTTTAAATTACTTCTGAAAAGGAGTCGGGGGGTTGGGGACCCGTGCAAAGATAATACATTATTGTCGAAAAAGAAAAAATAGAAACATTTTCTTGACCAAGGTTTACATGGTCTGACCTGGTGGACACTCATCTAATTTCCAGCATCACATATAATTAATATTGTTTTGTTAATAAAAACAACTAGTTTGACAATGCACTGTTTCTTGTCAAGATTAATATAAACGCAGTATTTCGAGCACTCTTCAACGGGCTATCCGCAACTAACAACTAATATTGTTATTTTCTTGCAGGTTTTCGACTGCCAAGGTATCTTCGTCAAGGAGTTTGGTTCGTACGGAAACGGCGAAGGAGAGTTCGACTGTCTGGCAGGTGTGGCAGTTAACAGAATAGGCCAGTTTATAATCGCTGACCGCTACAATCACCGCATCCAGGTGGGCTTATACTCACTGCATCCGAACATGACTGAACACGACCGTACATGACCGAGCATGACTGAACATGACCGAACATGACCGGACATAGCCGAGCATGACTGCATGATATAATATTCTCTGTTGTTCAACTGTTTTAAAGCATAGAAGAGTGGATATAATCGTTTTTTTTTAATACTATGTTTAAAAGATTGGGTTGTGTTTATACTTTATTTAATTTATCTAAAAAAAGAGACTTTAAAAATAACTTTCAATTCATATGTTTTTATAATTAAACTTGCTGACAATTAAAAAAAAACTCACAAATACTTACAGCTTCAGAGGACGCTTTTGAGTTTTGGGATAAACGTTGCTCAGGAAAAATTTTGTGTCTGAATCATTTGATGAAATAGCATTTGTCATACAATTTCGGATATGTTCTCGCCAGAACGAACTTTTATGACGATTTCTATTGCATTAAAAAATAACATCAGTTACATATGTTACAATTAAAATTTTAAATGTCTTCTTACTTCCTAGAACCCAGTTACAATATTAAATCGTTACACGTCTTCTTATTTCATGGAACCCTGATACAATATTGCATCGTTGAACGTCTCCTTATTTCCTAGAACCCTGATACAATATTGCATCGTTGTACGTCTTTTTACTTCCTAGAACCCTGATACAATATTGAATCGTTGCATATCTTCTTATTTCATGGAACCCTGATACAATATTGCATAGTGTTACGTCTTCTTACTTCCTGCAACCCTGATACAATATTGAATCGTTGTACGTCTTCTGACTGCCTAGAATCCTGATACAATATTGCATCGTTGTACGTCTTTTTACTTTCTAGAACCCCGATACAATATTGAATCGTTGCATATCTTCCTATTTCATGGAACCCTGATACAATATTGCATCGTTGTACGTCTTCTGACTTTATAGAACCCTGATACAATATTGTTACGTTGCATATCTTCTTATTTCATGGAACCCTGATACAATATTGCATCGTTGTACGTCTTCTTATTTCCTGCCACACTGATACAATGTTGCATCTTTGTACGTCTTTTTATTTCCTGTAACCGTGATACAATATCGAATCGTTGCACTTCTTCTTATTTAATGTTACCCTGATACAATATCGCATCGTTGTAGTCTTCTTACTTCCTATAACCCTGATAAAATATTGAATCGTTGGACGTATTCTTACTTCCTATAACCCTGATACACTATTGAATCGTTGCACATATTCTTATTTCCTGGAACCCTGATACAATATTTAATCGTTGTACGTCTTCTTACATTCTAGAACCCTGATACAATATTGAATCGTTGCATGTTTTCTTAATTTCTGGAACCCTGATACAATATTGACTCGTGCATCTTGTTACATTCTGGAATCCTGATACAATGTTGACGTGTCCAGGTTCTCGATCCATCTGGAAGATTCTTGCGGGCGTTTGGCAGTCAGGGCACAGCCGACGGCCGCTTCAACTACCCTTGGGGCATCACTACCGACGCTCTGGGATTCATTTACGTGTGCGACAAGGAGAACCACAGAGTCCAGGTAAAACAATCTTCAACTCTTTCTATATTAATGCCCGTCTTATTCAGTCACAGTTTTACCAATGAAAATAATCAATACACATTTCTAAAATTTTTTGCAGTTCTAAACTTGTCTCATAATTACGAGATATCAGGGTCCAAAAGTACTAACTTAATTTTCTAGTTAATTTCATTCAAAATCCCTTTCATTCTTTCCGCTTACCATCACTTACTGTCTGTAGCCTCTGCGTTTCTGTCTAAATGACTATCTGTTTTGATGTTTCATAATTTTGAAGTAATGCTTTATTGCCATTAGCTAGTTTCAATTTTTTCCACACCGTTGTTTTACTGCTCTCTTAAAATATAAAAATATAATTATATATAAAATAAAAAATAAAATATAAAATAAATAAAAATATAATATTATATACAAATATAATTTAATAATATAAAAATACCAAAAAAATAAATAAATATATATTTAAAAAAAATATATAATATATAAAAAATATAATTTAATATTTATTAAAATATAAAAACATATAATTGTGTGTTCGTGTATGTTTGTGTGTGGTCGGCTAACATCGTGTGTCTCGCAGGTGTTCCAGTCGGACGGGATGTTCGTGGGCAAGTTTGGTACCAGCGGCTCCAAGCCGGGCCAGCTGGAACACCCCCACTATATCGCCGTGTCCAACACGAACCGTGTGATCGTATCAGACTCCAACAATCATCGCATACAGATCTTCGACGTCAACGGACGAGTCCTCACGACGTTTGGAAGCGAGGGCTCGGAGGAGGGACAGTTCAAGTTTCCCAGGTACAAACACTGTTGTTTCCACTCATAAATAAATAAATAAATTCACATTTAGAGTCTACCCACTCAGTAACTAAACTGATTTGCAGTGGGGGACTTTAATTGAAAGTGACTAAACCAACCCTGTAGGCTTCGAACACCATCGACGAGTGAGCGATAACCAATCAAAGATCGATATTTCAAATACGAAACATATGAATCAGTGATTGGACAGTGCGAACACCTGCGGACAAATGCCAGAATCAACAAGGCCGATTCAGAACAACTTTGAATTTATTGAGTGCTTCGTTGCTAAGACGGCTCCAAAGTCACCGTTTACTTATTCCTAAGCCAAGAAGAAATAGAATTGAATCCACATTAGAAGTTAAAAAACTTCTGCCTGAAGCGGGATTGGAACCCGGGACCTTCTGCATTGGAAGCAGGGTTGCTAACACTCTTTTACCATGTTTTCAACTTCATTGAGAGCATTGTCTCTTTCACTGACATCTTTTGTATCCTGTTTTTTTGTTATTGTATTTATTTCATGTAGCATTGTGACAAACACATGTGTAATGTGTGAATTCTTTGTGCTTGTTTTTGTGTTTTTATTGTTATGTTTATTATTTCACGCCAAATGGCAGAATGCGCTGTATGTGAAATATTGAATGAATAAATAAATACATTAAAAAATAAATTGCGGTGACGTCACAGACAGCAGCCATGTGAAATTACCATTTCGAATTTAGAAATTCAGGTGGCTAAAAAAGGGGAATTATTTTTACATTTCTTGTGCAAGAAATTTGATTTTTTTTATAAATAGACCTAGCTATCAAATTGGGTTATATAAATCTTATTAATGTATTACTATGCTTATCTTCTTATAGTTTATATTAAAAAAACGTGCCATGGATGAACAAAATTTTAATAGCAAAAACATAGGCTATGTACTACGTTAATCTCCGATTAGTCGTAATTGACAATTTACTATGAACGAACATGGGGACGGTCATGAACAAAATGTTGGACTTCATAGTCGGCCCCTACACCTAGGGGCACCCATTGTTGCTATGGATTTGTTTCGTTTATGGGAAATAACATGCAAACAACTGTTACCTTGGTAACAATGGGCGCCCTAGGTGTAGGGGCTGACTATGAATTCCAAGTTTCAAAAATCCACTTAGATTATGACAATGATTGTTAAGATACCGCCTTACAAATTTGTCAAAAAGTATGAGTTAATAATATTTGTATGTCGTTTTTCATTCGACATGGAAATTAAGAGAAAGCTTTTCCGTTGTTGAACCGTCTCAGGGTGTGATGAGTGTTGTTGTGGTTGTTGTTGTAGGGGTGTGGCCGTGGACGACCAGGGCTACATCTGCGTGGCAGACTCCGGTAACAACCGGATCCAGATCTTCCACCCGGACGGGACATTCCTCCGGGCGTTCGGCAACTGGGGCTCCGGGGACGGCGAGTTCAAGGGGTTGGAGGGGGTGGCCGTCATGTCCAATGGGAATATCCTGGTGTGCGACAGAGAGAACCATAGAGTGCAGGTGTTCTAAGGTGGGTCCCTCTCTCTCTCTCTCTCTCTCTCTCTCTCTCTCTCTCTCTCTCTCTCTCTTCCTTTCTCTCTCTCCCTCTGTCTATCTGTCTCATACAAACATACAAATGTTAATGTTTTTTTTTGCATTGTACTCTGTTGTTATTTATTTAACCGTGGGGTATTTTTTGTCGTTGCAATAAAATGAAACGTAAATGGACAAACAAATCAAAAATGTATTTGTATTCCAATAAATAAGAAAAAACATGATTTACAAGTGCAAACAAATTTGTGTTGTATATAGGAATAAAATTAGATAGCAACTCAACATTTTTTGTGTTCCTTTGAGGATGATAATTCTAATATTTTGTGTCTCCTATTGTATGAGACAACAAGATTTATTTTTTGATCATGTGTTTTTTCACACCCTCCTAGACCACTGAGATTATTTTTGTGTTTTGCCCGAAGGCCCCGTTACAACTACAAACCAATGATAAGTGATAATTAAAGGCTGCATAGAATTTTGACGATGGACAATACGATAATTACCAACAGCTTTCTAGAATGAATTTTGGAATGACTTACACTGTAATTGTTTTCTTTTCAGATTTCACCACTTTGTCACCAACATGTTATTTGCCTTCTCATCTGTCGCATACTTCAGTCCGCTGTGGCAATCTACAGAACAACTTTTCCTGCTGCACTGATCACTTGATAAAATAATACACATTTTGTTAATTTGCATTATTATTTTGAAATTATTGTCCAAAGGGACAAACTTGGTTTCGAAATTAGTTACGTACTGGAGCAAACTTAACGTTGGAATAACCGTACGTGTTTTGTTTGAGTTAGTGACTTAATAATTAAGTTTTGAAATAATGACCAAGAAATGCATTTTTTTTTTATTTTGAAGTTATTGGGTTCGAAGCAAATTAGAGATTTTTTTTTCAATTCAAAATTATTTTATTTTCAGACCCGTTTTCATGAATCCATTTCAGACAATTGCATTAAAACATTTTTTTTTTTCGTAGTATGATAGACATTTCACACAATGTCTGTTAAAGGTCACCATTTTTTTTTTATGATCGAATTAAAAAGCGGGTTCGCTTATATGAAAATATATAATAACTATCAACTTCATTTGGTAGTAGATATAGATTATTCATTTCTTTTTTCTGACTGCGTTTTTTGCATTCTTTGCTGTTGTTATTTTCTACAGGAATACTTTTTCTACTGTGTAGTGAACTTTTCTTAATAACTGTTATTCTGCACATGACGATTTCCGTATGAATGAAAATGGTTCCCATTTGGTGTTTACTGAAATTGGTTTGGTTCCTTTCATATGATTATTTATTTTGGGCTACAAGCCCACAAATGTAGAAGTTAATGCTCTAAATATAATTTATCTTTCATAAGGAACCTTAATAGCAATGTTTTATAAAAGTATTCTGCCTCTTAAAAATGTACTAAACACAAATAGATATAGTTAGTAGATTCAGACACTCGCAGATCTATTCGCATTTCAATAAAAAATGTTTTCTTAATTTTTCGGTGCATGAAATCCCTTCCTCATAGTGATTGGCCCAAGTCCTCCCTAACCGTGTTTTGATCTTCAATGTTGTTTAGATTGTTGGTTATTATTGGTCGGATTTGCAGGACAAATCTGATAACATATAAACAAAACATAAACAATTCTAGTCAAGAATAACATCATATCCACATAAGAAAATTGAAATTGTCTAACCTTAGTAGATTACCATGTATATTTGTATAAAAAAAGTTAACTTATATAAATTATATTATTAGATAAGTTTCAATATGTATAACATTATTGTTGTGTTTTGTAAATTTAAAATCTATTAAATTAAAGGATATTGCGAACAGAATAAAATGTTGTTCATGTTTTTGACTTGTCTTGATTTCACCCGCAAAGCGATACTCCCTATATTTAATTGTACGAGATTACAGTTTAAAAACTATAATTTAAAATACTGCATCATATCTAAAATATGGAAAAGCATCTCCCTACACACTGCAGGCAGTATAGAAGAATATTTACAATACGGTATGTCAATCTTACAAAACTACCAGTTGTGCTGTTTTACCTTTTTCGGTGGGGTGTAATACTCTTGAGAGTTGAATAAAAACTCTCATGCCTTGCGGTTCTAACTCAAAGATTTATTTCTCTGCACAAGAACATATTGTTTAACATAAACAATGAATAACTTCTAATATGGATTCAATTCCATCACTTCTCGGCTCGGGAATAAGTAAACGGTGACTTTGGAGCCGTCCTAGCAACGAAGCACTTGTCCACAGGTGTTCGCACTGACCAATCACTGATTCGTATGTTTCGTATTTGAAATATTGATCTTTGATTGGTTATCGCTCACTCGTCGATGGTGTTCAGAGCCTACATGGTTGGTTTAGTCGCTTTAAATTAAAGTCCCCCACTGAAAATCGGTCTTGTTACTGAGTGGGTACACTCTATAAATACGATTTTTTTTTATTTTTTATTTAAACTGTTTCTGCTCTTGTGTAAACACGCGCATTTTGTATCTCTTAACATGCACCTTATGAGTGTTCAACGCATTAGCTAGAAAAGCGTCTGAATTCTAGCTGTATGTTGACCTAAAATGCGGAATTTCCGTTTTCTGTCGGTAAAGATCGCTTTAAAATGCTATATTTGATGTCACTTATTTACTAACTTACTTACTTACGTACTTACTTTATTGTGATTAAGACCAGTGAAGGGCACAACGCCCTCTTTAGCCTGGTGAGTGATGATTGATGAATGATAATGAGGAAGGGAAGAGGGGAAGCCTGGTACCAGCACGTAGCCTACTCCTGTCGAAAAGTACCAAGGGGACCGTCGACTTTACGTCCTATCCGAAAGGACGGTTTAACTTTGACCAGTCATATAGGTTCCTCCACTAACCTGGACTGCCGAGCAGTTGACGAGAAGAACGAAGCTGTTACAAATTTAAGCTTTCTAGCCCTCCAATCTGCTCTAACCAACGATAACTAGTGTTTGTTGTTGTATATTTGTTGCTTAACGACGTACTCACAACTATGATCATGTACCGCGGGGGGGTGGGGGGGGGGGGGGGGGGGCGAACCGTGGTTGGAGAAGACGGACAAGTAAGACGTAAAGAGGTGGACAACGGAGAGGGGAGCACGTGAACTTTCTTTCGTCTGGCTTCTCCATATTTTCGAAAAGTAAACCAATATATTATGTAATCCTCTGCAGAATGGATCTTCTTATATAATTAATGTATGTCATAATTTAATAGTAATGAAATGTATTGAACAATAAAAGTAATTAGTAATTTATATTTTCTTATGCTCCAATACATATTTCCTTTTTTTTTTTAAATAACTTAATTAATTCTGAAATTTTGATTTAAAAACAAATAACACACAATTTAAATAAGAACTTTTGAAAAATGGATTTGTTGACACATTTTTATTTTGTACTTTTCAAAAGTTTTAAAGTTTAAAAGCCGACAGTTATCGGTGGTTTTGCAGGTTATGGTGGTGACTGTACTGTACAATGTTGATTTAACAACAAATAACAACAAATTTAAATAAGAACATTTCAAAAATGGATTTGTGGATACTTATTTTGATTTACTTTTCAAAAGTTTTTAAGTTTAAAAACCGACAGTTATCCGTGGTTTAGCACGTTATGGTGGTGACTGTACTGTACACAGTGTCTGGAGACAGAGCTGCAAGTGCAAAGTGCAACGCGAGTGCACCGAAGTCGAGAGCGAAGGCCATGAGTCATCCCTTGTATTGCGGCAACAAGTTGAAGCAACTCGCTTCTTCGACGGTGATCGAGGGAAGGGGAAAGGAATGCTTCACTCACTCAGTTGGAGACTCCGAGCCAGACGAAGTGGACGTATTATTTCATCAGTGCACCGTGCGTGTGGTTTAGTTGTAATTAAATAAAGGGGGGGGGATATAATTTTTAGGGTATATTTGTATGTGACTAGTGCAGCGTACGTGTGATTTGAGTTGTGTAATAGGTGTTTAATTGACTGGGTATCTGGGTAAATAGGGGGGGGGGGGGAGGGTTTTTAATTTCTAGGGTATAATTGTATGTGATCAGTGCAACAGCGTACGTGTGATTTAGTTGTAATAGGTGTTGAATTGACGGGGTATCTGGGTAAATAGAAGGGGGGGGGGCGGGCGGGGGAGTCTATAATTTCTGCAGTACATTTGTATGTGATCAGTGCAGCGTGCGTGTGATTCGGGTGTTGTAGTAGGTGTTTAATTGAAGGGGCTATCTCGATAAAATTAAGCGGGGGGGGGGGGGGGGCGGAGTCCATAATTTCTTCGATATATATTTTGATATATATATCCCTTCCCGCACAGTGACATAGTGTCCTGAGGACAGAGCACATACGTTGCTCAGAAACGTCGACTAATATGACAAGTAAGTAAGTGCAGTAAACGTGACGTAACAACCCGTGGTATTTCTAATTTTATATATATATATAATGTTTTCAATAACGTACGTCATACAAAATTATAAAGTGATATTTTTTAAGGAGGGCGGTTTGTCTAATTGTGTGGTTTGTTGTTATAGTGGGTTTATTCCTGCTGCTAATACAGGTGGTCCAGGGTTCGATTCCTGGTTCGAACAGAGGTGAAGCTGTGACCCCATCTGTATTATCTCGTGGCGGTGAGCTTGGAGCCGTCATAGCAACGGAGCACATAGTAAATTGTATAAATGTCCCCCACTGAAACTCAATTCTTGTTACTGAATGTGTTAGACGATAAATACAAATGTTTAATGTACTACCATGAGGGCAAGGGGGGGGGAGGGGGGGGGGAAGGGGGGATTGGCTTCTCTCTGAATATCCTTGACCAACCCAGGTAATAATATTGTGAGTGTGAAGATTAAGTTACCCGTGTCGAGTATTTTTACAACTTACTTGCGTTGTTTTTAAGTTACTTACAATGAATTTTAAGGTAAGATACTTAAGATACTCTTCTATAGTTCCAACGTTACTACTCTCACATCGACCTCAAATCCTCATCTACCGCCCCATTCATACACGCTGTTTTAACCAAAAACAACAGATTTTTTGGGGTCCTTTTACCCTTTCGTAAAGACGGTCTTGCAATTGTTTTTACACCTCTTACGAAACCACAATTCGTGCATTCATCACTTTTTTAAGCGAGATAATAAGCAAAATACCTTAATTTTGCATTTTTTTTTTTTTTAATAAAGTGAGACTACCCTTAGCGATAAGTGCGCTGCCTAATGCAGAATTCGAACCTGGAAATCACAATCTACGATTTACCAGTCATCCGTCTATACCCCTACAAATACGTAGCCGTTGTCGTGTGCAGTGTTTTAAGAAGAAATCACACTTACAACCACCAAGAAAAATGAAATAAGAAGCATATTGAGAAGTGTTTCGCATAAGTGGTAAGTAACATACAGTTTAAATAATTCAACACGTCAGCCATTTATAATAAATAGTCATGTATTGTTTATTTATTTGACATAATCTACAATAGGTAATCGTTGATTGTTACAATGTGAACTAGTTTGCTGTGTGGAGTGGGATCAACGTCCATAGAATGTGCAACACAAATGGGTTTAATGACTGCGTTTAGTTAGGATTTTAATACTACATCGACGGTAATATTGGTAGAATAGTAGTAATAATAGTATTGTCAGCAATACAGTTTGTACAAGTCATACTAGTGCTTATATAAGTACTAGTAGTTGTTCAATTAAAAGAAATATTCCTATAAGTAGTACTAGTGCTAGTGCCACTAGTTGTAACTAGTAGTAGATGCATTGCTGTTAGTAGTAGTAAAAGAAGAGTTAGTAGTACTTCCTACAACGAAATACCTTTGGTATTACAAAATATATTACATAAGCAGTGAATGAAGGTGGTATGATTTGTACTAAATAAGGTACAATTAGTACTCATGTGCCAAGTTATTATACAAGACATTGCATTTATACTTAGCGTAAACTCCAGTGTAGTATTTAGGTTGTAGTGGTTGTAGATGTATAATGTGTAGTGATACAAGTAGTCGACGTAAAAGTTTATTCACACAAGTGACAATTGTTTTTTTTTATTTGGCGTGCGTTACACAGCAAGTTGTATGGTTAGAGTTTAGAGTTCTATGTCTAGGAGGGATGTTAAAACTATGGTTTTACCTCAACGGTTAGTGAAACAAAAAATACACATTTTAGTAATTTGTTTTTAAATTTTTATTTTGTCCCCGATTTGATGTTTTTATTTCGTTTTTTTTCGGTTGACACCCACAATGGCTTTGTAACCCATGGCAATAAACACGAACAACTTGTTCGAATCGAGACGTTGATTTCACTTTTTGAAGTCACTGGCGTTTTTGATAATTTAAAAAATGTGTCCGTTCAAATTGTTTTTTTTAAATTGGGCATTGAATTTCACATTTGAAGGATTCGATTTTGCATAGACACTTTTCAATCTACGTTAATGAAGTCTTTCTCTGATACCGAAACTTTTTAAGTACGAACAAATGTGTTTCAAAATTTGTATTCGACAAATTAAAAGGTTTGATAAAGTATACACAAATAATTTATGTTTTATTTATATCTCCTGAAAACATTTTTCTGACTACTGATAAGTTTATTATTACCATTAAATATATTGTTTTAGATATAGACATTCCATACAAATTACACTAAATTTGAAACCGTAATCAAAATCATAATAACCGTAATGTGTGTGTGTTGTAAATTCTTCTACCTAAACAAGAACAACATTGATGTGCAGACGGCTATTGTACACTCTGTTCTAAAGACATTGACCCACACCGTCTTCTTAGTCTAGTATCCCCGTTAGTTGTTAGTATGGTAGTAGCGAGCTTGCAGACCGTTCGCTGCTCGCTTAATGAAGTTACTGAAGCCGACTCTCTCAATCTCGTCGAAGTTCTTCTTCACGAAGGAGTTGAAACCGGCCCTGAAAGTGACAAATTACAATATAAGATTTATTCGCTCTGAAATATCGTTAAAACATAGATTTAATAAAATATATATGTATAAAATTATAATTTTTTTTTTGGAAGAAAATAGGAAAAAAAGCTTTTGTAGTTTTGTATTTGTCAAAATAACAGCCGACGCAATTTTTATTTTCTAACCATAAGAAATAGAAGGGAATGTATTATAAAACGTTCAAAACAAATTTTATTTTTGACGGCGCATTTTTTCTCTCTATTTTGCGTTTTAAAGTCAGATTGTGTTGTAACTGCTTCTGGAACCAAAAGCAAAGTGTGATGGATTAGGTTTTAAAATATATATATATACATCTACGATAGCTTTTAAGGTGTATGTAGCCTTTTACATCCGCCAGTGCAAATATCTGTTTTGTGCCGACAGATGAAAATATTCATACAGCAATAACCCTCACAGATGCATTTTTTAATCATCTCAATGTAAAAAGATTTGCGTTAACAATAGATGAAAACTCATCCACTCAAGAGAATCAGTTTCAGTTTGATGTTTATCTTAATTCATAATTGCCAATTCTTGTAATTTGTACTGACCCCCCCCCCCTCCCGTTTTTCTTATTTCTTTGCTACATGAGATAAATTATTGATCCTCTTTGTAAACATTAAATTAATAAAGTAAACATAAATAATGAATAGTTAACTTAAAATTCATCAATGTATCAATTGCTATACGTTTGCCTTGTGCTTTAGTAAATGCTAAAACCACAAAATAGATATGCGTAATTCAGTACTTATGTTGCCTACATTTGAGTGGCATTATACTGTAGAAACCTCACCTGTCGATTTCATCAAAGTTCTTCTTGTGGAAACCGTCTAAATTGGTGAGATCCATTTCATCAAAGTTGCGCTTGGCAGTCCCGAACGATCCGCCACTGCAATCAGAGACAATAGTTCAAGGTTACGCCACATGCATTAAATTAACTAACTTGATGGTTGGTGTGGAGTGCGAAGTCTTCGCGATACACATTTCGACGTGTATTGTGTTCTAATCGTGAAAGAAAAATGTTTGAAAATCTTCAAATGAAACCCGCAACGATCAGATAGGAGTGTCCAGCTTATATGTGCGGTCTCCTCTTGAACGCGTAACTAGAGAAAATTGAGTTTGACCCAAAACTAAATTGAAATATTAAGTTTTATGGATATCATGTTGTTTGTAACAATGCGATCTATAACATGTTCTAAGAACAGCAAAATCCGTACGGGATAAGGTTAAGAAAATTAGCTTTTAAGGGGACACTGTATGAAACTTTTTTTGAAATTTTACAAACATTAACCGATCAACCTGAAATTTTGTACACACGTACATCAACACTTTGATATAACGTGGTAATTTTTTCAAAAACATTTCCCCTTTTTTGCGGCCATTTCCTGATTTTCATTTTTTGCAATATATTATACATTTAACATTTTCAGTATTCGTGCTTTCATAACTAGTTTGAAGTTGTTGTGGAAGCCTATTTTAATGAAATGCAAGTTGGACACGTAATTCATGCTCGATATTTATTAATATTCGAAAATAACGAATGTACACGACGTTTAAAACAAAACAGTAGCAGCTGCATAGACTGTATTAGTGATGACGTCAAATTAAATGGCGTACGAGCTATCTGACTCCAAAGAACTTTCCTGAAACGTTATTATTATTTAAAGTAGTAATTGTATCAATACAATACTTGACTTATCAGTTTAATCAACTTCTTCTTCACTGTTTCGTGTTAAGGAAAACGAAATATCTGAACGGATAACCCTCGCTACAATATTTGCAAAAACAAAACTATCTGTCAACTGTCAACTGTTATGATTGTTTGGAGTCACAAATACGGTTCGTCATTGGTTGACACGGGAATCGTGACGTCACACTAATATACTCTATTGAGTTTGTTAGTTTAGGGATCCTACACTAATAAACCCAATGGTAGCTGTGCAATGCACATTTGAATGTTTCGCTGCCACGGGTACGAGAGTGAAGCCAATAACAACCAGCCAATCACCGTTCAGTTCCCTCGATGTCTATGAGATAACCTTCTCAGTACTACTACTTTACCAACCTTGGCGTTTGACGTAGTTCTTCCCAAGTAATCCGCTGGAAAAAGCCATGTTTCGACCGCGCGTTAATACGGTGTTTGGAATAACGATTTCCTGTCCGCATGTCGTTAAGGATGAAAGCTGTTGTTCATTTCAACTTCTTTAGCGCTTGACCTGGTTGTTTCCGAATGAACCGCTAGAAAGCGCCATGTCCCGCGATTAAGTACGGTAGTTGGAATAACGATTTTCTTCCTAAACACGCGGCTCAAGATCTAGGACTCGAAGCTAGTATGTCCTTCTTTGTTCTTAAATCTTAGGAAATTGTGTGAACGCCATGATGATACTGGCAAATGATTAAACTTTTTTAACTTTAAGGGCGGAATGCAGAGTCGCATACAGAGTTTTGTGCAGAGTGCAGAGTTAAATATACGATTTGTTTATGGTTGCTATGGAGTTTGCTCTTATGGAAAGCAGTATGTAATCAAACAGTCCCATAGCAACAAATCATGTTCTTAACTTGGCAGTTATCTGTGCATATCGTCCTAAATGTTATTAAAGTGTACACACCCAAGTTTAGCTGTTTATTTAGTTTATGATTTATTTATTTAATGTCTATCTTATTCAGTTATAAAAACTGATTTACAAAGGAGGACCTTCTATAGTTGTTCGAAGACTACCTTACACATGCTTTCGTCACAGGCGACTGGTTCGTAGCCAATCAGCGATCGGTATTGGCGCTGGTGTGTCTCAGGCGGTTCGCCGGTTGGCTACGACTGCCCCGGATGTGACGAAAGCAGATCCATTATACTGACCTCATGGTGTCGTAGCGCTTTACGTAGTTGTTCCCGAATGAGCCGCCAGATAGCGAGTCGAGCCCTTGTCTTGTCTGTCGGGAGGGCAGGTTCGGGTTACCGAACAACTCCCTTCCCCCCCTTAGCAGGTTACCTCCGCCTGAAAACAAGCAACAAGTAGTTGACTCTCCTCTCTTAACGGGGGGGATTTTTTCTTTTTTATTATAAATAAATCAGTTTTATTAGGAAAAAAACAAAAATCTCAAAGTACAAGATTTTGTTTACAGAAATTCCTGAGAAACATATAAATCTGGAAGGTAGATAAGTGTCAATCTGAACTCATTTGGCGACACAATTGTTATTCTATGAGTGGTGACCTCTTTGAAAGATTTATATATTTAATGCCTACACTACACGGTTCAATACTTTCGTCAAACTTATTGAATTCAAGGACAAAGAAGCATTAATTAATAGAAGCTATATTGTTGCAGGTTTTTACAGATTGTTTTTGATTTGCTTTTGTTCTTGAATTCAATAAGTTTGACGAAAGTATTGAGTCGTGTAATGCTACGTTTACAGCTACGCGTTGCGAGCGAAGCGAGGGCGCGAGCTCCAATCAGCGGCCGAGTTTGTAACTTCTTTGCATGAAACTCGGCCGCTGATTGGAGCTCGCGCCCTCGCTTCGCTCGCAACGCGTAGCTGTAAACGTAGCATAATGTCGGCATAAGATATTAATAATAACTAAATCAATGATATATGATGATGTCTACAAAAATATTGACTTGAAGAACATTATCATAATGATAAATTATAATATAAATATATGAGAATTAAATGAATACATAAAACACCAATATTACTTATGTGCGATTAGTTTTAGCATGAAACTGTCAGTAAGTTTGTACAAAATTATATTGATCTTTACAAATTTGTGTAAAGGGGGCTGCGTTGTCCTGTTGGCAAAACTGATCCATTAACACTAATTAAATTGGGTCTTTGAAGAAGCTACTTTTGATGTTCGCTAGTTCAGAGTAGTTTAGGGAGACCGTATGACAGCAGCGCTGTGAGCGTTCCTGTTCACACAAATTTCAGTATGTCCCTCACTTGACGCATACAATAATGATGTCGTGTAAATACAGATGGCTGTGGGACGGCTTAACCTTTCCCGCGTGCGAAGAGTGTGGAAGACTGTGTTAGGGCCGGTCTTACAATCTCCTAATAAGAAAGTTATTTGTAGCAATTAAGCTTTTTGGAGGATTTCAAGGGTTTTGATTGGTGGTTGTAATGGAGAAAACAAGATATTCGACGAATAAGTAGTTATTGGGACATTGTAAGACTGGACCTTATTCTATCAACCGTTGTACTAGGTTTCACTTGTTTTTTGGATTATTCAGCTGATTTTAATTTTAAATACATACCATTCATTCATAATTAAGTTTTAAGTGTTTAAGTATGTCAATATTAACAATTACTGTAAATAATATATTTGGCATGTAAGATTTAGAGCACTTTACTGAAGCTGAGCTAGATATAATAGGTAAACTGAACGTCATCGCTCACAGCGCACTCTACCTGTCATACGGTCTCCCATATTGAATAAAATGTGGAATTAAATGAGGTACTCGTTTTTCTTTTAATAATTGTGTAAAGCTATAAAATATAAACCTGTTTAGTTTTCATAAGGTTAACACAAACAATTACTGTAACAGAGGACTTCAAAATAAATTTTCACTTAATTTATTTTGCAACTATTTGTTGCTGTGAATTAACAACGCATTATACCGTTTGGATAATCAAATTCTAAAATTACAAAATATAAAATTTCATGCGCACTTACCTTAGGTTCATACTTTCAACATATCCATGCGGTTCTTCTCATTCAAAACACATTGAATTTCAATTATATTGCAGATTATTTTTATTTGGTAATATTGTTTCATTATACAATACATTACATCACAGTTTAGTTAAAACATATATTGGATACAGGAGATTACGTACGTTTACAATATTTGAACATGGTGTCTGTTAGATTTTATGATATAATGTAATTGAAAACTGAAAAGACTGTCAAAGTCACAATGTATTTAAGACAAGCAAGACTGTGTCATATATCTTATGTTTTTACTCAATAATGTTATATGTGCACGTACCCTGCGAACCACTCTATATCTGTCTGTTAATATTAATTTAAATTACCACCAAGAAAACCAAATTATGTAATCCCCTAAAGAATTTAGAAGTAGTTCAGTATATCTTATGGACTTGTCGTTGTTACAGTTAAGTTTTATAATTTGTTGTACTTATTTGTGTAATATGTGTTGAAACACTGCATTTCAAACGTTCAATAAGAACATTTTGATGAACCGGAAATATTTATTTTGGAACAAAGTATGATTCATAAAAAATGGCACTAAATTATTTTAAGGATTACCTTGTTTTCTTTATATTGGTTTGCTTCGAAATGAAAGTTTTCATATATGTAGTATATTATAACATATATTTGCTCGTTTGGGATGGATAAGGCTGTTTATATTGTGCAAGTATAGAAAGACACCAAGAACACAGGGCTAGTAGCGTGTATTTTTTCAGCCTCTAACTCGTGTCGCTTTTCTGGCAATGTTTAATTGGATTTCTGGTTATTGTAAATAGCTTTATGGTTATTGTAATAACTATTCTGTAGAGATGATCTGTTGTGAGCTGGACCTTGAGTCATAAGTCTTCTTAGGTACTGATCTAAGATCTTCGACTCAAGCTGATCCAAAGATCTCACCAAATTACCCCCTCCAATACCGTCCAAAGCTCTTACTAAATTACCCCCTCCAATTCCATCTAGAGCTCTTACCAAATTTCCCCCTCCAATACCGTCCAAAGCTCTTACTAAATTACCCCCACCAATTCCATCCAATCCCCTTACCAAATTACCCCCTCCAATACCATCCAAACCTCTTACTAAATTACCCCCTCCAATACCATCTAAAGCTCTTACTAAATTACCCCCTCCAATTCCATCCAATCCCCTTACCAAATTACCCCCTCCAATACCATCCAAAGCCCTTACTAAATTACCCCCACCAATCCCATCCAAAGCTCTTACCAAATTACCCCCTCCAATGCCATCTAGACCCCTTACCAAATTACCCCCTCCAATACCATCCAAAGCCCTTACTAAATTACCCCCACCAATCCCATCCAAAGCCCTTACTAAATTACCCCCTCCAATACCATCCAAACCTCTTACCAAATTACCCCCTCCAATACCATCCAAAGCCCTTACTAAATTACCCCCACCAATCCCATCCAAAGCTCTTACCAAATTACCCCCACCAATGCCATCTAGACCCCTTACCAAATTACCCCCACCAATCCCGTCCAAAGCTCTTACCAAATTACCCCCTCCAATGCCATCTAGACCCCTTACCAAATTACCCCCTCCAATACCATCCAAAGCCCTTACTAAATTACCCCCACCAATCCCATCTAAAGCTCTTCCCGACTTCCCATTTAGTGAATGAGCCGAACCAAAGGGTAAACCATGAAAATAATTTTGAAGTTGATGTTGTTGATTTCTTCTTCTCTTCAAGTAGATCTCGACCAGGTTTTGTTCTAGTGGGTTGGCAAGACCTCCTACGTCATCAATCAGCTCATTGTTCAGCTGTTGCTTTGCGAGAAGATTAACTTTTCTTCCTGTAAACGAAAACAATGTTATTGCATTTTGCCACGTACACATTAGTTTCCTGTTAGTGTTGCTCTATTTTTTGTTGTACAGTTTTTCACGTAAATGTTTTCGGTTCATTTATTTATTATTAGATACAAAAACACTTTTATATAATGCGTTTACAATTACGTTTATTATTAAAAATCAGAAGTCCATGTTTTCTGAACTGAACGTAGTGTATTACAGTGAATGACCTTCGCGTCGACCTTGTACATCAGCGAATGTCAAAGCACTCGTCGTGTTTAAGCTCTTTGTTTGTGTCGCCTGTGCTGCCACGTGGAAAGCAAAGCAGGACGCATGACTTTGTGTGCTCATAGGGAGATCTAGGGTTCAGGCGAACAGGATATGTTAGGATAACAGGATAACGATGTGGAGACGCTATTTATAGGAAGGGTGTAGGGTAATTATAGATCGCATGCCAAAATAGCGGTAAATGGGACCTTAAAGGTTACTTATAGTGAAAAAGATAACACAAACCCTGCAAATGAATGACATTCAATCACATTTGATATAAACTGTCTTCAACGAAAATTATGAATTTAATTTATGTTTTTATCTTTTGACCATGCATCAGACTCAGTCCTTTAGCATCTGAAGAAGTGATATAATAATTGTTACATAATTCAAACAGTATAATTGCTACAAATTGTATTATAAATTATAAATAATTTAACTTGTTTTATTAAATTTGGAAAACATTTGTAACTGAATAGGTTAGACATTAAATAAATAATAAACAAACACTTCGAACAACTAAACAAATTATGTAGAAAAACACGGTTAAAATTCCATTGTCTTACAGGTAATGAATACCAGAAAATTCCTTCTTGTGTTTTATTAAGGAAACATTGGATTATACGTTCCTATCTCTTTACGTTGGCCAACCTTGTTCGTTAGGAACATTCATTAAAATCCGGTAGTGCCAACTCAAGCGTAAAACTTCTGCGAAGAGAGATATGAAGGTATGTTGCCTACCATGTGGAAGAAAAACACAATTAAAAGGGCCAGTCAATTAGAAATGATGAGATTAGAAAGCTGTTATCACTTAAATTTCCTCGGTTTATTTGCCCGCTCGCCCCCCCCCCCCCCCCTGTATGTGGGGTGTTTGCTACCGGACATAATCGTTCCAGGGCATTTTCTCATTATGAGCTTTAGACTGACCGATCGAATTTCCTGTTCATTGCTTTCAATTTGTTTGTAGAAAAGACTTCTAGAATTTTATTGGAAGAGAATTCTGTCCCACATTCGTTCAAATGATGTGAACGGCGTAAGATACTTTCGATACTTGTGCAGTGGCCATCTTGGTTTTAATCTAGTTAATGAAAACAAAATGGCCGATGTGAAAATTGATCATTCAATATGGAAAAAATGTAATTATTGTTACATTTCGGCTGAGTAGGCATTTGAGTAAATTTTAAAATCTTAACTTTTTGATGTTAGTCTTTCTACCTTTTCAGCCGCTGTACAGTACACAATTCCAAATCATACACAATTTCGTTTCTCTAGATATTTTCCCTTCGATAAAATTATCTCTCAGACCTTGTCATCATCTTTAGGGGTTCTTTATATTATGCGTCCCGTAGAATGTAGTTGGCATAGAAAGAAAAGGTTCCCGTGTAATAATTTAATAGTTTTCTTTGTGAGCAAATAAGTGTACAATCTTTTCTTCCTACCGCCACGTTTCACCCTATAGAGTATATTAGTGTGACGTCACGATTCCCGTGTCAACCAATGACGAACCGTATTTGTGACTCCAAACAATCATGACAGTAATTGTCAATTGACAGATAGTTTTGTTTTTGCAAACATTGTAATTGCGTTTTCCTTAGCACGAAACAGTGTAAAAGAAGTTGATTAAATTGATAAGTCAAGTATTGTAATGATATAATTACTACTCTAAATAATAACTACGTTTCAGAAAGTTGTTTGGAGTCAGATAGCTCGTCCGCCATTAAATCTGACGTCATCACTAATACAGTCTATTATTAGTAAAACGTTTCCTTTCGTCAACCGTTTTCCTTCTAGAGTTTTTGTTGACTTTACCACGACTTGCAAGGGCGGTACAATACAAAACATAGAAACAGGTAAATATTTAATGTGACTAGGGTTGAACAATGATGGGTATACATAACGTACAGTTAACAAAGAGTGCAGAACAGAACTTACCTTAGTCCTTAGTTTGTTCTATTTGAGTCCGTCGTTGAGTGGGATAGGACGGAACACACAGGAGCCGTCTGCTCGGATATTTACAGATAATCACAAGAACGGACAACTTCACGTGAATAAAAGAACATGACGGATCCATTCGGATGAATACACGAACAGTTAGGTTAAGAGTCTGCGGCAGCGGAGGGTGAGAATTTCAAATGTTGTGTTCGTATCGTTTTTTTAAATCGAAATTTTGCACGGGAAAATACACAAGAGAGATATTATCAGGGTTTACTGATAATGTAGTTGAATGTATGCAAAATTCATTTCGTTTGGGTAAGATGTCTCGTATTATCGTGTTTAATCCAAATGTGATGAATTTTGCATATATTTGTTTTCGGTATCTGTAGATCCCTATATATATATATAGGCCTATATATATATATATATATATATAAATAATTATTATGTATTGTGTATCTTCCTTCAAATCAGATTAAAAGAAAAAAAATTCTCACAAATACTCTCACTCTTGTGCCGCAGCCTCACAAGGCGAAAGGGAAGTCTCACTAAAAGAAAGAAAAAAAAGGCGCAAAATTAATAAATCTTTGTAATGTCTAGACAATGCTGCACAAAAGAGTGAGTAAGAGTAATTACTGAATGGTACTTTTGTAAGAAAAAAGTGAGTAATTACTGAATGGAACTTTTACTTAATGGAAAGAAGTAAAGAAAAAAAATGGATTCAAATAGTTTCAAATATTTATATTGTTCAGTAATCGAGTAAAATACTGTTACTTTTACCAAAACAACTGAAATGGTTACATTTCTAATTTCTTCTAACTATTTTTTCATTTCTCACGAAACCACAATTTGGAAATTTTCACAATTTTTTAATATTGTATAGCATTCTCTAGATAATACTTAAACTTTCTAATTTCACCTGGTCTTTACAGTGGGAATACCCTTTACCTCTCAGAGTGATGTATTTACAAGACAAACGCACATCGTGATTATCCACAAAACAATAAACAGATGTACATTCACAGAAGTTAGGTCTTCTCGATGAATGGCACGTTAGTTTAAACTAACGAACAGTTTTAACAATACGAACAGACGGTTAAGAATAATTAATTCACACACAACAAACGGCGTGGTACAGTTTTGGTCACAAAACGAGAACACATTCGTGTGATATATTCACATAACAAACGACAATTAAATATTGAAATCCACAAAACAACGCACACTAGAAACGTGATGTGCACAAAACGAAAAACGTGTGGTCACATATTCACAAAACAAACAGGCAATAAATATTTGTATTCACACAACAAACGCACAAGGTTACCGTTGTATTAACATATAAACACAACACATGAGTTTAATTGATATAATGTTCCCAGTATACAAATAACATATTATTGGAGTAACGAAGTTAACGAAATGTTTTGTTGTAGTAAAGTATACATCATTACCCATTCAGACACATTTTTTCTCGGACAATTTATTTTTGCTCAAATCTAACAAAATTATATTTTTTTCTTTCAATATTACCTTTGTTGACGATGTTTAGCAAATTTTGATAAATATATGATAACTCGAACACAAATGCTAAGTTTACCAAAAATGTAATTTTGCTTGTATTTATTTTGCTAAGATCTATTTCCTATTTCATTTCATATTTTATTATTCATTCATACATTCATTGTAATTCATGTTTTCCCCATAACTTGTTTTCAATGTGCAACTTCAGGTTGTATATTTGAGGCAATTTTTAAATTACCAACTCATTCAAAGTTTCACTTTGCCATACTCGTTTTACATTTTCAACTTCGAATTTTCAATAAAAACAATATTAATGAATTTTGGTTTCGATTGTTCTAACACATTGTATTACTTAAATCCTTCATTGTAGCTGTTTCTTTATATTTTTAGCTTCTACTCATAATAGTTTCTAAATGGGTTAACATTTCAGCTATTGTTTTGGAAAACTGTAGTATGTAAAAAAATTAAAATAATATAATTCTATATTGTGTAAAGTCTACATGAAGGTTGATATATTCATAGTGCTAGCAGACAAAAGCTATAGCATGTGAGGTCACCGGGTCAACAGCAAATCAGATGTCGCGATTAGATTCCTTAACAGATGCGTGGACATTGTGTATCCAAGAACCCTAATATCTAAACAGCACGGCAAGCTTACATTCAAACCTTATAATAATAATTATATTATTGAATATATGTGTGTGAGGTTTAATTACAATTCTGCTATTGTTTTACAAACCCTAAAGGCGTAGGCCTGTTAACGGCTAATATTGGTTTAATGTGGATTGAACATAGATATAACAATGCAATGCATCTAGTTGGAAAGCGAATATGGTGACATTAATTGTCCGTAAATGTTTGTGTGTAAAGCAGCAATACATGAATGTCTATTGTCTAGGCATATAGTGTGTGCTGGGTTGTGCACGCAAAGCTTGACGTAGACAGAATCACTGTATTACCAGCTCAAATCCATAGCCTTCTCTGCTTCTGCATAGAGCTTGCAAATTTAAGATTTTATATTCTATATTTAAAAGTTGTTTTAAAAATACGGACAGAAATCTTAAATTCTTATCTTATTTTTTCGAAGTCCGCAGACCCCAAAGAAAACACCATATTTTAAATTCTTTATTTTAACCATTGATAAAACATACAAAGCTATCCCGCCATACAGCATGGGAAATTTGGCTTGAATATACCTTAAGTGAGGTTTACAAAATATTGTGGTTAAGACATAAATGCAAATGTATGTGAATTATTTAGATTGCAGTTAATAGACATTATCTTGCATGAAAGTAATTGAAAATCCTTCCTGTAACATCTTCAACCGATATGACATTGATTTTCGTCGCGTAAATTTGTGTGGTATTCAGTTTTTTGGTGAAGACTTTACACACTATTGCATCTATTCAGTTTGTACTTCTATGATCAATTTAAGCCTCAAGGTATAGTCCTAACTTATCTTTTTAAGTTTATAAAGTTATTTGAAAAGATCGCACTTTTCTCGTTAAAAGTTTGTTTAGTTCTCTTTCTCGCCAACAGATTGCAGTGATACCCGTATTCTTTAGCACGCTTCGAGCAGCACTGCTATCTTTTATCGTAATATGGTACTACAAACTTATGCGACAGAGAGCTCGGATTTTTTCACAAGCCCAAGGCTCTTTTATATTCATATGAAAATCAAATCAACATGTTATTCTAAACTTGAGACGTTCTTTATAACAACGAATTGGGTATGTGCATGTGATTTTGTTTTTATTATTATTGATCTAGATTAGGATTAACTTCTTGAACACAAAATATTTCATTTCGAATACTAAGAATTTATTTTCGTTTATGAAAAACGAGCTGAAATTTACACCGTTTGTGTGGCGGGAAAACCGGAGCATATTATCACCAGCCATGTATCAGCAATCAACTAGTTATATAATGCTACAAGAAACAACTCGTTTTTGCGGGCCCAGGTGTTTTTTAATGAAGAACTGTATATTACAAATACTTTACTAGTCCCAACGAAAATATTCGCATACCGATCTCAGGTTATTGTCTACGGCCCCTTTCAACCGCGCCAATTGAAAGAAAATCAACAGATACCTGGCGTTCTTTCACACATTCATAAATGCATGGCTCGGCTTAGTCGAGTGCACGGACGGTTTGGCCACACCCACCGTTACAGGTAACCAACGGAAGGTTTAAATTATCCCAATGGACGTGTTTAGATAAGATGATAGGAATTAGCGATGTAAAATATTAAGTTGTCATCTTGGAATCGGCTGTGTCGTAAGCATCAGAATACTTTCGTTGGGGCAACTTTACCATACTTATTGAATACTTGTAATGCATATAGATCATTATGACGTCAGAGATTCAGTGGTAACTTACCGATGGAGTCCAGTTGACGAACGTCCGTTTCTCCATCCTCGTTAGCGGCTTCGTTGCCGTATTTGTGGGCGCGAAATCCTTCATCGGAGCTTTCTCCGTTCTGCGAGACAAAAAATTTCATTTGATCAAGATTGTTGCTTTTTTAATTTCAGTACTCGTTATCAAGATGAATAACTACTGTCATATTAAACTGCGTGAAATTATAAAAACAAGGCATCATTTGTGTTTGAAAGTACAAAATTGTCAGTGAAAAATATTAATATTTTATGATGGTGTAATTAACAGTGTTAGTATTTGGAATTATCTTCGTGATTATGTTAATAACATATAATATCCGAATGTTTTTAACACATTATGCACTTCTTTAAGACCCATCAAATTGAGCCATTCTTTCACTTTTTTGATGAGTTGTTGCATTATAGTTATGATTAAAAAACGACTATTTTGCGCGGTTTCATATTGGTTGTAGTCTTTCCTTTTAACTTCTTAATTGGAGAGTTCCTTTATTCCTAGACTTTTATTTAGAACTGCCACCTTATCGTGGTGGGCAGGTTTGCCTGCTTTGGTAATCCCAAGAGCTATGTCGGCGAAAGTGTATGCTTCTGGTAGGGCCACCCTAGCCGGACAGGTCAAGGTGTAGAAGCAAGATGAAAGGCAGTCCACGTCCTCCCCTTTCCATTTTCCGCCCGTTTACGTCCTACTGTCCCTTTCCTCTAATCCCTCCGACAACATATGAGCTACTTGTCGAGTACGTCGTTAAACAACAAACAACTAAATAATAATACTTGTTGCCAATTTCATAGAGCGCCAGGATTTCTTCCTACCCTTCTTGAATGTGTTTAGAAAACCTGTAAACCCGTAATTGAGATCACAAGAAACAATAGCACCTTATTGCCTCGTCGGCAATAAAATGATGGTTTTGATATAACAAATGTTTGTACTACCTACAGTGAAAACAGTCCATATTCATGGATCTGTTTTGGTTCTGTGTTTTGACGATATTGGTAAAAACATTTGTTTTTGCTTTCAGTCTATGGGGGTTATTGTCTATGGCGCTGTGTCCTACCATACAATAACAACCCATTTCAACGCATTTAGTTAGCTTATAACTATTCGTGGGTGACTCAGCGTAAACTCTACTAAATTGGCAACAATTATAGTACAAACAAATTCTACCCAAAATATTAGCCAAAAGCGAACGATCCTTTAGCAATGACCTATCCCTAAACAAAGTTTATGTTTATGCCTACCTTATAAGCATTGTATTGTGGTGAATTGTGTAACGTATTACCCACTGCATTAACCCCTAAGTCCTAACTAATTAACTAATTATACCAAACGATGCCAATAAGCAGTAAACGTGTGGAATTTCAGCTCACTATGGCTTCGTTATTCGAAGTTATTCACATAAAGCTGACTATTCTGTGAAGCGTGGCCTCCATTTATGAGGATAGTTCGATAAGTATTCATAATCAAGCCAATATTCTAGCTTCAGGCAGTGTTGACGAACACTAGATTGTAAGTGGGATGCTGTGGGAGATGGCGCAATGTACTGGGGGGAAATGAGAATTTGATATTAAGGTCGTGTTGTCGAGTTGGTTTTAGCGTTCGCGAACCACGTGGAGAAAATTTGATTTGTTTAAATATACATACAATGAAAATGATAGCACATCGTCACGTGTTCTATAAAGCATTTAAAAATATTTGTTTGGTGGCTTTTTATCTCTTAGTTTTTTTTTTGAGGCTATAGAATTCTGTAAGATTAAACAGATCAAATGCGTCCCAACCGATCAACCGCATGAGCCACCGAGGGTCACATGAAGAATTGTATTTGAAATCGCAATACATTTAACATCTAAACTTAAATGTATCTTAAATGTCCCAAATTAAAATATGTTTTTTGTTTCTCTTGATTTGATAAGTGGATAAGCGAAAGGACTATACGTGAAACCGCGGCATACATTTTATAATCTGAAATCTATAGTTAATCATAAAAGTTTATACAGTTTTGTATTCAGAATACAAAAGAATATTACAAGATTCTGTTTTAAAAACGAACATGTTATTGAAGTTAATAAAAGCTCAATCTATACAACAAAACAAAAAAATAGAAAATATGGCTAAAGGGGTCTTTCCAAGTTATAAGGGTGGGGGAGAGGGGGGGGGGGTCAAACGATCCACCCCCTCCCTCAGAAGGAGGACAGTCTCAGAATATGTAAAACGGAACCTAGTCTCAGGAGCCCATCCTCACTCATGTATAGTCACATCGAAAGTGTATGCAATGCATTAATATGCAAGATCTCAGGTCATGCGTCCCCCAGCTACACAGATTGAATATCAAATGTACATACCGAATACTTAGAGATTGTGTAATAACAGCTGCCTATTCGACCGACATGTCCATTGCGTTGAACGACAAGTAACTGAGACAGCTGTCTGTAGGACCGACATGTTCGATTAATCGAACCATGATGCAGGTGGCTGTTAAACCGACATGTTGCTAACTATATTTGTATTTAAATAAATTGACCCGTCTGGGCTCTGGGTAGAATAGGCCCAATGTGACTCTTCTAGCCGCAAGAGGCGACGAAAGGAGACACTGGCCCTTTCCTCCCACTGTCCCACTGAAGATTTCTCCTCCCACTTGGCCCTGCCCTCCCTTGCTGGACTCCCCTTATGACGACCCCCGCGATTTGCAATGGCTCTGATTCGGACATGTGACATTTTTTTGTCTTCATCTCCATATATCACCCACTCATCGTCTCGATTAGCCCAAAGTTGCAGAACTATGGGCTGAAGAGCGCAAATATCTTTATCTGAATTAATTAAACATTGTTTTACCCATACCTACAACTGGCAAAGGAAACACGTATATCTAACAGGGAAAAAATATACGAACGACGATATTTTTTAACAGTTTTGATTTTTTGACTACATATGCCTAGTCCCGTTGGGCATTAATTTTAAATATCTCCATTATATCTTAGAAATCAAGCTACTCAACGGTGTTTCTATTGTTACTGGAACTGACAGGTTTGTTTGGACAATATCCACTTTATGTTTAAATAAAACCCATCACACCCCAGTGCCCTCGCGTCTGAGGAAGCGAGCGGACGCTCTCGAAAATTTACGCACCTGGTGATTGTTTTTTAAATTTTCATGACCTTCGTTACTGTTCGTACGTGTGATGTGTTTTATTAAAAAATATTCTCCAGGGCTGAACGTCTTGGCTTCAACATCCTTTATATATGTCTTATACGTAACCACGGGGTTCATATCAGAATGAAAAATAACAATTAAGAAAACAAAAGGTGTCTAGAACACAATGGCGCAACCCACGACAAAAGGTAGCAATGAAAAATTCATATAAAACAGAACGGAATTAAAGTTTCAAACTGTGTCGTGGAACATCGTTAAAGTTCGTCTAACTTCGGGAGTCAACATTGTTGGCGGTAACACTTAGTTGACTGCAGGTCTGTGTTCACTCGACAATGCACTGCACTAAAACAAACGGGTGAACAAAGGCAATTGTTATTTCATCAGAAGATTGTTTTAGACATTTTGAGCACCAGGAAACTTTTGACAAACAAACAAACTCAACTCAATCAATGGAAGCTCTTTGGAAGACGGTTGGGAACTTGTAAAGCAAACACTTTATGGTGGTGGGGGGGGTGAGTGGGGGTAGTATCAATGTTAGCACATTAAATGGTTTCTGTTTTGATGAGCAGAAATTTTACTTTTAAAAGTTGTTACACGAAATTATGGTAATGCGTTTGTTAAGAGAAAATTATTGTTTTAAATCTATTAAAACGTTTTATTTTTGTGAGCAAACTTTTGCTAGTTAAATGTTGTATTTTGTTGAGTTTGAATACTGGATAACTAACAAGTTATACGTTTTTCAATTCTAACAACTTGCAGAAATATTGTGTTTACTAGTGTTGTGTGTTAAAATGTATCAAATGATTCTTTTTTCCCAACGTCACGTGAATACTCTCCTAGTTTTTACGTTTGGCTTCAATTGAGTTATTCTAGTCAAAGAGATTAACTGTGCTTTGCTTGATTCCCATCCTAAGTCCCTTCAGAATAGAAGAGCAATTAGATGCAACAAGCTATTCTGTCTTATCATGATATCCCACAGGAAACCATTCAATAGATTATTTACTCATTCTTTCACATGAGACAACATGATACGAATGTCATGTTTTTTTTCTTTCCTTCTCATTAACCTAAGTGCATATCTATCCATCCAATGTGAAACAATTACCCTACTTTGTATCGAGTCCTGAGTAAACACAATAACTTGACATTGCTATATTTACAATCATGTATAAGAAACTCTATTTTATTTTTTATGTACTTATTGAGGCACTGGAATATGTACGTAACTGAATATGAAACAAAGATTTGTATACATGCAACAGAACTGCCGGATGATGCGAGTTCCAATCATGGTATTTAGAATTTGAAAGCCTGGGGATAGAGAAAGGAATATGATGGGGATGTGGTAAACCAGCTGTGAGATTGAAAACACGAACCAAGCCGTATTGTTTTTTATGTTTGCTAAAGAAGAGACTTTCATTGTTGAGTATAGTTCAAGGTCTACTTGTCTCCCTAGTGAACGAACAAGTTCACAATATCACCGCTAGTTGCGCGCGTAGTGTGCGCAATAAGGAAGTCGGATGGGATCCAAAATCGACATTATGGATCATAGAGGTGACCGTGATAACACACAAACATGGTATATTGTTTGAACATACAGACGAATAAAATGTGTTATTTTCATTTAAACTGTGGACAAAAAAACAATGCAGCCAAAACTAAAATCCCTCCAAATAAACGTATTTTGGTCATAACTCAATAACGCTACACAATATTATTGTGCACGAAAAAGTTGTGCTGAAAAAGTGAAAAATACCCTTATTTTGGATTCGTGAGAGCTAAATACCGTACGAAAAAGATTTGTTAAGTTTGCATTAATTACAATTGTTAATGTTAATTAACTTAATTCACAAGTTAATTACCAATTAGTACAAACTACCAAACCTTTGACATACGGTATTGAGCTCAAACAAATAAAAAAAAGCGTTTATAATCACTTTTTTGATATAGTGTGGCGTTATTGAGGTATGACCAAAACACGTTAATTTCGCAGGTTTTTAATATAAGCTGGAGTATTTCCTCTTAATGGACGTGGACGGACTTGGACGTGTACGTGGTTGTCGACATGGACGTGGAAATGCTCGCTTATCGACGCGTCACGCAGACAGTTTCCCTAGTATCCATAAATTTCACAGTTGGCTATGTAGATTTACGAAATTGTGGTAATTTCACATTTGGGTAGGGAAGGGTAGGGTAGGGTGTGTATTTCCATTACGGTCCAGTAAATGTTCATGACAAGAGCAAGAAGCAGAGATCATGTGTTCCAGCTGTTGATAATAATTCCCAGGGACATGAATTGTTTCTACACATTTGGTTGGCCGCCCTGAATGCATAATTTGAATTAGGCCCGGTATCGTAACGCCCCAATAGATATATTTATTCCAGGACTAACATGTATGTAGAGATGGCTCAGCGGTAAGATGCGAGACTCTAATTCAGGAGGTCGCTTGTTCGATTCCGGCTACCGGCAGTTCAGACTGAAGGTTTGTCCGAGGTTTTCCTCTGTCGTAAAGGCGAATGCTGGGATTGAGTACTACTAACAGTCCACCTGATGAGGGGTACATCAGGTAAACCTGGTGTGCACCCTATATAACAGGGATATCTACGAAAAACGATTAGGCTATTATTATGTATTCTCCGTGACAACCAACCAATCAGAATCGTTGTTTTGGAAAAAGAAAACAAGATAGCCCTGAAATACATATTTAACTGCATGGATCTCGTAATACAATACCATTAATTCCACAGTCAATTTCATTTTTTCAATTTCTTTTTATTTTAACCTAATAATTTTGATCTTATAAACTTGTTCATGTACAATTTTACATGAGGAGCGAACAGGTGGCTGGCAAGCTATAAGTGTGGTCAAACCTATGTTGATTACTTAATTAAAAAATAATAAATCATTGCCACATTATAATGATTGTAACATTTACTTTCATTGTTCCTGTATGTTGGGTGTTGTAACGTGTTTTTGTGATATAATTAAAACAAGACTTTTACGAGGTTTAAATTTAATAATGACTATGCACATAATCTAACAAACTAAAATATGTGTATTAATAGGTACACAAATATTTAGATAAGCAAGTAATTTAAAACACATTTAATCACATTAATCTCTTAAGTTTATTCATCTGGTGAGCCATAATATATTTGAAAGGGATTAATTAAGGTTTACCCTATGCTACACCTTCAAATAATGAAACAAAAATTCAAATTATGAGCAAAGTGTGTAAGGAACGCTATATGATTTTAAGCGCCGCAGGTGGTGGGAAGAAGGGTGTTCTCATTCTGTCATGTATAGGGAAGATCTTTCCTATTTCACGTCAACACTTGTGCACAGTCGCAGAATATGCTGACGTTCTAAATAATTAGTTACATTTCAATTTACATCTAGCAAGGTTGTCGAAATGTTATTACACTTAAATGAAAATTAACCCCATGAAAATATAATATTCTCCACGGAATGGTGTAATTGCAGGATTGATGTAGGAAGGAACGAAGCTTCAGGCTTCAATCAGCGGTAGCGGAGATTAAAAACTTATATATTACACCCTCAGGTTAGATGGCTCGTCTGAATCGGATTAGCTGGTGCGCGGGTAGGGGAAATAGGGGGGGGGGGGAAGGGGGGATGTATATAGTTCGGAAATCATTCGTTAACACGTTTTCGTTAGCGTTACACGTTACACGTTAGCTTAAGGCCTACGTACAATAATTGTCGGAATCGGGATCGGAATCGCAATCCGGGAATCGTGGAAGTGATAACTTACATGATTCTTATAGCGCTGTTCACAAGACAATCGTAAAGTCGTAGTGAAAGCATGAGAAATTGTACGATTGCTCGCACCATTGGCAGGTATAAACAAACTAACACGAAACTCCACCTTGTTCTATGTCCTTGACACAACACTTTGAAGACTACGCATTTACACGTATACTCTCGATTTGATGGAAGACGTGGGTATGTTTAATTGAATTGAAGATCCTATTTTAATTGACAATGAGCCTTCTATACGAAGATATAAACAAACCTGTAAGACATTCATTCTTTTTATAAACAATCAACATTATATGTCATTGATACTACATTTCACAGATTACGCTTTACCACGTAAATTATTGATTTGATAGAAGTCGTCGGTATGTTTAAGTGATTTACCACTCCATCCTAATTGGCAGTTGGTTGTCTCTCTACTGGCAGACATACACAAACCTGCAAGAAACTCTACCTTATTCGTTTTAATTATGTGTATAGTCTTTTACACAACATTTCACAGATAATGCGTTCACACGTATACTGTTGATTTGATAGAATACGTATGTTTAACTGATTTAACCACTCCGTCCTAAGCCAGTACTATTGGCAGTAAGTACTCATACAAACTGAACGTCCTAAATTACCCCTAATAGACCTATTTCAATTAGATTAAAAACGAACTAGGGAAATATAACTTTAAGTTGGTACCGTTGGGCTAAACTATTTCGTATAAGCATAAGAGTATTTACGTAGCGGTGTGTTTAGTATTTTTTTCATTATTTTGTTGTTATACTACGTACTTAACAGGTATAGGTCATACGACTTTCACGCTTTAATGGCCTCTTAAGACAGCCAGAGCTACCCTTGACCCATTCCGGACCCCGGGCGATGACGGACAACCTTATTGCAACCTTGTGGTTAACATCGTTTTTATTGGCGACACATTTTGATGGCGATCCTGGCGGTAAGGCTCTTATATGAGTCGTTTGGTTCTGCAAGAGTCAATAAAGATGTTTTTGATCTTTATCGACTCACTTTGAGTACAGTTAGCTCATATCGTTGTTGATTAACCCCATCAGTTTAGATAATGAGATCTAGATAAGATAAGTCTAGATAAGTTATGTTTTAAAAGTTAAACATGGTACAAAGTATCCGTCAGTTAGTTGACTTTGTGGTTTTGAATTACGTAGGCTGTAAGGGGTCTGGGGCAGACATTTTTTATTATTTTTATCTTGAAGACAGCATTTACAACGATCTGAAAAAGTAAGGAGGTTTTATTGCCTTAATTTTCCTCCTTCAGATGTTTGAATTGTGTGTTGGAACTGATTGCATATGTAAAAGATAAAAATGGAAAAATAAAAACACATTATTATTATTTTGGGTGAAGCTGGTGTACACCCTATAACGGATATTCCTACGCAAAATTACTATTTTTCATTGTATTTAATATCTTTTTACAACATGAACAAACATGTGGCGTGTGGCAAAACTGTTTTCTATCACTCGAGCTGCATATTACGATTTCCTGTACAGTAGCCACTAGTAGTATGTTTACCTAAAGCTCTAGTGTTCCAATATTAATTCAATCCACTCAGCCATATAGGCAGAGTGGTAACAGATAAGATTATAACATTAGTGATGGAGATAAGGACAAATATTGCAACATTGATAGGAATTATCTAATTGAATTATCAAATTGGTACAGATAGGCTGGAGTGGTTATCTGGTGCAAGTGTAGTGAAGGTGTTGATGTGACCATGGTGTGACGTGTTGAGTGTAAATATTGACAGAGATGGGTTGTTGGAAATGTGCATTCTCTTTGTTTTAGTCAATATGACGTATTAACTCATTCATGGACTATCAGGAATTCAGCCTAAAAGTAAGAGCAACAATAGGAAGAAATCATGGTACAGTGTATATTCAGTTTTGTAGGATAAATACAAAATGATGAATGTTGCATGTTTAGTAGAGTTTCCATTTACAACTGAAAATATAAAATTGTTTTAAGAACATAAAAAATTTAAAATTAAAGTAAAAGTACCGGTTATTTTATAATTTTCTCTAGTATACAATTTGTTTAAATTTTTATTTTATATGCAGCTACAGCACTTCGTAATGTGACAATTATCTATCTAGTGATCATTCTCTCCCCATATTAAAACATATTATTTTGTAATTAAATGCTTAATCAAAGGGAGGATTACAAGTTTATTTAAAAGCGAATCCGTATGAAATTAGGAAGGGGAATGGGGGAGGGAGTGTTGATAAGTGCGGATCATTAAATGCACTGTCATATTTCTTGCCATCAACAGTGCAGTGCTTAAGGTAATTAATGTAAAACGTAATATTGCGGGTATGTGTTGTCCAAAAAACAAAATATTCATTTTTTAACATTGTATAAAACCGCTTTATAAAACTTCCGTACACGGATAATTAAAAAATGAAAACAAGCTTCTGAAATGTATGTAGCCTTTTAAATTGTATTTTCCAGACGTATGAACCTGTCTAAAATAATATGTACCAAATGAAAAATGGGTTATGTATTGATTTTAAATATTCTGATTATATTCAATGTAATTATGCTTGGCTTTTTTTTACCACCGTTATTGGCTTTTAGGAAACCCGCTTTCTAATAGGTTTAATTAACGGGAGACCGAACATTCTATAAACAACACTAGAGCGAAAATGAAACTATGAAAGAAAAACAAAACAGGAAGCTATTTCCTCTAAGAATTAACAGAAAACAGAAAACTTGCAAATATAAAACATGTTTGCTTGTTTATTTAACGTAGTAAGGATTACTTCACATTTCCTCTTGTGATTTATGGATGAGAAAGCTTGAATACAACTTTAGTGATGTATTGATTGATGTATATATACATGGAACAAGTAATTTGTTGAGCGCACAAACATTCAACATAATCGGCATGCAAACAGTTTGTTTGCTTTATAGTAGTATTGTTATAGTAGAGCCAAACAAAACGTTGTATTTCTTTTTCTCTATCATAGTAGCCCACGGCAGGCAATTATACCTCCCCAAACACACAACAATCACTTCCTCCCCCCCCCCCCCCCACCCCACCACTCTCATTCCAACATATCGATTTCAATTTGAAACTTTCAGTGCATGTCAAATAACAGTGATTGTATATTGAATGCAAAATACGTTTCAAAAAGATGATATCATATCGGAAGATATTTTATAATAATATCCTGAATAATTTCATGACTGGGTGGATGTCAGAGCGATTATGTTGATCAAAAGGAGATGAGAATAGAGTTATTGCTAATGGTTTTCATATAATTACATTCTAAAGATGGTTCTTTCCCGCGTTGAAAGGTGTTTTAATATCGGTTGGACTTGAAGCTTTGTAGAGGAAGTAGGGGACATTCAGAGGAATGAATTGTTCGATCTTCGGAAGAATGCAGATTTACTCTTGATATGATAAAATGCACCGCTTTTTAAACCCCGCGTCTGTCAAATCTGCTCAAAAAAAATTGTTTTTTTAATGCCGTGCAATATGAAGAAATGTGAGATGAGAAACAATTCCTATCCTATGTAATTTATATATTAGTATTTATATACATGATATATACAATCAAAAAGAAGATAATCTCACTGGTCACTACCAGAAAAAACTCACCTCAACTGTTATCTTGAATATCTTGAATAATAATTAGGTACTAGTGTTTAAGTGGTACATAAATAGCAATCGTTGTCTAACTGGCCACTGGATTTTAAATGTTTAAATTTTTTAAAAGTAATAAAAAGTAAACAAAAAAAGTAATAAGTAAATATATTTGAGTAATAGGTCTTATGATAGGTGCTAGGGGTACAATCCCCGGTTCTTTCTTCGAGGCATCTTGAAAATCATTCAAATTGACTTCAAGCCTCACTGAAGTCTTACGCTGGTTTTATTTTTTAAACAACATTTCTACTCTAAATTTTGCTATGTGTTAATAGAAGTTCAAATCGATGCAATTTGTTTCGATTTTTCATTTTTAGATATTGTTTTACTACAGAGACCAACAAAGGTTCTATCTTTATGAACTTCTATTACCCGTTGTCATTTTTTTAACGAAAAAACTATCGTTTACAGTAATTCTCAATTCCCGAGTCTCTGGTTTAGACATCGCTTCGAGTCAAAACTCAACATATCGGGATAAGTTATAAGAATTCCTTTTCGTCGCTCGATCGATATCGTCCTGCGGGCATTTGATTACCGGTTGAGAGATAACAACATCCAACTCCAGAAAACTTCCAGGACATACCGCCTGGAGTGTCCTGGAATTCCTGGAAGCTCAGTCACCGATGCAATTACTTCTGTGACCTGGAAATACCTACGGGAATGACAGCTGATGTGATCTATTGTTGTCTTATTAAACAACTTCGGGGCCGATTCCTGTAAATTTTTGAAACTCTCGCTTACCCCATGTTAAAACGCCCCAGGGTTAACTCCTACCAAGGTTTTCTTTGCATAATTTGCACTCAAATATAGCCCTGCTAGATATATTTTCTTACCTGTTTTACTTAGGATCGCTACCATTGGCCGGATTTAAAGAACGTCGCCTCTCATTGGCTGGGCTAAGAATTTTAGGTATAAGGACTAACGTTGCTCCTAAGAAAGTGTGTAAACGCCATAATACGTTGGCTTGATTTGATTTTGTTAACCCTTAAATTTTAAATTAATGTGTAGAACAACCTTAACCATCAGACCATAAGGCGACCAGGTTCGATTGAGACATCTTCAACAGTTTTAAACTTAATACGTTGTATTTCGGAAGCTTCCATGACCGCAGTCAATTGGGTCCAGAAACTACATGCAAAACCAGCCAAGTTAGTTCTGGCAAAATTTACTTTGATTCTGTCACAGCTAACTTAGTTCGTAATGGTAATTTTAAAGATATTAAACTTTACAGTTAAGTAGTGACCAATTTATTATTCCAGTTTCTATTCAAACGTTAGTAATTGCAATGATGTAAAATTAAAAAAAAAAAAGTATAGAAATGAACTCGGCTGACTTGCAACTTACTTTTCAAAATGACTGTTTTATGAGGAAGATTTAGTAGGAAGAAATTAAAAACAATTATTATATTAATAAGAAAATATACATGTTTATCTCAATGTGAACTCAAGATTTCTTGGTTGTTTTTACACAGTAGAAAGTTACTGGTACGTTCGCCACCATCTTTGATGGAAGATAATACCAAAACACTCCGGGCATAACTGTTTGTTACATGTTTCTTATTTTCATGTAAATAATAGCGTTGATAACAGCAGCTTCCACCTCAGGAACAAAAGTTAAAGTTTATAGGTATAATAGCCAATCACGTGACAGAACCTATTGTTATATAAGACGAACAAGTTGAAACTTTCGGGAATTCACCCCCAACAGGTGTTTGCAGATAATGATGTATAAAGTTGGCCCAATGTAAGTTATCTCATACAAAATAGCCCAATCCTATGGAAGAAACATTTTTTTTTCATTTATTACTGTTACATATAACTCTTCTGTAGTTACTACCATCTAAATTAAACAGGTCCATAAGGGATCATTCACGACCTTCCGTTGGCTGGGCGTGGCCAAACAGTGTGTGTATTTTTATCAGCAGGAGACTATTTACGAATGTGTGAAATATGTTGATTTTTGTTGCATTACCGCCTGTGAAAGGGGCAATAAAAACGGTCTAAGGTCGGTATGCGAATATTAATTTGGGGCTAGTGTACTTCAGTTGCAAGGTGGTGTGGTCACGGATTTGTTTTCCTTGGATGTGCATAATATATATATATGAAAATTATTAATTCATTGCTAAAGAAAAAAACTACAACTAATACTTCACGTATATGTGATGATAACTAATGTACGTGATGTGCGTGTGTGAATTTTTATTATTGTGTATCCTCCACAAGACACATATTTAGTTTTGCACTCAGGGTTTTATGGCGAACATGATTTGAAGTGATAAAGGTAGTCTTGAGTTTTTTATAAGTATAATAGAATAAAATAAATAAATAAATTCACATTTAGAGTCTACCCACTCAGTAACTAAACTGATTTGCAGTGAGGGACTTTAATTTAAAGTGACTAAATCAACCCTGTAGGCTCCGAACACCATCGACGAGTGAGCGATAACCAATCAAAGATCGATATTTCAAATACGAAACATATGAATCAGTGATTGGACAGTGCGAACACCTACGGACAAATGCCAGAATCAACAAGGCCGATTCAGAACAACTTTGAATTTATTGAGTGCTTCGTTGCTAGGACGGCTCCAAAGTCACCCCAACAACTTAAGTACTCTCATGTTTAGTCAAGCCCAATGGTACCAACTCAATGTTCTACTTCTCTAGATCCTTACGTCTAATTGAACCAGGTTCTTTAAGGATTAAGGATACGAGGGTTATTTGGAACGGTAGGCGTGGCTAATAAGGCTTCTGGACTCTACTAAGCGGAAGACTAAATTTACGAATGTAAAAAAAAAAAAATCCGGAAACTTTTGATTTTCTTTGAAAATAAAATGAAATGACCGTAGAAATAATAATCTGAGGTCGGTATGCGAAAACAAATACTTACGTTGGAGCTACAGAATATAACTCATCGGTAAGAAGCGAGACTCTAATTCGGGAGGTCGCCGGTTCGAATTCGGCCACCGGCAGTTTTGACTGAATGGTTTTTCCGAGGTTTTCTTCAGTTGTAAAGACGAATGTTGGGACTGGGTCATACTATCAGCCCTCGGACATTCTTTCCCACATATCCAAACACCCTAATAACCTGGTAGTCACCTGAAGAGGGGCACATCAGATAAAGCTGGTGTGCACTCTATAACAGGGATTCCTACGAAACATTATTATTATTATATGTAGTGAATGTTAGCGTGTGTTAAGCGTAGCGTGGAAATAGTGGACGTACAAGTTTGTTTCCATTTGGCATTTTCCCATCCATCGAAAGTCGGTGAATCGAGCGCAATTCAAAAGAAGGCGAAGGTTTAAGAGTCTTCGGCAGCAAAGCGTGAGAATTTAATGTAACATTCCTGTTCGTCGTATCATTAAAACAGTTTTAAAAACGAAATTGTAGGTAGAATGCAATGCTAGATGTTATCAAAGTCTACGGATAACGCCTCGAAATATATGTAAATTTAATTTGCTTGGTTTAAATCCGATAATTGAGATATTATTGTACTATCGGTTTTAATTCAAACGTAATGAATTTTACATATATTTTTTTCCGTTAATGTAGTACAGTTGTAGTTCTGGTAATTTAAACACATCCACTCACTTTGTAACAATGGGAAGCGTATTAACATGTCAATACTAGACACACTTCATTTGTCAACGTGTATTGCGAACATTTGAAGCGCTCGAAACAGTTTGTCACCTTTGACACGACGCTTGCGACACTTCATATCTTGGGACTCCCTCCCTCCCTCCCCTTCCCTTCTCCCCACCCCCCACTCCACCGCCCTCTCTTCATCAAGCTTGTAGAGGAAGGAGTTCGTTTGGCTCTCGCTCATACTTGTAATGCACCCAGTAAAGCGAAACTACTAAATGATTTGTAAAGTGGAATCAATGTCTACGACAATACAATAATACAATACAATACAATACACTATAACTAATCTTAGGGTCGGTCTTACAATCTCATAATAAGAATGTTTTTAATTAGTTAAAACAAGCTATTCGACGAATAAGCAGTTATTGGGACATTCTAAGACTGGACCTTAATGACCATCCCAACTATCCAAGTGTGCTAATATATCTAGTAAGTCATCTGGAAGGAGGCGCAAATGGTACAGCCATGGTGATGTACATTGTATACCCTACAGTAGGCATTATAACGAAACAATTTATTGCAATGTACCTACGTCCTATAAAATAATTTAATTAAAACCTTTACTTTGTATAATTTTAGATTGTGAAATTTAGGTTTGTTGCTAATTCATTATTATTTTTTAAATATTTGACGTAGGTTTTTAGTACTAAGTATTTGGTTTACTGTCTACTGAAGATTATGAAAGAAATCCTTTACGATGTATGTAAAGTACGAATGATTTCGCGAATCAATATATAAATCACGTTTATAGTCTACCCACTCAGTAACGAAACTGTTTTTCAGTGGGGGACTTTAATTTAAAGCGACTAAACCAACCCTGTAGGCTTCGAACACCATCGACGAGTGAGCGATAACCAATCAAAGATCAATATTTCAAATACGAATCCAGTGATTGGACAGTGTGAACACCTGCGGACAAATGTGAGAATCAACAAGGCCGATTCAAAACAACTTTGAATTTATTGCTTGCTTCGTTGCTTCGAAAGAAGCGTGTTTATACAAACAGTTCTCACAACCACGAATTTTTCGCTCCAGTGCGGCAAATATTTTAAGAAAATAAGAGTAACCTCCGTTGTTTGTTCCCTCACTTTACTAGGATTCCCACCGCGGACATTTCCTCCCCACATCATTCGCGCAAATAATTCAATTTACATTCCATCTTGGCCGACGCTTCCCTCTAGGGTGTTGCTTCTCAGAAGCTGTGGCAGCCTCATTGTTTGTCTGAGACTTTTCAACTTTTATTGGAGTAGAAGTGACTGTAAGCCCATCTGCCCTGCAGAATCACCCATATCTGTTTGCTAAAATTGTTTGTAAATTGATTAAAAATTGTCAGAAAGTTAAAAAATCGATGTTTTCTCCTAAAGAATGAAGTGCTTTTTATTATAATTTTGTCTTTGTTTTGATAATATTTACTTTTTTTAAATGCTCTTATTTTGTGTTGTTGTTGTTGCAACAGATCATTCCATTTAAATAAGAAGAAACATCTGTAAATTTTCTGATGGACGAAAAAGAGTAATAATATAATGTAACACTTTATGCACATACATATCGCTTTTATCTTCGTCTTGATTTGAATGATTTCCTGAGTTCTTGTTGATTTGAAATGTGGAGAAAGGAAAAATCTTTTTGCAAGAGGGCAGGATTTTAAATTTTAATTTTAATTTTAGAATGGAACTGCTGCAAAGATTGATTTATTTAGTGATTGACTCTTTGATTCATTGACTGTCTTTATTAATCTCCACGATTGAAAATAAATGTATATACTAAGCTATATTGAACATAGAAATGAGCAAAGCTTTGTGAACGAAGAGAATTTTTCTAACTTTTGATTACATTGAAGAAAAGTAACCGTATTAGATATTTAAAAAAATTACAATAACTTTAAAAACATTTTGAAAATTGTGGGGAGTATAAAATTAAATCATTATACATTCTGTCTTAGACTTTCGCGGCCGAAGTCTTCATTAAAACTTGGATGTCGTGTAAGGTAGTTGAATTTTAGTTTCAGGGGATGCGGCGATATACGGCAACCAAGATTTAATCATAAATTCTAGTGTTATATTAATTCTTAAATGGCAGTTTCTTCAGGAAAGAATATGAATTTAATTACATGCACATTTACATAACGACTGATATTAAATTGCATGCATTTGGGTTAGGCAGAGAATGATTACTTTTTAACACCTTTGAAACTTGTTCGTAAGAAAATCAGTATCCTAAATACGTCAAGAGCTGTGATTATTACTTTTTAGTTGGTTAAGGTTTAAACTGGAAATAGTAAACGTTAATTATGTTTTGGTAGAAGCTTGTAATTTTTAACAAAGAAAAGGCGAAATCGTGTTTAGTTTATTAGTTGTGGAATGAGATCGCAATTTGGGGGAAAAAAGTTTACATGACATTTATAAATTGGTTACGAAATAATGGAGAATGTTTGACATTCAAAACGAATAGTCGGATGGATATAATAACGAAATTAACAATTCATTAAAATATTGTTTTCTGATTTTCTGGGAATAGTTAGTTTTAAAACAACTTTGATTTTTCCGTTCTAATATCACTTCAGAGACAAAATTCTGATATACGTCTGAATCAGAAAGTGGCGACAAAAAGTTGTTCCATTATGTTAACATTATTAAAAATATGTATATACATCTAGGAACCTCGCAACTTAAATAACTTGACAAAAAGTGAAAAAAACAATGAAATGTCCTACATACTATTTCGTTATGAAGTGATGAGATTCAAAGGAAAAGTAATTTTGCTCAAGTAATTTACAGATTTTTTTTGTAAATTAAGTTTGAAGTTTTCGGAACAACAGTGCATTTCGAATAGTTTTCCGTTCCTACAAATCTAGGTGGCAATCTGAAATAGAAATTATTCATTGACATTTAAAAATAATATTTTATTAAAACTTGGTCATTTGTTTTTGACTACCTCCTTCAAAAAACTCGTTTTTCTCAACATTTATTTCAAGATTAAATACAGTTCTCAGCAGTTTACAATTTGTAAGATATTAAAATTGAATATTCACATAAACCATGTATTTCTTTCAGTCGAAAAAATTGAAACCAAAATTATACCTACTTTCCTATTTATGTAAACTGTTAAATTCAAGATCTTTACAAAAGGACCGTACAGCTGTAATCTAATTTAACTACGGTAAAAAAATATTAACAAAAATATAATTTTCAAATTCGGATCAAAAGGTGCTCAATAAATACAGTTACAAATTTAAAATTTAAATTCTTATTCCGACTTACCGGTACGGGAACACCATAGGTTGCCGTCAGCAACAGCCCCAGCCCTATCAGCACACCCCCTAGCCTGGTGTAAGAGCTGCACATGTCTGTAGCGAGAGCGACAGAGAGCGGCAGTGAGAGAGAGAGGGAAGTCTCGAGAGCTGCAGTGGCCACCTGTTAGTGAACCACTGTGCGCTGCTGTGCGCCGCTTTATACCCGCGGGGTCACGTGACGCTGTTGCGTGCGTGCGGTGATCACTCGCAGCGCACAGCCCACGAGATGCGCAATCGTAGGAGGGAATTAGCGACGAAATGATCTAGAAAACTTGGACGAATACATATTTTCGAAATGATCTAGGGAACCTCGACCAATTTATCATTGAAATGATTTAGAAAACTTCGAAGAATATATAATTTTTAAAATGATGTGGGAAATCTAGACGAATGTATATTTTAAATGATTTAGGCAACTTCGAAGAATATATCGTTTTCGAAATGATTAGGAAATTTCGACGAATGTATCATTACCAAAGTGATCTAGGGAACTTTGAAGAATATATCATTATCGAAATGGTCTAGGGAACTTTGACGAATATATCATTATCGAAATGATCTAGGAACTTCCACGAATATATTGTTTTTGAAATGATTTAGGAAACTTTGCAGAATATATCGTTTTCCAAATGATCTAGGAAATATCGACAAATATTTCATTTTCGAAATGATCTAGGAAACTTCGACGAATATATCATTTTCAAAATGATCTAGGGAACCTCGACGAATATTATCATTTTCGAAATTATCGAGAAAACTTCGGCGAATGTATCATTTTTGAAATGATCTAGGAAACCTCGACGAATGTATCATTTCTTGGGTCCATATTCATAGACTCCCCTACTTCTAGAGTCGCTTGTTGTTGCCAGGTAACCATACTAAGGTTGGAATTCATAGTCGGCCCCTACACCTAGGGGCGCCCATTGTTTCCAAGGTAACAATTGTTTGCATGTTATTTCCCATAAACAAAACAAATCCATAGCAACAATGGGTGCCCCTAGGTGTAGGGGCCGACTATGAATTCCAACCTAACAGTTAACTATATAATATGTATCCGAGGTTCATAATACCGGGCCTTAGGCATCTAAAATATCCGCTGTGACGTCACATACGGGGTCGAGCGGTCAACGGGCGAGATAGAAAGCTCAAGGCCACGCCGCAAGGGATGAATGGGTCGTGTTATTGTGGCGCCTCCCGCGGCGGCAACGGTCACTAACACAAAGAGCCTCTCTTAATACGAGTCCGGTTGTGATTTGAGCCGCCATAGAGCCGGGGAAATAGCCACGTTCTGGATGAGCGAGTAGTGATGAATTTTTAGGCTTCGTCCTGTGTTTATGACGGGTTCCATCACTTCTTGTCTTAGGAATAAGTATAAACGGTGACTTTGGAGCCGTCCTAGCAACGAAGCACTCAATAAATTCAAAGTTTTTCTGAATCGGTCTGTTGATTCTGGCATTTGTCCGCAGGTGTTCGCACTGTTCAATCACTGATTCATGTGTTTCATATTTGAAATAATATAGATCTTTGTTTGTTATCGCTCACTCGTCGATGGTGTTCGGAGCCTACCGCGTTGGTTTATTCACTTTAAAAAGTCCCGCACGAAAACTCAGTCTTTTTTTATCAGTCTTTCAAAATAGACAACAATGTATACGTCGATTTTTTGTTTGCGAAAATTGTTTGACCGAGAAAAGAAAAGTGGTGAGTAGTAAATTCATTCATAAGCAGTAATGTTTACTCAGATATGACCTAAGGCCAACCTAATACCCTGTTTTGCGATAAAAGTCGAAGAAAGGCAAAATTTCAAAACTTCAAACCTTATCAGACACACCATGACCTTTTGAAGGGAAAACTTTTGTAGCGGGGTTTCAAATAATATTTAATAAATATAACACAATAAAACAAAATAAAAACTGTATGAATGTCACCAACCAGTCCTTACAACTAAGTGAGTATAAACACAAACCTATTTGTTTATATTGTTTATTTATCTAGTACAGAAGACCGCTTTAATACAGTGAGCTCTGGTGTATTAGCTATTGTCCCCTTTACACAGGGTAATTAAATTCATATTATGCAAACAATCTGTCGGTCTGAACTCTGTTTGTAGCTATAACTTCTGTAAACCACTTAGCAAGCTCAAGTGAATCTCTAACGTCTGTGGTGACCATTAAAATCCTCGCTTGACATCATTCACAACGACATCATAAGGAGAGGAAAATGAGAGGTTACATTTTGTGCTGTTAACAAAAAACAAAATATTAACCGCTAAAATGTAAGTATTTTGAAACGAATTTCATCTGCGAATTATGTACCAAAATGCTAATGTTTGTAATTGTAAGCTACAAAATAATAATGTTTCGTAGGAATCCCTGTTATAGGGTGTACACCAGCTTTACCGTGCCCCTCTTTCAGGTGACTAACTAGGTATTTTGGATAATTGGGAAGGAATGTCAGAGGACTGGTAGTAAGACTCAATCCCAGGATTCGCGTTTACGTTTGGCGAAAACCTCGAAATAAACCTTCAGTCAGGATTCCCGGTGGCCGGAATCAAACCGGTGACCTCCCGAATATGAGTCTCGCGTCTTACCGCTGAGCCACTTCTATCGGCAACCACAAAACGAGTGATCAAGACAAGATAAGATTAGAGTTTTTTTATGTTGCTTTCTAAGAGAACAATTGAATTTAAAAAAAAAACACCATCTGAAACTTTTTAACGATTGCGCATGGAGTCCAAATCGTCTCACAAAGTTACATGTTTGTTACTTTCGACTGGTAATTCTTTCATTGTTAACATATTTCAGAGTGCGTTTTTTTTTTTTTTAATTTTACTGACCTCTAACATTATAGTTTGTTATACTACTCAAAGACAACATAAAGAACAACCTTTTTTCTCCGTCACTGGTTTTGTGAACTACAAAGATAAAAATAGTATTATTTTCTATATATTTTTTGATGATATACGTTTCGTTGTAACCATATTCGCTCTTTATTGACAGCTCAAATTGCAACACACATTTGCTCTCCAATATTATTATTATTATTATTATTATTAAGCCTTTATTTGCAACAGAATGTACATTCCACAAGCGCAAATGAAATAGATTAAACAAACGACACAAAGAACATACAAATACTTATGAATACTTATAAATTAACACTTGCATCAGAAACTTAGTATATGTGCGTGTGCGTGTGCGTGTGCGTGTGCGTGTGCGTGTGCGTGTGCGTGTGCGTGTGCGTGTGCGTGTGCGTGTGCGTGTGCGTGTGCGTGTGCGTGTGCGTGTGCGTGTGCGTGTGCGTGTGCGTGTGCGTGTGCGTGTGCGTGTGCGTGTGCGTGTGCGTGTGCGTGTGCGTGTGCGTGTGCGTGTGCGTGTGCGTGTGCGTGTGACATCACGTGAATACTCCCTATTATATTTGCACCACTTTCTTTCTTCCGGTGTTTGCACACTGGTTCACAGAAATCAAACAACATGTGAGAGATTCAGAGAAGAGTTAGGGGGAGTAGGGGAAGTGGAGAGGGGTTGAATCAATCAATGAACGTAACGAAGTATTACCAACTAAAACACTCGAAATTGACTCCCCCCCCTCCCCCTCCCCACACCCCCGAAAAAACTCCTGAGTGCTGCAGCACTAAGTGCACGTGAAATGTTTCTTCTCTTCGTGGGATTGTGGTTGTGTAAACTGTGTAAACTCGGGAGCCAATATCGTTATCTGTGAAAGCGACATTGTCGGTGGTTGGTCTCTGTTTACTGAGCTCTTTGCCAACAAGTGTTTGTGTACGTAGACAAAACACGGTCGGTAACAACGAAACACTTCTATTCTGTACCGACGTCACCTGCAACAAGTGTTTAATTGAAAATTACCGTTTCGACATGACTTTTGTGTGATTGGGAATCCCTTGCGTCAGAAATTACAGCGTCATATGGGGAGGCGTAACAAGTGCACAGAGAGCGTTGCGAGTGGTCCGGCCAACGGTCACTGAATATTGGATACCATACAACTTTCAAAAACGCGAATTTCGAAGTCTTTGGAAAAGATACTTGATTTCTTTGAAATCGATGGATATTTTTCCAATAATAATTAGGACACTGGCTTCTAGAGAGGTTTTCGGTGACTTCTAGAGGGCAGAGCTCAGTAGCCGGAACGCTCGAAGCTCTGCAGGGTAGTCGTTTGTTGTACAACTCTCCATTAATGTATAACAATACTAATTTTGTTTTTCATCAGAGCACTATTTAAGCTTAGCCGCATGAATTTATGATGTTTTCCTCCAATTTAATTGTAAATGATATAAATTAAAATTAGGAACATATTATCTACACCTAAATGTGTTTATTAAAGAAAGAAATAAGTAAAATTTAAATAGGACAATTGGTGTTTTCGTATTTTCATATCATGGGAAATAGTGAGGAATGGTGAGTCCAAATAATGTACTATCTAATAGTTACTATTAAACTAGTATAAGTACAGCATCAACGTTTTAAATTAACTACTTCTGCGTCTCCTATCAGACGCCAGGTTTTTTCGTAGCAAATCTAAAATTAACGTCATATCTCAGCATTAAACTTTTGTCAAAACAACGCAAAAGTATTCCACAAATATTTAGTAATTTAAATTTCAACTAATTACAACACGACACAAGTAGTTATCCGTGGGTTGTCAGCAACTCCGTCTCGTGGCATCATCTGCCAGGACTCACGCGTCACGCGTCACGCGTCACGCGTCACGGCAACACCTGCCACGCGCAGCACGTGGGGTAACGAAGCCAGCGTCTGTCAGTATCTATCAAGTGTCTATCACAATAAGCGTCACTCTCAGACATGGACCCAATTAAAAGTCAAGCCACAGACTGCACAACGTATCAAACTATACAGATATAGGACGTGTGTGCGTTATGCATTCTCAGTTGGCGCAGGGATAAGCGAAAAGGGGCCCTATTTTGTAATTTGTTTACGAATTCTGCCTTAATTCAAACGTGTTATGTTAGAGGTATTGTAATTTTGAACGACAACCTTTTTCAGAATTCATAGGTTGCACGTACGTCACATCTTTGCGCGTGGCGGCCACATTTGTGATCAAACTTTGACGTTGCCATGGGGAAACAATTGAAGGCTGTTGTGTTAGAACACATTAATTCTTAGTTCTTTAAAATTCAGCGTGTTTTTTTAAATAAAATTGGTATGTGTCGTAATTTTTAATTGTTTTATTGCTTATGTTTACTTTTTAAATTCTAAATTAGGCTTATTCACGGTGTTTGAATAAAATTTATCATGCACGTATTATCGCATTCCTAACAAAAAGTTAAAATTTACTATAGAAATATGAAAATCAAATTTTCTCTCTTGGTTCGTGTTCAATAAATTTATAATTTACATGACTGGCTACTAAAGAGTTTATCATCGACGGTTTCTGACCATCTATTCATAATGTTGTTGTGTTCCGTGCTAGGCTCCATCGCAGGATACAACTTTCAGTCTCTAGTGGCCAAATTTTGAACCTTCGCTGCGATAAAGTTTGTATGTCGGTGATTATAGTGGAAGTATAAAAAGTTGTATCCTCAGTGTTTCGGGATTATATCACGGCTGCAAGTTTATCGGCTATTAAATTAGCCAATCTGACCACGGCTCTGAAACTCTGGGAGGTTAGAAAGAAAGATACTCGCAGAAAAACCAAACCGCATCAGTTCATGAGGTGGAGAAATTTGAGGGAGGGGTAGGCTTCCAAAGTCACTTATTTCATGCAGCAGACGTAATTCAAATCTAAAAATGAAGAGTGGACTGATCTTGTTCCAATTATCTATAATTTTAGATAGTACATTCTGATTGAAACTAATTGACAATCACGACAGGTGTAGCGTCAGTTTGTATTATAAAATATTGTTTTAAGTATTATAACTTGGCTTTAAGCAACACGTTAACAAACGTATTTTCGGAATTAAAAAACAAACTTTGTTCTTTATCTTTTTAACAAAGATGTAAACGTTTCGATAAGAAATATCTGGTAAAGAAAAATATGCTAAACTTTCACTATTTAAACTTATCTAAACGTATTTTAAGCGATTTCAACGACACACACGATATAGAAAGTTGTATTGATTCATTAACGTGACCTTTGTATGTGTAAAGTTAAAGCAAATATGGAATATGGAATCAGTTAATATTGCCCTACAGTTTTATTGATCTGATTAATTTTTCGGAAAACAATTTAACCCTCTCGTCGCTTATTCCGAGTCTCCAAATGATTAACTCCAAACAAGCCAATCATAGGACGAGAATTATCCTTTTAAATACCCCCCTCCCCCCCCCCCCCACCCCCCGCACTAACTCCAGCCGTCTGTTTTGAGAGAAATTTATTCGTCATCTCCGCTTCTTTTAAAGTTCATAATAATTCTTTCTTTCGCGCGCGCAAATCGCTGTCCAAACATCTTAAATATTGCTCTTTTATCTTTCTTTTGACTTTCTTTATTGAGATAACTTGGAGTGAGTAGGTAGACTCAAGAGTTGTTTTATTTAACTAATTATTTTATTTTCAATAAAGAATAGGCAAAATAGAGCTTTATTTTATTTAACAAGTGCGAATTTGGAGTTGAGGGCTCGGGTAAGTCTTTGAAAAAAAAATTCGAAAAATAAGTGTTTGCCATGTTGAATGTTATGCATAATTCATGAAAGGCAAGATTTCTTGTTGTGAAAGGTAAAATGAAAGCGTCGGTTAGCAAAGGGAAAGACCCCCTTTCTTTAATTTTTCTATCAACATCGTGATAAGCTGGCTTGCGTGATTTGTCGATCACGAAAGCTATGTCGGTGGAAGCGTATGCTTCTGGTAGGGCCATCCTAGCCGGACAGGTCGAGGGCAAGAAGCCAAATGCTCTCCCTTTCCCTCCCCTTTACGCGGTTACGCATATTCACGATCGCGAAAATTACTAACATTGTCTCTAAGAGTTGAAGTTGATGAACTTGATAATTAAAAGAACACATAAAAAAAAGGAAAAATGGACAAAATACAATAAAAATAATACCTTAATGTAAACGTGGATCCTTGTGTCCAATATTCACCATGTATTGAATTAGTAATAAAAGTAGAGTGACTATACTATATAACTATATTTCGTAAATTCCGTAATATTTAAATCATTAAAACTTTAACGTATTATACTTCGTTATTATTATTACTTTTCACGATAATTTCGCCAATTTTTATGTGAATACTGACACATCATGAATGTTTGTATTTACTTACATATTTAAGTTTGGCCAACTCCATTCTTATCCCTCAGATAATAAATAACGAAATATATATTAAATCTTGAAAAGGGGTTTACTGCATTTTATCACACAATCTTTTGATTAATAATTAAAATAACAATTAGTTTAATATAAGTTATGACTTTCTGATCACAATTATTAATCTGTTGTCTTATCTATCCAATTAATGATGGATTACGGAGTTTTTATCTCTGATCAAGTTCTGGAATATAGAATGCGAACTTTAAGCTATGAATTCGTTTCGAAAGGTTTTGAATAGTTCGAAAATCTTTCGCTAAAATTATATTTAAACTATAATTACTAACAACGTTTTAAAACTTGTTCCAATCGAAAAGTTTGAAAGTTCGATGTTACTTATCCACTGTGTTGTGTCCACTTATCATACGAACACTTTTTACAAAAGCGAGATTTGAGAAATGATTTCTTTCTCACGTGTATTTCAACGATCTCTTTTTCAGAAATACCTTAACAATTGTCATCATATTATTACATATTATTTTTTTTTAAATGTAACACATATTTTAACAATTCACTGCTTCCAATAACAATCGTACTAGCATTGTGATTTGTTTAAATTGAAAAATAAATATTATCTTCCAATCTAGCAAAACTAATTTGCATTTAAGATGTGAAAAGATCCCCTGTATTTAATATACTTCTCAATTAAAATCTAATTTTATTTTCTCTTTCAATAAAAATATGCATAAAGGTTAAAACCGCGCTCGGCCCAGAGGTAGATGTCGAATATATAAATTAACCGAGAAAAATTACTCCGGAAGGAGTTTTTTAATTTTTCATTCTAACTAACTCCACCTCGTCAAAGGCTCAGCGTGTCTTTGATGTCGTATGCCGGTCATAGTGTGTCCGCATCAGTGGCCACAAAGCGAGGGGATCACTGCCAGCTGGAGTGTGTTAACCGATGACGTCATATGAGCTTGATAGTGTTATCGCGGTGTAAAGCAAGCTGTGGCCAAGACAGACTGACCTGAGACTGTGGTCTTGTCAAACACCATTCCTCTCTCTTGGTTAGGGGTAATGTTACCCCAGCGTACCCGTATTCTCATACTGAATCCAATGGTACCAAGTTAATTGCCTATTCATCTATTGGCCACTCAAGAGATTGCTTTTTGGGCTTAACGTCTCATATTTTTGCAACGAGGCTAATCGAGACAATGAGGGGGTGATATATGAAGATGAAATATGGGGCTGTTTGGATGAAAGGGGGATGAAGGAGGACGGGGTGGAAAAGGGAAACGGGGAGGAAAAGGGAGGGAAGAGGTTGTGGACTGGATTTCGTCTGACTTCTCCTCGACCAGTCTGGCTAGGGTGGCCCTACCAGAAGCATACGCTTCCGCCGGCATACGTCCATGGAATTATCAAAGCACACAAACCTGCCCACCACGATAAGGTAGCAGTCCCTGTGCAGGTATTGGCCACTCAAAATAGATGTGGTATCCGGTACCACTGATTGTATCACCAACTTTTAAAACTACAAAAACGGCGACTATCGTATACATTTTGAATATAATGCGTGTTGAGACCATGGTTAACAAACCGAGCTTACTAAATCGGAGCATAACGAAGTGTGCGGATTGGGATCTAAAGGTCAGTTTACATACGTATTTAAGATTTAAGGTTTAAGGTTTAACAAAATCAAATCATGTCAAAAGCATCATGGCGTTTACACACTATCCTATGATTTAATATTTAAGGAAACCATAGAAACGTTAGCACTTATAAAAAAATTCTTTAGCCCAGCCAATGAGAGGCGACGTTTTATTAATCCGGCCAATGTTAGCGATCCTAAGTAAACAGTTGGTAAATAAAACCTTATACCTTAAATCTTAAACAAGTGTGTAAAGGCGCGTTCAGACAGAATGACTATGGACTAAGACTAACAATAGAGTGATTAATCCTTGGGAAAACAACGTACTCGGAAACATCCATCCCCAAATGTATTTCAACAATGCCAACAATCGAAAATCAACTTTCTTAATCACTCGTTCTTAAACACTAATCACTATAAAAGTTTGTTAACGCTTAAACATAAATCGTATACTTCAACCCTGTTAAACCTTAAATCGTTAGTCTTAAACGCTAATCGTTAGTCTTAGTCATTTTGTGTGAACCCGCCTTAAACCGAATTTAAGAAGGCCTTATTTAGTCAATAATTCGTACCTTCATTCATTCCATATCACCCACCGCCCTCTCACGTCCACCTCGACTCCAGTAGGCGGTGAATGAGTGAACGAGTGGGCGGCACGTGCGGCGTTGAGTAGACAATGTCTACGAGGTGAGGAAAACAGTCGGTAAAAGTTAATTACTACTCTAGATGGCCGGGTCCATCTCTCGAGCGACCGAGTAACTTGATCGGGGTGTTTGTTGTTAGAGGGCTGTGTAAACACACGTGCGATCCTGGCGGAATGGAGTCGGACTAGAATGGGGTTGCGGTATAAGACCTACTAGCAAATACCGTCTCGCAGCTGGCAGATTTAACCTTGAAAGTCATGATTCCTTTTCTATTTTTTTATTTAGGACACATAATATGTATACATTTACAGGTTTAATTATAATGCAAAATATTATTTAGAACAGTTTTCACCGTGTAGTCCAAAGATCCTTATGTTAGGTCTAGGCTATTGTTAGATTAAAACTAAATAGGTGGATGTCTAGGCCTACATGCCTCTATTGCTAATAGTACAAAAGTTACATTTAAAAATTTGTTTTGCTCGCACTACGGCCACTAACAAAAGTTAGGCTAACAGAAGTTAACTGAAATCGTGAAAATAATAAGGCAGTGTTGAATTGAGCTCTGCTAGCTGTAACCTACGTTCACATTAAATTCTTACTAGCAGTAGTAGTCTAACTTCTGTTAGAGGCCGTTATATGAAGAAGGTATTAGGCGACCATTGCTTAGGAGAAGAGAAGTGAAAACTACATGAGATATTTTGAAAAGTAAAAACAGTTTATTATATTATTTGGAGACTTTTTTCATATTCAGCTGAAGCCTGTTCAAAGTATTTCCTACAGACACTTTCTGTGTAGAAGTCTTGTAAACAGGTCAAAACTACGTTTTTAATTTTACTACTCGTTGCTTGCGTCACAAAAAACTTATCGTAGCGAACCAGCGAGCCCCAATTTTCACATACCGATCGCTTTCTGACCAGGATTCCATCAACTTGAATTGTTGCATCAATAACGTTGGACATCTACAACGCAATACACTTATATTTGTCATGGATTTAAAAATTCTTTAAATTGAATAAGAAATTGTATCTAAAATAAAGATAAAAACATGAAAATAAAATATGTATTGCTCTGAAATTCAGTGGTATATACATGTGTGCTATCATACGTGCATACTTGGACATAAGGGTAAGATAAACATTTATGGTTCGTCGACCATTTCTTTTGATTCATATTTTAAAACCTCCACAGATAATACAACGCTGTTAAAATGTTGTACACAGAACCTACTGGATTAGTGTTAAGCCACTCTTTGTAAACCTAACTCACCTCTGCTGCAAATGTAGAAAATTAAATACACAAAGGAATTTCCAACAGGAATCGCGGGGTTGTGTGTGAACTGGGTCGCTTTACCCATGCTTGTCCTTTGGGAATTAAATATCACACACTCCAGTAAATGATTGTTAATATGCCCAGGGCGATATGTTTTAGAAGTTGAGCCGCTAACTTTTGTAAACTTGATGGCAAAGTAAATCAGATCTGTGGCACAAAAATATTGGGATAAGTTTAGTGAAGTTATCTAGGAAGCAAGGTATTGAACAACGAACCTAAATAGAACAAAAGGGAAACATAAATTGAACCTTTGGACAAACAAAATGCAGTTAATATAATAAGAAAAAAAATAATGATGAAAAAGAATTGGTAACGGCAGTAACAGTTGTTTACCAGTTAAAATTTTGTATTGATGGTAAACAATGTTGTCTTGTAAAAGTTTGTAAACGTTTTGATTGTTTGTTTTCTAAAGTCGGATAATTTTATGATTTGACAGCTTGTTTTTTGTCCATCGTTTGAATTCATTTGTCTGGAGTTGGTGATCATAACTAGATAAACCGGTAGGTAGACGATTTGATATGAATTGAAATTCGGTAGTCATGAGAAAACTACTTATTGATCATAATATTATTTAAATGATTGAAGACAAAGGAAAACAATTAAACTATCAAGTTATATTTATTGAGGAAAGAGAAAGATCTACAGTATTTTAAAATTAACTCTAGGAACGTAAGAATAAATAGATAAGATCAAGATATTATTCAATTGTGATGATTTCTTCTAAGTACTCGTGTGTTCACTTCTTGTCGGAAGACGGTTTGAAGATGTTCGAAAGTGGTGACTTGTCCAGTCCAAGAAGGGATGACAGTCCTCCGCCTCCACCACCGCTGCCTTCATCCTTCTTGCCGAAGCCGAGCATGGAGGCGATACCACCGACGCCACCACCGCTATTGTCGCCTGGAGAGAAAGGCATTGAAAAACTTGTTGCCTGGAGACAAAGACATTGGGATACTAGTTGCCTGAACACAAAGACATTGGAATACTGGTTGCTTGAACACAAAGACATTGGAATATAGTTGCCTGAATACAAAGGCATTGGAAAAATGGTTGCTTGAACACAAAAGCATTGGAATAATGGTTGTCTGAACACAAAGGCATTGGAATATAGTTGTCTGAAGAAAAAGACATTGGAATACTGGTTGCCTGAACACAAAGACATTGGAATACTAATTGCCTGAACACAAAGACATTGGAATACTGGTTGCCTTAAAACAAAGACATTGAAATATAGTTGCCTGAACACAAAGACATTGGAATATAGTTGCCTGAATACAAAGGCATTGAAATAATGGTTGCTTGAACACAAAAGCATTGGAATAATGGTTGTCTGAACACAAAGACATTGGAATATAGTTGTCTGAAGAGAAAGACATTGGAATACTGGTTGCCTGAACACAAAGACATTGGAATACTAGTTGCCTGGAGACAAATGTATTGGAATACTAGTTGCCTGAAGACAAAGGCATTGGAATATTATACTAGTTTCCCAGCGTGCTAGTGTCCTTCCAAATTACACATAATATTATTATGTACATCTTTGCGCAAGGCGGCCATACTTCTAATCCAACTTTGACGTTGCCACGGAGAAACAATTAAAGCCTGTTGTGGTAGAACACAGAAATCCGCAGTTCTTTAAAATTCAGACTGTTTTTATTTTTATTTATTAAATTTGCATGTGTGGTAATTTGTGATTCTTTCATTAGTTGTTTACTTTTTAAATGATAAATGCGTATTTAGTAAATTTGGCAATATACCAACGGCCGTGATTACGTCTATCAAAGGGTCCGTGATAGATCAATGACAACAATGCTCTACAATAACAAATAGTTTTAAAAATATGTTATGTCAAGGTGCATTTTGCATTTTTGTCATTGAAGATCTTGAGGGGCCGTGATTAATACTATCTAATAATCTAAGGTCTATTATCTGCACAAAACAACCCTAAACGTTTAGGGGTGCGATGGTGGCGGTGCTTGGTTACAACGTGCGAGGCACAAAACAACATTGTGTCGCAATCATGGCCGCTGTGACGTCACGTGGGAATTATGAATAGTATTCTTGGTATGCTATACAGTCATTTGTTTGTCTACAACAATGACTTCGTGTACGGGATGGTGGCCGCTATGTGTAAGAAATGCAATACCTAATGTACGGGAATATGGCCGCCAACAATGTCAGTGACGTCACTTGAATATAAAGAATACCTGAAGAGGAGTCGGAGGGCTTCTTGCCAAGGCCGAACAGGGAGGCGATTCCACCACCACCCTCATCGTTGGAGCCACCTGACTTGGGCATCATCTTAGAGATGGTGATTAGTGTGGATATGCCACTCTTGGCAAACTCCAGCATCGGGACTATTGGAAGCGCCGGCAGGACTGGCTGTAACGTAAAGGACAACGATATTTATTCATTTATCCATGTATATGACTAAGGGCTGGTCTTACAATCTCCTAATAAGAAAGTTAATTGTTGCTATAAAGCATTCCAAGGATTTTGATTGGTCGTTGCCATTGAGAAAGCAATTGCTATTCGACGAATAAGTTGTTATTGGGACATTGTAAGACTGGACCTAAATCATTTATTTCTTTACTTAATTTATTTTAAAGCTATCATCCATTGACAGTATCCTCGCTACGACACTAATGACCGGGTTCTTTGTATCATGCAAGTGTCTCAAACAAGACCTTATATCACTCCGTAGCGAAATGCGGTGGAAATTGATTTCAAATTTAATTTTGCCATTTATAAAGCGACCATACAACTTTATTTGCAGTTTAGTTCTATTTAAAAATATCGTGAAACAACATAATTCTAGATTTAAGGTGAAATCACCAATATTAAAAATGTAACGTAGAGATTGCAGTAGTTAGTTGCATTTCTCTGCCACTGTCTGCCCCCACCCACCCCTTGTGGCGAGTTGAAAAGAGTCAACGGGACATTTTGACAGAGATATAGTTCACATACTAACTTTTGCACTCGCCACAAGGGGGGGTGGGGGTAGACAGTGGCAGAGAAATGCACCTACCTCCTGCAATCTATACGTTGAAAACACTGTAGTCACTGATTTAGTCAAAACATTCAGTCTCTTCATTTTCAAACCACGAAAGCGAAAGTGTGTTTATTGTTCTGAATTGAAACGTCATGAATCCACAAACGATGTATTATGGTCCATTACAGGTACAGGTGACAAACAAATCGGAAAAATGATGATTCCGCGATTTAATGTTCGATTTATCTAGATTTTTAGATCCACCATAATGTCAGTCGTTAGGGTTTAGTTGGAACCTGTATTTTAAATTATGATCAACAGTTTCTTACCTTCGACGAAGTCAAAGTCAATCCAACGAGAACAAACGTGGCAATAAACAAAACCCTCATCTTGTTATATGAGCTGTGATGGTCAGTGGAAGAAGAACCTATATAACTAAACACTTTGCCCATTAGTTCGACCATATATCATTCATATTGCTATGTTTTCCACCAACCAAATTGCAATTAAAAAAACATTTGTCACTGCCAATAGCGTGCAAGGTCTGTATTTGACCGCCAACAATTGAAGGTCGAAATTTCTTTTCAAATGTGTGTGCGTGTTTTTTTATGAGAAAATAAGCAGTAAAATTTTGTTTGGTGTTGAAGCGGCAGGAAGTGGTTAGAACTATAGCATTGGAACTTCAATGTGTCCGACACTGTTCAGAGAATAGTGTTCGACGAATCAGTTGTGATTCTTATCAATAGTGACCGTTATTGACCTTGTCACTAGAGGTCACTTAACGAGGAATGGTTTACAGGAAATACTAACGACAATCTTAAAAATTCGTGAAATCTCTGATTTTTAATGCTACACTAGGCAACACAGTGATAAAGTAAAAAATTGGCTCAATTAATTTTTTACACGGTATTTTTTATTTTTCTCAAACGATGAAATTTAAATTTAAATTATTTATTTTAGTTAAATATAGATAATCAATCAAAATAATCTATTGTGAAGAAAACCATGCTGGTTGTAGAGCTATCCATTTGAAGAAGAAGACATTTTATTAGGTTATAATTATAATTTATTGTTTTATTATTTATTCATCATCAGAATACATTGAATTCTATGCGCAATATATGAGACACGATTTTCTAATGAAGAAAGGAGATAGAAAACTGAACAGGCACGTTTTACATTCTACATTATAACTTTAGACATAAAAAATGTATACACAATTTTGTAAAGACCACTTATTTGAAAATAATTAAAAAATTGTTGTCCAAATGCATCATAGGGAAAGGGATGCGGTTTTTTATTATTTCTAAAATTTTCTTTGAAGGATAAAAATTATTATGACTTTTGTAGTTTTTTAAAAATAATTCTTTTTACATTTTGTCATTTATCTGCATCTTCCTCTGCAGTTCTGCGCACAGGATTTGCGGTTAGTGAACTAACTGTATGTAGTATTATTGCACGGCTTCGATACTAACACTTGCGGGAGAAGTTATTGTCCCTGAATCAAGGCGATCTATATTAGCGCTTCCGTAGTCAGGTCTGATCCCAGCTAAAATAATTGCTTTTTATTCCATTGATAGTCTCTCCGACAAAAATAAATAAATGTCAGTAAAACAATCCACTTTGTCTTGAATGTCCCACGTGATTTTGCGTTTTTTTAAAGCCCAAGAATGTTATGAAACTATCGTTCCTACTTCTTACTATAATATTATGAGGTATTTGTTTTGTTTTTAGTTTTTCATGATTCATTTCTTTCTATTCCTATTATGTATAAATATTATTTTAATACGTTGTCAGCTCGAAAACAAGGATTCTTTTCCTTATGCGAGCTTCCCATAGCAAGGTTTTCAGTTTGTTGTACGTATACATTATATTTATATTTTGTTCTCTTATGTTTTATTAATGTTTATTGTTTGTATGTTCTGTGGTGGAAGTATGTTTATGATTTGTGGTACAAAAATTATATAAAATTGAATTATTATTCAAGGCAGCGGATTGCCCGTGACCCAGGACTTCTGTATTTTAAACTGTAAATAACACTCCTTACATATCAATTTTTCATGTACACTTAGTGTGTTTAATAAATATTAATTAAAACTAACCTTACATTGTACATACGTGGGGGTAAATACCAGTTGCCAGCCCGCCTAAGCGTCGTGACGTCATACCCGGTTTCAAGTAGGTACGTGGGGTGCAAGATGAGCGAAGTGTTTACATACTGATTGACTGACTGACTGACTGACTGACTGACTGACTGACTGACTGACTGACTGACTGACTGACTGACTGACTGACTGACTGACTGACTGACTGACTGACTGACTGACTGACTGACTGACTGACTGACTGACTGACTGACTGACTGACTGACTGACTGACTGACTGACTGACTGACTGACTGACTGACTGACTGACTGACTGACTGAGTGCCTCATACGCAAATCACATCAGATAACGGAGGGTAGAAAATGAGGGGCAATAAGTAAATTTAAATATATATATATTTGGAGTCTACCCACTCAATTTTCAGTGGGGGACTTTAATAAAAAGCGACTAAACCAACCATGTAGGCTCCGAACAACATCGACGAGTGAGCGATAACCAATCAAAAATCGATATTTCAAATATAAAATATGTGAATCAGTGATTGGACAGTGCGAACACCTGCGGACAAATGTCAGGATCAACAAGGCCGATTAGAACATCTTTGAATTTAATGAGTGCTTCGTTGCTAGGACGGCTGCAAACCCTTAGCAGATTGCAAGAAGGAGTATGCAGAGGGAGGGGAGGGGGATCATAAATGGAAGTTTCAGTGACAGGTTTTAAGAAGTGATCTGGGTAGGTTTGGATCTGTTGATAGAACGGCCAGGGAAAAAATGAGTTACCCGAGGAGGTTGTTGAGTGTGAATCAGTAAGAGAGTTTATAAATAGAATGAGGGATAGAAAGTGATAAGGGAGGGTGAGGTGGGGAGGTTTAGACAGGTTGCCACCTGGCAGTTATAGCCCATTTGCAGCCTTGAAGTGATAAATCTAATTTGTCACCGTTTAATTATTCCTAAATACCTAAGTGCGCTTAAAATAAACTGACATAAACATATGTAAATCACAAGATTATAATAATAGATTTCGAAACAAGTTTATTGTATATACAAACTATACAAGACACCTTTCGGTGGGATAACAGTTCAACAACAATATCGACAGTTGTCCCCTATGTTAGGAAACTCTCCCTGATTGCCAAGAAGTTTGTTTTACTTATGTAAAATAACATTCAATAAAACAATCCCTGGAGGTTCCGCAACTAGGAGATATGACTGATTTAGTCTTCATCGTCTTGGCGTTTACTTCCCTTCACCATCCTCTTGATGGGGTCTATGATCATCTTGGGTATTGCTGCCAGGGAGGAGCCAGCTGAGAGAACGGCAGAGATGGGGTCCTTGACCGCGTCTCCTAATCCCAGAATCCCGGCGAACTGTACAAAGAGATGTAGATTGTATTATTATTATTATTATTATTATTATTATTATTATTATTATTATTATTATTATTATTATTATTATTATTATTATTATTATTATCATTATTATTATTATTATTATTATTATTATTATTATTATTATTATTATTATTATTATTATCATTATTATTATTATTATTATTATTATTATTATTATTATTATTATTATTATTTATTTTCTGTTAAACCATTACAGCACAATGTGTGTGATACTGTTATTACAGAGAGGGGACAGGAAACGAGACACAGTGGCCCATACAGATAATGTCCTGTGCCCTTGCCTTATTCTAGTTTCTAATGAGTGATGATTATGAATATGTTATGAATATTTATATTGATACACTGATGCGATGGATCCCTATTATAATGTATATTACTTATAAGTTAAAAGCTGCCAGAGTCCAGTCCATGTCCGATGTTATTGTCATATGTTACTGTCAACTTTGAAAACGTAAATACATTTGTATTTGTAGTAGAACCACTCAGATCTACAGTGGGAGACATGTATATAATTTTGTTTTGTTGCTATGACGGCTCCGAAAACACCGTTTACATTAGGATTATGTAAACGGTGACTTTGGAGCCGTCCTAGCAACGAAGCACTCAATTAATTCAATGTTGTTCCGAATCGGCCTTGTTGATTCTGACATTTGTCCGCAAGTGTTCCCACTGTCCAATCACTGATTCATATGTTTCTTATTTGAAATATCGATTTGTGATTGGTAATCGCTCACTCGCCGATGGGGTTCGGAGCTTACAGGGTTGGTTTAGTTGTTATAAATTAAAATCACTCACTGAAAATCGGTGTCATTACTGAGTGGGTAGACTCTATATGTGAATTTATCTATTTATATATGTACACCAGTATCATACAGAAAGATTAAAGTCAAGTTCCAAAGTTAAGAAACCTTTACCCGATCAGGGAATCGAACCCTAAACCTTCTGCACTAGAACAATGATCCCCACAAATCAACAACTTTGTCATTGCTGAAGTCACCATAGAGTATAATAGTGTTAGGTAGATTATTAACAGAAAATATTCTCATTTCACGAAATAGCCGAATCCAGTGGTGCCAACTTAACTTTGTACTTCTCTAGTTCCTAAAGTTGAGAAACTGTAAGAATGACGGCCGCCTCCATATCCCCTCCACAGCTACCCTACCCCTCAACTCCGTGACAACCTGACAAAATGAAATACGTAACTGAAAATCAGTTTGTTTCAGTGGTTCAGTTTGTTGTTTCACGGAGTTAAAGGGGGGTCGGGTAGCAGGGGGGGCGGGGATTAGGAGGGGGCCGTCATTCTTACAGTTTCTTAACTATACTGTCTAATTGAAACAGGGTCACTGGGGATAATTTACTATCACGAGTGGTAGTCTGGAGCAGTGGGCGTGACCAAACAGGCGTCTACACTCTACCTAATACATTTACGAATGTGTGAAAGAACGCAAGGAATCGGTTGATTTTCGTGGAATCAGCAGGCGCGATAGGGACATAAAATAAGGATCTGTTGTCGTTATTCGAGTATAGTCACGCGGCTATTACGAAACAATTAAAGCTTTTACGGCAGACTACAAAAAATCATGTTCTTTATAATCCTACTGGTATTGGAAATCAGATAATTATCATGCATATAGTAATTTTTGATTGTTTATAAATTATGGTTTATATTATAAATAATACAAGTCAATGCTAGGCCTAACAATTGTACCATAAATAAATAAATAAATAAATAAAATAATTGAGATTTAGAGTCTACCCACTCAGTAACTAAACTGATTTGCAGTGGGGGACTTTAATTTAAAATTAATATTAATATAATTAATATTTAAATTTAATTTACATTGATTTTTAGAGATTTAAAATATTAATATATCAATAATACCTGAGCAGAACTGTTGGTCACACCAACAAACAGCAAAATAGCCAGAATCAGAACCTTCATCTTGTTGTTATTGTTGTTGTTGTTGTCTCTTCAAATATAGCTTGACACTAGACTGTTTGGATGTACATCCACGTATTTATACAGACACAAGCTGAATTCTCCACCAATCAGATAAATACATTACAACAATGGCCTTAGTTTCCACCAATCATAGCCAAGGTCTAATGATTCACATACCTAGAAAATATTATTGTGAACTAGTCTATTAAATAATTTTTTTCCCTGTCGTTTAAATCTTTTTCGAAACCTGAATAGAGGAAGCTAAACAATATATTATTGTTTGACCTTGTATAAAAATGTACATTTCGGATGATGTATTTCACCCACTAAACTGTGTCAAAGGGTTCATATGATCGTTATCATCAAAAAATATCTCACTATTAAATCCTGGTACTCAGTACAATTAAATTATAATTATTATTTCTAACTATTGCAATTGTACGGTTTGAATGTATAATTTAGTTTCATTGAATCTATCGAGGAAAGTTCTCATTTACGAAATTGACAGCGGCGAATTCATGCGTCATAAAATGATGGTTTTGTATTGAAGTCTATGGGAAGCAAATCGTGTTCTAGGCCAATGACAATAACATAAAAACATTGCTCAGAAAGAAGGTTTTATCAATTATAAATTATTTATTGGAAGCAGCGTCCAGAATTCATACGTGATACAATTGATAATATGTATTTTAGACGAAGGTTGTTTTGAAACACAGTTTTTGAAGTATCACGAACACACACATCACATTTAAAAAAAATCATAATAAGTGACAACCAGATCTTTAAAAATGAGTTGCATTGGATATTGTTATTTTGCTTTACACACGAAGTTATATGGAGCTGCAACAACTAATTCTCATAGTGTATCAACAAATATCGAACACATCAATAATGCATTGCCAATCTCAAACTGCTAATTTATCTTTATGGCTATATTTCGTTATTTTTCATCCCAATTAGTTTAAATATTTTTAATAACAAGTATAAGATTTTATTTTATAGTTACTCGAAAACTATTTTCTACTATACTGTGATAAAACAATAATCAATGTTTTTTCTGCGCCAGGAATTGTTTTTTTTAGCAAATGACATCCAATAAATATATAACAATGTTCGTGTTGTTACCCCATCAACATTCTGTTAGTAAGTCATGGGAGCGGAGATCACAGCAGGATTACACGAAGCCAGAATTTACTCATTACGTGGTGTGTCGACATACAAGTCACTTCACGTCATAAGCTAGGTCAATAATAGAAGAAAGTCAAAATTGAATCGCCGCCAAACACCCAAATGTTGGAACTGAAATTAATGAAAAACATGAAAAGTAGGGAAAATACATTTACAGAGCCATATGTTTTTAATTTGGCCGGTGTACGTAAAGATGTCAATATTACGTTTAAATATGTTCGAGAAAACAAGATACGTGAAAAATATATTATGTGTGAAAATAACCATCGAAATACAGCTTTTACTGTGATCGCGAAATTTGTTAGTTCAAAACCGAAAATTAAAGTAAAATGAAACCGTTCACAGAGCTTACTTTATAGTATATTACTTAATAGTATAGGTACAAGAACTGCAATCAACAGAAATGTGTATTTGACTAATTAAAATTCAAATAAATTGTATAAATCAATTTTTTATTTCGGATTAAGACAGTATAATCTGTTACTAATAGAAATTAAGGAAATTAATAGTGTTGGTTTGTTTAAAATTAAATGTAGAGATAGGATGGTGAAGAAAAAATAAATGTATGTAGGATGCCAAAATAGCTGTTTAGCTAATAAATAAAGTACATTACATTACATTTCATAAGCCAACGAGTGTACATCTTGTTCGGGTACCCGGTGCAGCGTAGATAGTAGGCGGGTCCCACGCAGCTCAAAGAATCTCTCTGACAAGGTTGAGTAGTAATATCTTTGAGTATAAAACCAAGGTAGAGAACCAACGTCAGCAGTTGTTTGTCTACAGCACCGGGCGGTCAATATTTGCTAGACGGCTAGTATAAGTTCGCCACGCATGCGCGGTGCGTTATTTATCGGTACATATATGCCGCGCCATCATCTCACAGGAGCAGCGAACTTATACTAGCCAACTAGCGTAATTAGACATGTACGATTTATTTATTGATTGATTGATTTTTAGATGCAAAACGGCGCTCAACATTTTGATTATTTGCGCCTTAAGGCTGGTCAACACAGATTTTGAAGACATAATGCATAAGGTTTTAAGACGTTGTTTTAAAAACAACAATGAAAACAACGTCTAAAATATAAAACTTTGCTTTACGACTACGCGTGAAACCTAAAATCGTATGTCTTAAAAATCTGTGTGGACCAGCTTTTAATGAGACACTAGTTGGTTATATAATATAGATAACAAAAAATCCTTTAAAGTTATCCAGAACTGTGGGTTAACAGATAAAACTTACACGGCAAGTATTTTTAAGATAACGTTTTATGGAAGAGTACCCTTTGTTTAATTTTAAAACGTTATCAGAGTTATTTCTGTAGACAAACAGCCACTAGCGTTGGCGCTCTACCCAACGTAAGTGACTTAATACTCAAAGGTAATACTCTAAAAGCGAAAAGTCGTCAACGAAACGGTGACATCATTTAATTAGTTTATATTTACTACGCGTGATTATTTCAGTGTTGTTTCTGTGACTCTAGGGAAAGAGGTTTAACTTGGTTTAGTCCAAGACGGTCTAATGTGATGTGGGACCTCAGATGTGCAGCTGTACTCTCTATTAAGACTCTGTAGAGAGTCCACTGTTTTGTGTTTAACTTAGTTATAAAGATTTAGGGTCGCATTTCTAGAAGCTTTGGACTTAATTTAAAAAACTACCTACAATCTTCAAACTCATGCCACCGTATGAGCCCGGCTTAGTCTATAAAAACAAGTACTAGTTACAAAGGTGACGCATATACAGCTTTAGTCTTTGTGAAACTAAGTTTCACTCATTCACTATTCATACTAAACTAAAGCATAGTGCGACGAAACTAGTACAAAGCGGAAACTATACAGAACAATACCTATAGGATTAAATTTTAAAACAATTTGCCACAATTTCGTAACTATACAAGGAAGAAGCGCTGTTGAAGTTATGGAACTTAGGTCGAAGCAGATGAAGTTAGCTTTGACAATATAGGATTCTAAGCTCTTAATTTTTTTTTTTGAAGAACGTTGAAGTATACTTGTTCCTGAGCAACCTTACCAAAGCGTTCGTTATATCGATCTTAGATTGGTTATCGCTCACTCGTCGATGGTGTTCGGAGCCTACAGGGTTGGTTTAGTCGCTTTAAATTAAAGTCTGCCACTGAAAATCAGTCTTTTTATTGTGAGGATAGACTCTTGATGTATATTTAGTTCTTTATTGTTATTTTAGACAACTAAGTAACAACTAAAGGGGTTTGTGTTTCGGTAGAATATTTTCGACGAAAGTAATTTATATTTTGTATAATTCAAATTTTTTCAACAGGTTTGTCACTAATGTACTTAGATTTGACGTTACCAGAGGGTAACTATGTTTAATAACCTACAATTAGTTTATGACTCTGTATTACAAACAGCTAATACGCAACTAGGCGGATTTAAAGGCTTCTGATAGGTGGTTGCCATGGTAAAAACATTAGTTATTAGCTACTAATTTTCATTCTAGCTGTTTGTAATTCCGGCTCTTCGTTTAAGACTAGTTAGTTGAGTACCAAACATTAAAGCTACTGCCGAACTCTCTTAACTAGCCATGTGACGTCACAGTATAACGCGTCGTCTTCCCGTCCAGCCACGTCGCTTCATTAGATCTGACAACACTGTACAAACAGTCGTCCCTGTAGATAAACATAGACCCTCTCGCACTCATGAACTAAGAAGAAGTAGTTCCACAGCAACCTTGTGAATGCTGACGTCATAAATAAGTTAGTGACATTTCGTTGGGCTGTATCTCACTCATCTGTGTCGTCCACAAGTTTGCTGTGGAATTACTTTACAATGGCTTACGATAAGGTTAAAGAATGTGAAAGACTCATCGACGAATCAAGTAATTTAGTCATAGCTTTAAAATTCACCGGAGAGACTGTCGGTAAAGGAAATTTTCCAGGGCATTTCCCGGTATCTGCTTGCCGTTATTTTAGTGCGTGGAGTAGAGAATCCCTGCTTGTAATGGTAATGTACCCTGCCAACGCCTACCAACAGACATACTGATATTCGTACCACTATACCCGCACAAGTTACAGTAAGCCTTAAGTTGGTGTTTGTCAGATTCGTCACTTTTCATAAACTATGACGGTTAAACATTGCTAGATATGTCGAGATAACTATACCTTGTTTGATGGCTGATGTTGACAATAGAAAGTGAGAAACTTAAGTCATCATTAAAAAAAAAAAAAAACTAATAATAATATATTGTCGTGCGCAAAGTTGTTACTTAGATAACATTCACTGGCGAAGACTTGGTAGTGGTTTGCGTTACGTCCATGTCAAAATACAAATAATAATTATTATTAGGTAGGGGCTTGGATATCAAATTGAATATTAAATTGCGTACCACTCCAACTTAACGAGCGGCACGTTTTCAATCAGAACTAATTAACAGGGTATTAAATTTCAATTAAAAAGTCAATTTTACTTAAAGCAAATATTGGAATTGAAAGTCGGATGCCAATTGTGTAAGAGTGAGGAGAGAGAGAGAGAGAGAGAGAGAAAATATTCACTTATCCATCCATCCATCCATCCATCCATCCATCCATCCATCCATCCATCCATCCATCCATCCATCCATCCATCCATCCATCCATCCATCCATCCATCCATCCATCCATCCATCCATCCATCCATCCATCCATCCATCCATCCATCCATCCATCCATCCATCCATCCATCCATCCATCCATCCATCCATCCATCCATCCATCCATCCATCCATCCATCCATCCATCCATCCATCCATCCATCCATCCATCTATCCATTTATCCGTCTTTCCATCGAGTATTGCAGATTGCTAGTTTTGATTTAATTGCTTTGGATGCATTTATTATTATAAATTGTGTTGTTTTCCACTTCCAAAAACAAAAATTCGAACTCCCTCCATATATTGCAATAACGGGTATCATAAAACATACCTTTTCTGATCGGTCTCGAAGCTTTTATTTCGTTTCACTCCAAGCAAACTGGGAAGATATTTGTTATGATCCATCTCTTAATACAAAGCCAGAGACAATGGACTATTAAGTTGATACGACATAGGTCAGAAAATATCACATTTGATTATGAATCAATGTTAGAAAAATATCGAATCGTATCATCAAAGCTTTCACAGCAAATTTTCTTGATGTCGTTTTTATTATTGAACATATCACATTCGGTTATAAGAATCGATATATAAAAATATCAAGTTAAACCTGCATAGTGTTTCGAGGTCGTTATCGACAACGAAAATATCACATTCGATTAAGAATTGATATGGGAAAACATCGAATCATATCAAGACTCAAATAGCAAATGTGCACTTAAACAATTGTGGTTTTCACCGACAATTTAAGATACAAGATTGAATTGCTTTCTAAAAATAGAGATACCGGTTAATACACTGGACGTTTTGGATTGAAAGACTGTTCACATTCTTTCAGCTGTTTTACTTAGACAATAAAATATTGATAATATCACTTTTGAATAGCTAACAAAGCACTTAGATAAATAAAACCATGTACATTGTGTTTGATTTAACGAGCAATTTAAGAAGCAAAATTATTATTTCATATTTTCTTATAACTAATGTTTCTTTTATTGCCTTTCTTATTAATTTTAACACAGACTATCATTTTCATACAGTATAGACGAGAAAACGGGCAACATCAATAAACAATAACAAGGTAGATGACCTGTTACATTTTCCTGCCTGCTAACCTCATTATAACTAATTACAAGCCAGGTGGAAAACAAAAACTCTCAACCCTGTTATTGGTTGATTTTAGTTTGACGTCATTATGACGTAAAAGGATAGAGTTGCTTTTACGTACGTCAGTCGCTAGTGTACATAATGTTCAATACATTGAGCACTTGAACCGTTGATTGACAGCTATAATATTATCTTAGTATTTAATAAACTTTCATTGCATTTGTGTCAATTTTTTCAAGTGGTAGGTTCGAATATACTGCTTTTCATGAGGTAAATGTTTTCTTCAATAATAATTCACAAAATATTTATTTTGAACCGGACTCAAATTTAGATTCATAAGAACCATATACTATGGAAGAAATATCTGTATTATTGTAATTATCATATTACCATTTCAAATTTACCTTTTTAAATACCAACGATACTATTTTAAATATCTTAACACATTTTTATGTTTCGTTTTTTGTTTTTTCCAATAGAAATCGTAATGTGGTGGTCATTATTGAGATATGATTAAAATACGCCAATTTAATTGCCAAACACACTGACACGAAAATTAATAATACTAAATTCTTTAGAGGATTAGCTACTTTTTTACTGCTAGATAATTTTGAAACATTTTCAGTAAAGAAATCGACGGTTAATAATTAACAATAGTAGTAGCTACTTATTCTACAAAAGTTCTCGTCAGCAGTATACGTCCACTCTATTTTTAACTGGAGCTACAGATAAGCCCAGTCCAGCCCCGTTTGTTCAGCTCTTGACCGCGAGGGTTATTGCCAACTTGACGGCGAGTGTGTTTACGGTGTGTAACAGTGCTGCCATCTGTCGGCCACTCGAGGCAGCAACTAGAACGGTATCAAGGTAATCTCAATCGCTACTAGAATGCGCTTCATCTGGCCTTGAAAAGGCGCTGCATGGTTGCCATAGTTACCTGGTGCGATTGTTGGTTATCTAGATCGCTACTAGAATGCGTTGAGGCTGCAACCTTGAAAAGGCGGGGCATGGTTGCCATAGTTACCTGGTGCGATTGTTGGTTATCTAAATCGCTACTAGAATGCGTTGGGACTGCAACCTTGAAAGGGCGATGCATGGTTGACACGGTTACCTGGTACGATTGTTGGCTATCTAAATCGCTACTAGAATGCGTTGAGGCTGCAACCTTGAAAAGGCAGTGCATGGTTGCCATAGTTACCTGGTGCGATTGTTGGTTATCTAAATCGCTACTAGAATGCGTTGAGGATGTAACCTTGAAAAGGCGGTGTATAGTTGCCATTGTTACCTGGTGCGATTGTCGGTTATCTAAATCGCTACTAGAATGCGTTGAGGATGTAACCTTGAAAAGGCGGTGTATAGTTGCCATTGTTACCTGGTGCGATTGTCGGTTATCTAAATCGCTACTAGAATGCGTTGAGGATGTAACCTTGAAAAGGCGGTGTATAGTTGCCATTGTTACCTGGTGCGATTGTCGGTTATCTAAATCGCTACTAGAATGCGTTGAGGATGTAACCTTGAAAAGGCGGTGTATAGTTGCCATTGTTACCTGGTGCGATTGTCGGTTATCTAAATCGCTACTAGAATGCGTTGAGGCTGCAACCTTGAAAAGGCAGTGCATGGTTGCCATAGTTACCGAAATGGAACGTTGCAATTGACGGTTATCTAAATCGCTACTAGAATGCGTTGAGGCTGCAACCTTGAAAAGGCAGTGCATGGTTGCCATAGTTACCGAAATGGAACGTTGCAATTGACGGTTATCTAAATCGCTACTAGAATGCGTTGAGGCTGCAACCTTGAAAAGGCGGTGTATAGTTGCCACGGTTACCTGTTGCGATTGTCGGTTATCTAAATCGCTACTAGAATGCGTTGAGGCTGCAACCTTGAAAAGGCGGTACATGGTTGCCACGGTTACCTGGTGTGATTGTCGGTTATCTAACTCGCTACTAGAATGCGTTGAGGCTGCAACCTTGAAAAGGCGGTGCATGGTTGCCATAGTTACCTGGTGCGATTGTCGGTTATCTAAATCGCTACTAGAATGCGTTGAGGCTGCAACCTTGAAAAGACGGTGCATGGTTGCCATAGTTACCTGGTGCGATTGTCGGTTATCTAAATCGCTACTAGAATGCGCTGAGGCTGCAACCTTGAAATGGCGATGCATGGTTGCCATGGTTTACCTGGTGTGATTGTCGGTTATCTAAATCGCTACTAGAATGCGTTGAGGCTGCAACCTTGAAATGGCGGTGCATGGTTGCCATAGTTACCTGGTGCGATTGTCGGTTATCTAAATCGCTACTAGAATGCGTTGAGGCTGCAACCTTGAAATGGCGGTGCATGGTTGCCATAGTTACCTGGTGCGATTGTCGGTTATCTAAATCGCTACTAGAATGCGCTGAGGCTGCAACCTTGAAAAGACGGTGCATGGTTGCCATAGTTACCTGGTGCTATTGTCGGTTATCTAGATCGCTACTAGAATGCGTTGAGGCTGCAACCTTGAAAAGGCGATGCATAGTTGCCACGGTTACCGGAATGGAACGTTGCAATTGTCGGTTATCTAAATCGCTACTAGAATGCGTTGAGGCTGCAACCTTGAAAAGACGGTGCATGGTTGCCATAGTTACCTGGTGCTATTGTCGGTTATCTAGATCGCTACTAGAATGCGTTGAGGCTGCAACCTTGAAAAGACAGTGCATGGTTGCCATAGTTACCTGGTGTGATTGTCGGTTATCTAAATCGCTACTAGAATGCGTTGAGGCTGCAACCTTGAAAAGGCGATGCATGGTTGCCACGGTTACCTGGTGCGATTGTCGGTTATCTAAATCGCTACTAGAATGCGTTGAGGCTGCAACCTTGAAAAGGCGGCGCATGGTTGCCACGGTTACCTGGTGCGATTGTCGGTTATCTAAATCGCTACTAGAATGCGTTGAGGCTGCAACCTTGAAAAGGCGCTGCATGGTTGCCACGGTTACCTGGTGCGATTGTCGGTTATCTAAATCGCTACTAGAATGCGTTGAGGCTGCAACCTTGAAAAGGCGCTGCATGGTTGCCACGGTTACCTGGTGTGATTGTCGGTTATCTTAATCGCTACTAGAATGCGTTGAGACTGCAACCTTGAAAAGGCGGTGCATGGTTGCCATAGTTACCTGGTGCGATTGTTGGTTATCTAAATCGCTACTAGAATGCGTTGAGGCTGCAACCTTGAAATGGCGGCGCATGGTTGCCACGGTTACCTGGTGCGATTGTCGGTTATCTAGATCGCTACTAGAATGCGTTGAGGCTGCAACCTTGGAAAGGCGGTGCATGGTTGCCATAGTTACCTGGTGCGATTGTCGGTTATCTAACTCGCTACTAGAATGCGTTGAGACTGCAACCTTGAAAAGGCGGTTTATAGCTGCTATGGTTACCAGGAACGTAACGGTGCGATTGCAGTAATACGATTACGAGTTGCATTATCGCTGCTACGGTGATTTAATACAATATGGATCATAAATATGTCACGTGTTTTTGAATTGATACCTTGTTTTATATCCACTTAAATTTAAAGAGTTTTTACTGAAGGCTTATCTTGCCCAGGGATCTCTTTCTTATCGTGGTGCTTTGGTGATCCCGAGAGCTATAGTGGACCCAAGATTACTTAACACCTGCTTTCGTCACATCCGGGGCAGTCGTAGCCAACCAGCGAACCGCCCGAGACACACAAGCGCCAATACCGATCGCTGATTGGCTACGAACCAGTCGCCTGTGACGAAAACATGTGTAAGGTAGTCTTGGGACAACTATGCTATGCTATTCAACAAGAATCAACAGATTCCTGGTGTTTGTAAGCATGAGGCTAGTTACATTGAGGTTAGTACGAACCGCACAGTGTCAATGGGATGTTTGCCCTGGAGAACCTATATACTACAAGGTTAAAATAAGAGTCGTACAATTTATATTATGTAACCGTTTTTAAATTCATTGCTGAGCTGGTAAAAATCCAAATTCCGCTTAGGAATCACTTTTTCAATAGCTCAGGATATCAAAACAAACAAAAAATACCCTGAACTTATCGAGTTGGGTCCCTTTTACTCTTAAAATTTATCATTAACAGAAGTTACAACAAAGGAAACTTTTCAGGAAATTGAGGAGGAAGGGGCAAAAGAAACCATTAGGAATTACCAGTTTATCGTTTCCTGCGTCATTGATCTGGTTTTTTTCAACTCGACTGAGGGCTAAAAATAAAAGTATTTGAAATCATGTACTGTTTTTGAAATGTAATACGAATATCGTTTTAAAAAAAATGTATAAAGTATATTTTGTCACATTTTACCTTTGACAACGCTTCATTATTTTTTTAGTCGCAAAGGAAATGTTCATGGAGTTGTTAATGAGTGTTTGTAACTGTTTTTAGATGGGCCGCTTTGTGTACTGAGCCCACAAAAAAAAACTGATAGTGTTAAGCTATTAAAATCAAAGTACGCTAGGTTATTATTTTACGTAGGGATATACATATAGGACCTACTTTGAGCGCTGTATTTTCACCTACGCTGCGGAAACCTCGGTGACTTTGGAGCCGTCCTAGCAACGAAGCACTCAATAAATTCAAAGTTGTTCTGAATCGGCCTTGTTGATTCTGGCATTTGTCCGCAGGTGTTCGTACTGTCCAATCACTGATTCATATGTTTCGTATTTGAAATATCGGTCTTCGATTGGTTATCGCTCACTCGTCGATGGTGTTCGAAGCCTACAGGGTTGGTTTAGTCACTTTAAATTAAAGTCCCCCACTGAAAATCAATTTAGTTACTGAGTGGGTAGACGCTAAATGTGAATTTATTTTTATTTATTTATTTTATTCGATATCTGTCTGTTTGCTTTAACATGCTTTAAAATCGTCAAAAATTAAAAGAAAAAAATTCACCTCAAAGATAATTTAGTGTTCTATCTTATGAATGTTCCTATGTTCATAGAATATGTACATCTTTCTTTTTCGGATGTGTTTATTTACTTGGTAAAGTGTGTTACAAAACAACACTTAAATAAATTAATCAATTTGAAAACACGAAAATATTAAATTAAAACAAAGAAACATTCCTAAGAAATAGCACTAAATTCTCTTGAGGATGGTACATTTCGGTTTATTTTTGACAATTTCAAAGCAGTGTAAAGCATATTATCATAGACAGAAAACGGGGTGTTTCACAGTGTAGATAACTATTAGATAATTAGATACATATACGGACAGACAGCGTTCAGAATTAAAAGACAATTCACTAAAAAGCTTTCGTGTTTCTTGTTTCTTATAGTGGATTCACACAAATGTTGAAGCATTTAAGGTTTATAATTTAAGATTCTGTTCTAAGAAACGAATTTCTCTAACTGCTTTAGTAGGATGGCTACAATTGGCCGAATTTATAAAATGTCACCTCTCATTGGCTGCTCTAAACATTCCAGGTCTAAAGTTGAATCTTAGTCACCTTAAACACTGGCTCTTAAAACTAGCACTAGATGTGAACGCTAACGTTGTTTTCCTATAGTTCAATCTTAAATCTTAAACCTTAAACACTTGTGTGAAACGACCATGAGACAGTTGCGTTATCGTTAGCAAGGCACACACGACCACTAGCGCTGAGAGACATGAAGCGTACAGCGACAGAACTACAAACATACAATCTCGGTGTACTACCAGTTACTACACCAATCACCCACACAGTCATATCGCGTCGTACCCGGCACTGTCTTACCTGACAAACAGGTGAATATCAGTTGTAAGACGCTGCAGTGTCAGTTGCGACTGTGAATGAATGCGCGGTAGTGCCACGCGCCTTCAGTACGTCAAGTGAATGTATCTGTGGACACACCATACGTACGAGCCAAGCGTTCACGATATAATATGGACCAAACTGTCAGGTGATATGTGGCAGTTAAAAATATCGACATTGATATGGAACGTATAAAGTGTTAACTTGTTCAAAATAAAATATTCAGTTTCAGAAATCGTTTCGGAAAAAAAAAATATTAAAGTTCATCTTCTTCAAAGAAAGTGATAGCTACGATCTATGGCGTGTCTGCTGGAAAACCGTTTCCAACAAAAACACTGTAAGTAAAAAAAGTTGTGGAAAGGGCCAAACGCGGAGAGTAAAAACGGGCGAGTTAAAAAGTGCAACAAGAAGTGTTAAGGTGATTTATTCAACAACAAGAAAAACAACTACAACAACGCGTCAACTAAAATCTTTTGATCAATCAGGATCTAACGAGTTGACTTTAACGGGTGATCAACAGTCTATAAGGTGAGTGAGGATATTTTCTGAGTGAATAGATGATTTGCAGTATTGATCTAGAAAGTCGTGATTAGCTCTATCTAAGGGTCCTTGATAGTTATGTTAAGGTGCATTTTTCACTGTTGTGTATTATTTTCATTGAAGATCTAGAGAGCCGTGATTATCTCTATCTAAGAAGGGTCCTAGATCAATTCTGAAAAGGTATATTGTCTGTCTTCATAGATTATCTTGTCATGGTTTCACAAAACTTTTAGACCTATATGCACAAACTGTCAAGTTAAGTACAGGATTTGTTGCTATGGAATTGTTTCATTACATACTATTTTCCATGAGAAGAACAAACTTCATAGCAACCATAAACAAATCACATACTTAACTCGACTCTGCATTCCACCTTAAGTCCTGAGAATAGCTTTGTTCGTTTGTCCTGTGCTCACTACTCCAGGAGTACGGTATTACGAAAATCCCGTTTTTCTGTCCTGGAGTAAGTGTGATGGGAGTAACTGCGACAAGTTCTTTTGTCCAGTGGTAACTTACTACAACTGTGATGGGAGTAAGGTTTTTACACCTGCTTCCCGAGTAGGAGTAGGAGGAAGAACTGAAACGATCTCAACTGTGACAACTCTGTTTTTTTGTCCAAGTGGGAGTAACTGTGATTTCTACTCCCATATCCGTTACAGTGACGTATTTACGGATTACTCCTGGCGTAAAATACTCCTGTTGAGGCAGGACAAACGAACAAACCTAATAACAGTTAGAATCTGCGGCGGAAGAGTGCGCGAATTTTAGGTTTTCGGTTCGTTTAAAACAACTTTAAAATCGAAATTGTGAGACCGACAGATATTATCAGGTTCTACAGACAAAAACAAACATTACACTCATAATTCATTAAGTTTAGATTAAATGAGAAAATATGATGTTATTGCATTATCAGATTTAATCCAAAAACAATTAAATTTTCACATTTGTTTTCGTAACCCGCAGACCCTGATAATATCTGTCTGGTGTATCTACCGACAAATTCAATTTTAAAAGTGGTACCTATTAAAATATATACAAACGAACGACTCTCAATCGATGGTGACTGGTAGAAAACACGATTTTTGAATCTTTATTTCGTTGACAGCAAGGCTACCAATCCGATATTTATAGGGAACCCGCAACTGAAGTCACATCCGGACTACAACAATGAAACAAATTAATTGAACTGATGGACAAACAATCAGCTGTCTAAATAATAAAATTGCAAAAATACAAATAAAAACAAGTGTAGCAATAGTAACTGCTCGCCATTTAAAACTTTTAACCATGGACAACGACTTAGTGAAAGTTTTGTATAGGTATTTGTTTGTTTTTTGTTTTGTTTTCCAAAATCAAAAGAAATTATTTTTTGACAGCTTGTTGTTTGTCTATCGATTAAATTCATTTGTTTCATTGTTGTCTTTTGGTGTTACTAGTCAAAGATTTGTGAACGAGGTGGCTCAAGCGATTGGGGTGCAAGTCCTAGGCGTGTGGCCCTGTGAGCTCTACCTAGTATTCTGCTAATGTTACCTGATGAAAACCCTGAACGAACTCTATAGGGTATATTCACGTATTGCGCATGGTGGCTACATCGTAGGCAAAAATAGCTGTGATTGGTACTTCATTGTTACTATGTTTCAGCTGGCGTTTGATGCAAATTCAACTGTTCACTAACTTTGGTTTGCTATTATCACTTAAAATCAACATAAACAAACTCTTTTGTCTCGATTACTCTTTTAATCGTTTACAAATGCATACAATAATCATTTTCGTACACTTTATCGGGGGATGAACGTGTTCAAACTTGTCATATTTCCCCGTAAACAATATTATTCGTTTTCTATTGACAGCTAAATGAAACTTGAAATAGTACTATAGGTGGCTTCCAATATGGCCGATGTGACGTCACGTGAATACTCCCTATAGTCAAGAATCATTACCAGTTATCGGAATCGAACCGGTGACCTCCATAATTTGCGTCTCACGTGTCACTACTTAGCCACCCACCTCTACCCGTGTGTAGACATACTAATTAATATCTTTGTATAGCATGAGCCAAGTGCATTGGAATATTGTCAACGTCAATAGTAATAAACAAGACATCAATTGAAAAACAAACAACTTGGATGAGGAAGTGATGTTGTACAAACAACGCAATATAATTCTAATTGTAACTATGTTGCAACAAAGTGATGCATTAACAGATTAATGTTGCGTCAATGGATTATAGAGAGGAATTATGTATCACAAAATACAAATGAGTAATGTTTTTTTTATACTGACCACCTAAGCGGTCACCCATTTAAGTTGTGTACCAGTTCAAGGACGCTTAACGTACCTTCAAGAAGTGATTGGTTTAATGCGTAGTTAGCACTGTAGAGATAATGAGTGTCCTAGAAAGAGAACATAAGGCCGATGTGTGTCTGATGATTAGCAGGACTAACTGGGTGATTACACACACAAACATAACAATCTGACAACCTGACAACTGAACAACTCAATTCTTCAGCGATGGCGATGGCTCGTTCGTGTTTTCTTGCTTCTTTCTAATTTATTTCATTTATTTATTATCTTATGTTTATTATATAACTTACGAAACTAATGTAAATGACAAATACAATAATTAAAGGTTAAACAATACTGAACGATATAAAATGTAAATTATCGCACAACAACATAACAAAATAACATCCAAAAACAAAATACGTTTTTTTTTTTTTACAAAATTCAATCTTAATTGCAATGAGTAGTTCTACTTTATATAGACCGGGTAAAACTAATAGTTTTTAAAGTTATATCTTGAGATCGCTACATAATACTAAACAAGATGTAAATGCCATGGTAGTGTATTTTCGTAAACACTTAAAATTAGATTTAAAAAATGACAAATATTTTGATCATTACCATTGTAACTGTCAATTTAAAATAATTTAACGTAATAACTAACTACCTGTTAACTATAAAAATATTGAAACATTTAAATCCAGTTTTTTTTTCTAACGAAACCACAATTTGGAAACTTAACACTTTTTTAATAATGTCTACCTTTTCATGATATTGGTAAAATATTAAATATACTATCGCGGGGTTTTTATAGTGTTTATAGTCTCACCATATTAGAAGTGTGGTACTTTATAAATAACTTACATAAAATAGAATGTTACTACGGTGATAAAATGTCGGTCAACAAAGTCGGATGGCTCACTTCGCTCACCCAAACAAACCATCTCTAATAGCCTTGACCGCGGCAGTGATGTGAGTACAGGAATGTAATTATAGTGTAATTATTGTATAATGTAAAGAGTGGGTGCGAGGTAAGAGTGACAGTCGGATGGCTCACTTCGCTCACGCAAACAAACCATCTCTAATAGCCTTGACCGCGGCAGTGATGTGAGTACAGGAATGTAATTATAGTGTAATTATTGTATAATGTAAAGAGTGGGTGCGAGGTAAGAGTGACAGTCGGATGGCTCACTTCGCTCACGCAAACAAACCATCTCTAATAGCCTTGACCGCGGCAGTGATGTGAGTACAGGAATGTAATTATAGTGTAATTATTGTATAATGTAAAGAGTGGGTGCGAGGTAAGAGTGACAGTCGGATGGCTCACTTCGCTCACGCAAACAAACCATCTCTAATAGCCTTGACCGCGGCAGTGATGTGAGTACAGGAATGTAATTATAGTGTAATTATTGTATAATGTAAAGAGTGGGTGCGAGGTAACTATGTGACAGTCGCTGGGACAATGTTGATCAACTGACAACTTGTTGCGTGTAATGTGCTCGAGATGGATAAACAAGCAGAGAACAAGGAAGGGTAATTATTATTATTATTATTATTATTATTATTATTATTATTATTATTATTTTTATTATTATTATTATTATTATTATTATTATTGTTATTATTATTATTATTATTATTATTATTATTATTATTATTATTATTGTTATTATTATTATTATTATTATTATTATTATTATTATTATTATTATTATTATTATTATTATTATTCTTATTATTATTATTATTATTATTATTATTATTATTATTATTATTAGTTGTATTATTAGTATTATTATTATTAAATCTTTATAGACAACAGGACCGAGGTCCCACGAGTGCAATACAAAAAAAAACAATAAATTGGACAATGGACACACAATAACACATACAGAAAAAAATAGAGAAGCTACAAAAAAATGTAAGAACATGTTAAAATGCCAGCTTCAGTTAATGCTACTAACTTACTTCTACTAACAACTAATTCTAATTAATCTCTTATATTCATTCATTATCATTATTATAATTAATTTATTATCGTTTTGACAAGTATTCGTGTTTATTTTTATACCGATTGTGTTTTGGCGTGAACTAACTTAGTTGTTGCAGCATGAACGCGACTGTTTACAACTAAATCATTACATCGCAATTGTAATGTATACATGATATCTATACAATTACGATCGTAACGTTGCCGACAATTTTGTAGTTAGAGCAATTTTATTGCCAAAACAATTATTAAATAAATAAAATAAATACATTCACATTTAGAGTCTACCCACTCAGTAACGAAACTGATTTGCAGTGGGGGACTTTAAGTTAAAGTGACTAAACCAACCCTGTAGGCTCCGAACACCATCGTAGAGTGAGCGATAACCAATCAAAGATCGATGTTTCAAATAATAATGAAATCAAGGTATAATTTAAAAAGCGTTCAAATATATTACGTAACTTAAATGTAAACATTATTTAGGCATTGTCTGCATATTTTTTCCAGCGTTATTTTTTGCGTTTTTCAGTGGGACACATTTTTTCGTGTGACAAATTTTACAAATTAAACACAAAAACAATGCAATGACTTGTCCTTCCCAAGACTATTAACACTAAATGTCCCTGAGGCGTGGGAACCACAGGTAGTTTACACTTTTCTTCACTTTATCAGCTTGTAGTCTTGTTTCTATCACGTGTCCAGCTGCGATGACATAGTTCAGTCATATCAGGTATGTTAATGAGTAGTCTTGACGAGTTTCGCTCGTATCTTGACCACGTTAAGGTAATGAGCTTCATTCTCAGACTTTAGTTATAACTAGAAAACAATATTACTTGGCACTAGTACACAATTATATCATAATCCAACCGTATTCACACAAGAAACGTAATAAATTCATAAACTCTTCCAATATAAACTTGTAAGTCACAAATCATTTTTACTTCCACATTATGTTTACAATATATTATTCCTCTAAGATGTATGTTCTATTACAATATACTTGTCAATTGTAAGAAATTTTAACAAATGTAATATTATAACATAATATATTGTGTAAAAAGTGTGGATTGTAAATCATTAATAATTGTAATATTTTGCCAAGCCAGTAAAGAACTAAATAATTACTTTTAAGATAAGCGGAAGAACATAGTTATGCATTGCGTTTAAAGCGGTTAAAATAAGAAAATATATGGAGCAAGATTTCGAAATATAGTTTGGCAAAAACTATAATGATCAGTTTGCGACCAAAATCTGATTGTGAGTTAGGTTCAAATCATCCAGTATCCATTGTGATAAATACGGTGGACATTTATTGTGTAATTAACACCTTAAAACTAATGTTAAGTTGTATACATTTCTAATTGTTATTTTTGTTAAATTAACAAAACCACATTTTGTAACAAAACAATGCGACATCAGAGTTTGAAAAATAATCTAATCAGAAAATACCCTTATTTTTTTTGTTTATAGGCTGCGTTCAATTGCTAAATTATGAATACAATCCATGAATATTTTTATAAATTACCGTGTACGACGTATAGAAGCCATACTTTTCCAAATACAACACAATCGACAACTAGGTCGTTCAATATATTCCTAATGCGTAAATAACAAGGATACAGGTTTAATAATAATAATAATTTTTGTAGGAATACTCGTTCTAGGGTGCACACCAGCTTAACCTGATGTGCCCCTCTTCAGGTGACTACCAGGTTATTAGGGTGTTTGGATAGTTGGGAAGGATTGTCCGAGGGCTGATAGTATAACTCAATCCCAGCATTCGCTTTTACGACTGAGGAAAACCTCGGAAAAAACGTTCAGTCAGGACTGCCGGTGGCCGGAATCGAACCGGCGACCTCCCGAATTAGAGTACCTCGCGTCTTAGATAAAGGTTTAAATCAATGAAGGACATATGTGGAATAATTCCTCTCTGTAGAAATAGGCTCATCTGAATAAAGCGAACGCTGTAAACGTCTCGAAACGTCAGTTTGCTCAATGTGACAACCTTGATGAGAATTGTTATCAGTGGTTAAAAGGTTTGTTCTGTTAAGTTCACCTCAAACAAGTGTTTTACAGCAACATGCGACACAACTTGACGACTTAGTCATTACTTAGTGGTGATATTTACTAACCTGCGGCAAAGTTGTCCTCCCAACGTAAGTTAGCTCATGCTTACGAAGTTACGACACAGCCGATTATAATGGTACCAACTTCATTTTATATTTTTCTTTTTCCTACAATGGAGTAATTTACGACCTTACTTTAGTTACCGCAAGGTGACTTCATAAAAAATAAAATTATAATTGGTGTGACAGTTAAGCTATACAATCACTTCCCTGAAAACCTAAAGACTATAAAAAACATTAATCTATTTAAAAGTAAATTAAAAAACCTCTTAATAAATAAGTGTTGTTATTCAGTAGAAGAATATACTTATAGAGTGTATTGTAAAGTGAACATCAGCTACACTCTGGTAACAGGAATGCTCCTAGTTTACTGCACACATGTTTGTTTTAGATAAATGAAGTATATGTTTTTTATATAATATGACAGCTACTGTAATTTATAAATGCAATATTTTATTTATATGTACAATGTATGTAGTACCAAATTTGTAATTTTAAACAATTAATGACAACACGAATACTTTATACACTTATGTGTAACCGTGAGTTTTAAAGAGGCTAATAAATGAAATGAAATGAAAAGTGGCAGCAACGTACATCTTTTATTGCAAATGCATTTACGAATGTGCGAAAGAACGTCTGAAATATTTTGATTTTCGTTGAATTAGCGTGCTTAATTCGTCAATGGAATAAAAGCACTTTTGCAGGAAGAATAATTTTACCGTAGCTTTAAAAATGTTTTGCCCGCTGATCTATATTTCTTTGATGAATAATGGTAATTTATTAAAGAAGGATGAGCACAAAGAAATTTGTTCTTTGTTAAATAATTTACATTTTAATTTTGGAAATGTTTTAATTTAAGGTCTACGTGAATATTTCCATATACCGTAAAGCGTCCGTTTCTGTAGAGCGTTGAGGGCGACGCGTTTGCTCCGTTACGCGCGTCGAAGTGTTTAAAGTAGCGCGATCTTTGTTGGGCTTAGCTCGAGCAGCAAGACAACACAAAAGTCTTAGTGTAATCAAAAATATAGGACTATACACTGTTCCTTGTCAATTAAAATTATTATAAAACGACGCAATATTTTGAGAGCTAATCAGCTCTCTTCAACAGGCAACCGTTCACTGCTCCTGTTGAAGAGAGCTGATTAGCTCTCGAAATATTGCGTCGTTTTATAATAATTTTGATTGACAAGGAACAGTGTATAGTCCTATATTTTTAATAACACATAATGTGTTACCTGTTTTACTAAGTTTCCGTTTTTAACAAGACAAGTCTTATCACATGTTCATAATCTCAATGTTTCTCTGATGGAAAACTAACTAAGCCGTTTACAATTATAATTGCTGTTTATATGGCAGAGATAAATTGCAGCTCTTGTTTATTTCGAAATGTTGACGAAAGAAATGTGGTTTAATTGTAGGTTATATAGGGTGTACTCACGTATTGCGCACGGTGGCCACATTGGAGGCCACAATGGCTTGTGATTGGTAGTTCATTGTTACTATGTTTCAGCTGGCGTTTGATGCAAATTAAACTGTTCTCTAGCTTTGGTTTGCTATTATTACCTAAAATCAACATAAACCAACTCTTTTGTGTCGATTACTCTTTTAATCGTTTACAAAAGCATACAATAATCATTTTCGTACACTTTTTCGGGGGATATACGTGTTCAAACGTGTCATATTTCCCCGTAAACAATATTATTCGTTTTCTATTGACAGCTAAATGAAATTTGAAAACGTACTTTAGTTGGCCTCGAATATGGCCGATGTGACGTCACGTGAATACTCCCTATTCAGTCGTTGATAAGAATACAGCAAATAAACAAGTTTTCTCATTGTTGCGTGGGTTCCTTTCACGTTTAATACGGCTGAAGCGGCAAACTTACAATCTGATTGGTCGACGCACGCCCTAAACGCTCTACAGTACGGACGATTAGTCTTTGAGAATTATGAGAGAACAGAACGATTGTCTCTTGCACGAATTCGCGCAAACAAATCCTGATATGGTTTAAGTACATTCTTTTACGTTCCCGTTGGTAAGTGGTTTAAATATAATGTATTCTCTTTGACGGTTCCGCAGTAGAACGGTTGGAACGAGAGCGGCAGGAATTTCGAAAAGAAAAACATTTTACAATACAAATTCGTTTTGAATTCATTAATGGTAAGGTACCTAATTAATCAATTCAGTCATTCATTCATTCATGTATTTTTCAATGTATTGATTTCATAAATTGTTGATTTATTTCTTTTACTATCTTCTTTCTTGCTTTCTTTTTCTTTCTTCCTTCCTTTCTTTCTTTCTTTTATTTTGTCTTTCTTTCTTTCCTTCTTTCTTTCTTTCTTTCCTTCTTTCTTTCTTTCTTTCTTTCTTTCTTTCTTTCTTTCTTTCTTTCTTTCTTTCTTTCTTTCTTTATAAATTGGTGTATTTATTTGCTTATCATCTACAAATAAATAAGTAAATATCGTCAAAGATGTCGTTGATGAACTGTGAAAATAACCGTAAAATCACAGTTAACCCTTGTATGTTTCAGTATGGGCTGCAACATGTGGACGATACTGACTCGTAAGAAGACCTTCTCGACAGCATCAGTCGATAAGACAGACCTCTCTCGATGCATGTCGCTACTTGACCTCACTCTATTGGGCATCGGCGCAACTCTAGGCCTGGGCGTGTACGTGCTCGCCGGCTCAGTCGCTAAGAACATGGCCGGCCCCGCCACAACGATATCTTTTCTCGTGGCGGGGGTCGCGTCGGCAATAGCAGGTATTATAATATGTCGCTACTTGAGCGCACTATTGACCTTCTTTTTATCAAAATAATGACCAAATTCTGACCACAAATTTTGTTTAGAATTTGGATAAAGAAATGATCTTGCCCGTGGCGTCTCAAGGTCCGTAAATCCCCTGGCGGGGGCTCGTTTCATAAAGGTTTACCGAACCTCCTCCAAGGGAAGGACGGAGCTTGGTTGCGTCCAAGGTCTACTGGATTGCCGCTAGGCTTCGCTAGTAGCGGCACAGGCCGCGCTAGGAGGAAATCCAGTAGACCTTGGGTTGCGTCTTACCAAGTTCTTTGAAGGTTGACAGATGGTCCAACAAAACATGTCTCGTGTGTTCAAGCTCTTTGCTACGCCGAGTTTGCAAGTCGAGTGCCGAGGGCCGGGTCAGCCTACATCTACTCGTACGTCTGTGTGGGAGAAGCGGCCGCCTTTATCATTGGCTGGAGTCTCGTCATGGAATATGTGATCGGTAAATACAACCACAAGACTAGAGGATTTTCATAGTCATAAGTTAACTCTACTTGCCATAGCATTATGTTGATTTCCCCCACGCCCGAAAGCCATTCTAAGATTGTCTACCGCTTCGTACAGTCAACGTACGACAGTCGGGTAGTAGCAGAATGTAAACGCATGCACGAATCACTGATCCGTTTATCGCGCGCTGTCATCATCCACGCACTTGCGTTCCGCTACTATCCGTCTAGATAACGTTTAACGCTACGAAGAAGAGACAGGCAATCGTAGCCCTTTTGCTTTCCATACACTACAATATACTCTCACCGATAGAGGTGGCTAAACGGTAAGACGTGAGACTCTAATTCGGGAGGTCGCCGATTCGATTCCGGCCACCGGCAGTCCTGACGGAAGTTTCTTTCCGAGGTTTTCCTCAGTCGTAATGGCGAATGCTGGGATTGATTCCTACTAATAGCCCTCGGGCATATTTTCTTCCCATGGCTATCAAAACACCCTAATAGATGCAATTGAGATTAATTAAAAGGAATGAAATCAAGTGAATATACTCAGGTTCTCTTACAAGTCGATACTTTGTTGATATTACGTTATTTTTGAATGACAGACAGACAGCCCCTGAAACTTACGTAAATATCTCAATATCTGTGGTATGTCACGCTAGTTTGTTTCTAAACTCTAAAAGAAGATATAATTGAGATTAACTAGAAGGAATCAAGTCAAGTAAATATACTCAGGTTCTCTTACCACTCGATACTTTGTGTGACATTACGTTTTTTTCGAATGACAGACAGACAGCCCCTGAAACTTACGTAAATATCTCAATATCTGTGGCATGTCACGTAGGTATGTTTCTATACGCTAACAGTAGATGTATCTATGATTAATTAAAAGGAATCAAATCAAGTGAACATACTCAGGTTTTCTTACAAATCGATTCTTTGTGTGACATTACGTAATTTTTGAATGACAGACAGACCCTGAATCTTACGTAAACATCTCAATATTTGTGGTATGTCACGTAGGTATGTTTCTATATACTGAAAGAAGATGTAGTTGAGATTAATTAAAAGGAATCAAAGGAAGTAAACATACTCAAGTTCTCTTACAAATCTATACTTTGTGTGACATTACGTTATTTTCGAATGACAGACAGACAGCCCCTGAAACTTACGTAACTATCTCAATATCTGTGGTATATCACGCTAGTTTGTTTCTAAACTCTAAAAGAAGATATAATTGAGATGAACTAGAAGGAATCAAGTCAAGTAAATATACTCAGGTTCTCTTACCACTCGATACTTTGTGTGACATTACGTTTTTTTCCAATGACAGACAGACAGCCCCTGAAACTTACGTAAATATCTCAATATCTGTGGCATGTCACGTAGGTATGTTTCTATACGCTAACAGTAGATGTACTTAAAATTAATTAAAAGGAATCAAATCCAGTGAACATACTCAGGTTCTCTTACAAATAGATTCTTTGTGTGACTTTACGTAATTTTTGAATGACAGACAGACCCTGAATCTTACGTAAATATCTCAATATTTGTGGTATGTCACATAGGTATGTTTCTATATGCTGAAAGAAGATGTAGTTGAGATTAATTAAAAGGAATCAAAGGAAGTAAACATACTCAAGTTCTCTTACAAATCGATACTTTGTGTGACATTACGTAATTTTAGATTGACAGACAGCCCCTAAAACTTACGTCAATATCTCAATATCTGTGGTATGTCACAAAGGTATGTTACTATACGCTGAAAGTAGATGTAATTGAGTATAATGAGAAGGAATCAAATCAAGTGAATATATACTCAGGTTCTCTTTCAATTTGATACTTAGTGTGACATTACGTTATTTTCGAATGACAGACAGACAGCCCCTGAAACTTACGTAAATATCTCAATATCTGTGGTATGTCACGTAGGTATGTTTCCATACTCTGAAAGAAAATGTAGTTTAAATTAATTAAAAGGAATCAAATCAAGTGAACATACTCAAGTTCTCTAACAAATCGATACTTTGTGTGACATTACGTAATTTTTGAATGACAGACAGACAGCCCCTGAATTTTACGTACATATCTCAATATCTGTGGTATGTCACGTAGGTATGTTTCTATACGCTGAACGTAGATGTAGTTGAGATTAATAGAAATTAATCAAGTCAAGTAAATAAACTCAGGTTTTCTTACAAATCGATACTTTGTGTGACATTACGTAATTTTTGAATGACAGACAGACATCCCTTGAAACTTACATAAATATCTCAATATCTGTGGTGTGGTGTGTGTGCGTGGATTAAGAACACTATACCAATGAATGTCGAGTATCTAGTGACGTCAATAGTTCGTGTCTCTCTCACGCAGGTAGCGCTAGTGTCGCGCGGGGTCTCGTCAGCTACATCGATGCACAGACAGGAGAGACAATGGCTACGTGGATGAAGAAGACGTTACCAATGAATGTCAAGTATCTATCGCCGTACCCGGACTTTGTGTCCTGTCTGATCATGATCGTGTTGAGTGGGTTGTTGTCGTCTGGAGTCAAAGAGTCGACGCTCGTTAATAACCTCTTCACCATCGTCAATGTGGCCACTATTCTCATTGTCGTCGTCGCCGGATCGTTCAAAGGTAACATACATGATTTTATTCAACTCATTATCTCTGTCGTCAAATTTTGAAATCGGTTCTTATATCTGCACTTCTGTCGTACTGATTGTCTTCAAATTTGCTACTAGAGTCCATTTGCGATGACAGTATACTTTTCCATTAAAATATTGGTGAAGAGAGGGTTTCTGGGGTGGTTTTGGTGGACCACGTTCTATTATGTGAATTTTCCCGTCAAGTCATGATCTATGTCGTTAAATTATCTTATAGATGTTTGACCAATTTCTATCGTTGCGATGTATAGTGCAATGTTAAATAGAATAAAATCAGGTAACTTAAAAATCTATTTTTTATTTCTAATATGTATTAACCTCGGTAGAATTTGTCTAATATTCATGTAACTTGATTGATTGAAAGATTGAACTAGTCTTAAGGAACTAAGTTTTTATTTTGGAAGGATTGGGACACACCATTAAAATTAACTTTTTGTGGATTACTCAAATCTGAGTGTAAAATTAAACATTGTGAACTGTTTTTGTGTATAATACTTATTTATTTAATTTGATTGTACTTGTATTGTTCATATTTTTTCCAGCGGACCCTTACAACTGGAACATTCCTAAGTCTGCCATTCCTGCTGGAGTTAACGGGGGCGAGGGCGGTTTCATCCCCTTTGGGATCGGGGGTATCATGAAGGGAGCTGCCGAGGTAAGATAATGTGACCAAATACACACATTACAACACATTAACATTGTCAAATTAACAAAAAGTTGAATTTGATTGAACTTTCGCCTCAGCTTGGCTTGGCGTACGTAGCGTTAATTTGCTTAATTCCAACGTAGACGAAACATTTGATTTGTGTATAGACTCACTTGTGGGCGTACGCCACGTAAGGTAATTTACGAGCGTTAAGTGGATGTAAACGCGGCTTAGCCCTCACGATCCTTGTTAAAAGTATTAAATTACGTTAGGTTAGGTAAGGTTTGTTAGTGTTAGTGTTAGTGTTAGTAAAGAAACTGTGAAGGTAAATGACTATGTAATGTCGGCAGTGTTTCTACGGGTTCGTGGGGTTCGATGCTGTGGCGACGACCGGCGAAGAAGCGAACAACCCCCAGAGAAACATCCCTCTCGCTATCGTCATCTCGCTTACCGCCATTTTCCTCGCCTACTTCAGCATCTCTACCGTACTAACCATGATGTGGCCTTACTACGACCAGGTAGGTATCCTAGTCAAGTGCACGTTCCAATACTCAGCATCTCCGCAGTACTAACCATGATGTGGCCTTACTACGATCAGGTTGGTATCCTAGTCTAGTGCATGATCATGACACAGCATCTACACCGTTCCTCACCATTGTTATTGAAGATTTAGCGGAACCTGATGTGGGAGATATAAATTGTCCTAGACTAAAAATTTGTGTATTGAGGGCGGGTTTCGTTAAATTGTCTCCAATTAGCTGGTAGTCGGAGTTTGGCAATGGACAAATATGACGACTGTCATGCATTTTGAATCAAATGTTTGTTTGAACCATGGTTCCCAAACCGACGTTACTAAATGTGAGCTAAACGAAGTTGCCGAATCCAGTACCCAGGGTGTGTTCCAACTTGACGATTTTCGTAGTGGACTAAGCTTAGTTATACTATTCGAAAGGAAGTGACGTCACAAGTAGACAACCAATGCTCCTTATTTGGCTAGTGGCCGAAAGTGTACACTACGACACCGACTAACCCACTAAACCAAGATGGTTGATACCAGCCATCACAGCTGATACTTTTAGGTTAGGAAAATACTCAACCAGTGAGTGGAAGTATTATTATCGTATTTATTTACACTAGGAAAACGCTCTGTTTGACGCGTTGATAAGCGAGCGCGTCAATATCTACGAACTTTCTGGCGAAAAGATTTCAATGCTAATACAAACAACAATTAACAACAATTCAAGAATGCGCATTGCAAAAATGTTTCTAATTTCCATAGCTATTATACTTCCCGACATTGTTGGATGCAGTGCAATGTGCGTTGCTAAGAATTTTCGCTGTCATGTTTTCGCCGCGGTCCGCCACCGTTACTAACAGTTATTGACAGCAATAGAAATGTAATTTCTGCCTCTTATACGTATCGGATCGCGTTTACGATAGTATATTCGTAACCGGACAAAAATTTACTATAACATAGCCACCTCACATTTTGCCGTAACTGTGTTTCAAAAATATATTTTCGAGTAACTTTTGTGTAACTTTGCCAATATTTATCAGATCGCCATTACATTAACATATTCGTAACCGGAAAAATCTGTAGAAAAATCTGAAATCTGGTTATCTCACATTTTGCCGCCATTTTGTTTCAGAAAAATATTTTGCAGTAACTATGGTGTAACTTTGTAACTTTTCGAACGATTTTGCCTCAAAACTATACACCTTCAATCCACATCGAGGCTTGTGGATGGTCCAAATTTCAAGTTGATCGGATTTTCCGTTCGACCGCTATCGACGGACATAAAAAAAAAAAAAAAAAAACAGAACGAAGTGCCATAAGAGTCAAGTGGAAACGCTCGCTTCGCTCGCTTCATTAGATGATTAATAACAATAAACCTTGTATTCACATACTAGGTGGCGTGCCCAAAGCTGTGAGCATTTAGTGTGTAGCAGGTAGTGGTTAGTGATTAATGGTTAACTGGTGAAAATAAAGTTGGAACACACCCTTAGAAGACCAGGAAACAGCAGGGAAGCCTCTATAGTTGTCCCAAGACTACCTTACACATGCTTTCGTCACAGGCGACTGGTTCGTAGCCAATCAGCGATCGGTATTGGCGCTGGTGTGTCTCAGGCGGTTCGCTGGTTGGCTACGACTGGCCCGGATGTGGCGAAAGCAGGTGTAAAGTAATCTTGGGTCCACTATACATGGCTGTGACTTGTTCCAGAACCCGCTCGCCCCCCTACCCCACGTCTTCACCATGGTCGGCTGGCCCGTCATCACCTGGATAGTCACCATAGGCGCAGTGTTCGCGCTGATGACGGCGATGATAGGCAGCCTATATATGGCCTTGACTTGTTCCAGAACCCGCTTGCCCCTCTACCCCACGTCTTCACCATGGTCGGCTGGCCAGTCATCACCTGGATAGTCACCATAGGAGCAGTGTTCGCGCTGATGACGGCGATGATAGGCAGCCTCTTCCCGCTACCCAGAATCCTCTACGCCATGGCCAACGACGGACTCATCTACAAGTTCCTCGCCAACGTCCACCCTCGGACTCGAACCCCGGTCGCGGCCACCATTGTCTCGGGGGTGTGCTCGGGTATGAGGACGATGACGTCATAAACTCTTTTGGTCGATTTAAGGCCGATCCACAATTGAAATAGGAGTTGCAATAAGAATCCGTGAAAGAGTGAAATAAGAAGCTATTGGTTCACAACAGTCTCCTAGTACCTTATTTCAGTAGTCAAGCCAGTGCTTTAATATGTATTTACTTTCATTGACGACATCAACAACAGCACATCCGGCACCACCGTTTTTGTTTTGATCTCCGTAGTAGGTCTTCTCTTCTGGCTCTTCTGCGTTCTGATTGGTTCGTTATAAGGAAGTTGACATAAGAAATGGAATTGATTAATTTCTTATGACAATTTCAATCCACTGTGACAGTTGTGAACCACAGCATTGTTATTGCATGTTCCAATTCGCTTAAACCTTATTGCTATTTCACTATTGCAACTCTTATTTCAATTGTGAACCAGCCTTTACACAACAATAGGGTGTATTCACGTATTGCGCATGGTGGCCACATTGGAGGCCACAATGCCATGTGATTGGTAGTTCATTGTTACTATGTTTCAGTTGGCGTTTGATGCAATTCAACTGTTCACTAACTTTGGTTTGCTATTATCACTTAAAATCAACATAAACAAACTCCTTTGTCTTGGTTACTCTTTTAATCGTTTACAAAAGCATACTATAATCATTTTCGTACACTTTATCGGGGGATATACGTGTTCAAACTTGTCATATTTCCCCGTAAAAAATATTATTCGTTTTCTATTGACAGCTAAATGAAACTTGAAATAGTACTATAGATGGCCTCCAATATGGCCGATGTGACGTCACGTGAATATTCCCTATAGATGGTTTTCAGAATTTATCTAGATGGCTGTGATTACTTCTATTTAAGGGTCCTAGATCAATTCTGAAAAAAGTCTTTTTTGGGTTTAAGAAATGTCAAAGCCATTATGACTTGCACACAACTAAAGGGTGAGATGCAGAATCAAGTTAAGTATGTGATTTGTTTATGGTTGCTATGGAGTTTGTTTTATTTATCGAAAGTAGCAATATAATACAACAATTCCTTAGCAACGAATCATAATATACAAATATTGATACTTGCTGTGCATATGGTTCTTAGGGCCTGTCTTACAATCTCCTATTAAGAAAGTTCTTTGTAGCAATTAAGCTATTTGGAGGATTTCAAGGGTTTTGATTGGTGGTTGCAATGGAGACAACAAGCTATTTGACGAATAAGTATAGTTATTGGGACATTGTAAGACTGGACCTTAATGTAGGGGTTGAGATTTAACACAACCTTAGACCTTATAAAGGTCTGGATGCAAAGATTTTCTCTACATTTGGTAAGAACATAATCGTAAGGAATTTATTTTTCTTATGGTAAAACAGAGCAATTCCAAAGTAACCAGTGGGTTCTCCCTTAATAGGGGTCAGCATCGATGCATCTGTTCCCAAATAATAAACGTCGTCAATTCAGCTAATGGTAAACTGTCTACGAAATAAATTAATTTACAACTAATTTCCTCAATAATATTGATGATTGTGTTAATATTCTCTAACTAATCCGTTTCAAACAATGTCAATTAATATGTGACCGTACAGCAAACTGTTGCGCGTTGTCTATGCAGATAATCTTGTATCTGTTGAAGGTGTGATAGCAATGATCTTCGATCTACAACATCTAGTGGAGATGTTGTCTATAGGAACCCTCTTGGCTTACTCCATTGTTGCCGTTTGCGTTCTCATCTTAAGGTAAGCTTTACGGACATACCAATGACATAAGGCTTAGAACTATCAGGCCAGTTCACGCTGAAATAAACTGAAACATACATAATTTTATCAGACTGAAATATACCATTTTGCTCAAAAGAAAGTGTAACATTACATCGTTTTAACATAACTTTGTTTGCTATTATTACTTATATCATTGAGTTTATCAGAGCTTATATATATCAAAGAAACCTCCTCGCTGTACGGCCACTGAAACATAGTAATTAATTAAAATATATAAAGTAGTTTTAATGAATAATAGCTGTTAGTGTCAAAGATTTCAAAAATAATGATATAAAACTAAGTCTGAAGTATAGTACAAAGAACTGAAACATAACTACACTGTCTTAACTAAACAAAACAAAACTGATCTTCTACTCTTTCTTTAAGGTACGAGGACCCCGAACCGGAAATGGAAGAGAAGGCGATGAAAAGCCACGAAGTTCAAACGGTGGAACAGTCTTCCCTCCACGCCCTCGGCTTTCTCTTCAATCTCACCATGAAGAAGTATCCAAGCCAAGCGTCAGCCCTTCTGGCCAAGTGTACAGTCGGTGTTTACTGTGAGTATACCTCCGTTTATGTCCACCTACTATTTGTCACAGGTTACATGAGCATTGCCCTTATTTTGGTTTTGGTATAATACATTCACTTATAATTCTGCATTGTTGAATAAGTTGTTGTTTGTTTCGAGGTGTGATAGTTATTATTTTGGTAAATTGACATAATTATACAAGCAAAATCTCTACCAATCAACATGATGGAGATACTTTAAAATTATTTCAGTAAATCTAACTTTGACGTTATGTTATTCTTTCCCGACATAATGTTGTGCGGAATTTCTAGTTTACTTTTCTAAAAGAAAATCGTGTATTACCTTTATTGAAATATTGCATTTTTACCAGACAGTTTTTCATATAGGAGACAAATAAAACAAGGACTATTCCCCGTTCCTTACTCTGCTTTCTTACGGATAAACTTTTTGTTTCTTCTTTTTTCAGGCCTGCTGGCGATTGTATTCAATACGGTCGTGACCTTTCACATGGACGCAATCATACAGAAAGATTACTGGGTAGTGAGTCTCATGTGTGTTATTGGTGTTGCTATGGTTACCACCCTGATCATACTTAGCAGGCAGCCCAAAACAACAGTCGGACTCAAGTTTAAGGTAATTCGTAATTCCGTCCTAAAGTTTGTCTCAAACAAACATCCACGCAGCCAAAATGCGAACTAAAAGGAAGCGTTTCGTATTGTTGAGACCAAGGGTGTCAATCATCACCTTTATTTTAAGAATCAAGTGTGAGACATAACGTTGAAGCAACAAGAATCACCATAATTTTCTAGCCCTTGAGTCTACCATGTGATCATATACGGCCAAGTATTTTAAAGTTCCGATAGGCAATGCAATGTCCAAGCATCGAGGCAACCATATATTTTGAGTCTCGTCATTGCTAGAGTCACGAATTGACTCACAAATTAAGCCGAATAGATGTTAATAAAGAAGGTTTATGTACTAGAATTTATTGAGGGTGTATTCACGCAATGAATGCGCATTGCGTGGCCACATTGGAGGCCACAATGGCATGTGATTGGTAGTTCATTGTTACTATGTTTCAGCTGGCGTTTGATGCAAATTCAACTGTTCTCCAACCATTGGTTTGCTATTATTACTTAAAAAATCAACATAAACAAACTTTTTTGTCTCGATTACTCTTTTAATCGTTTAAAAAAGCATACAATTATCATTTTCGTACACTTTATCGGGGGATATACGTGTTCAATCTTGTCATATTTCCCCGTAAACAATATTATTCGTTTTATTTTGACAGCTAAATGACACTAAAAAAATTATTTAATAAACATTATATTCTAAAAAAATAGTACTATAGGTGGCCTCCAATATGGCCGATGTGACGTCACGTGAATACTCCATATATGTTTGAGAGTGTACAGTACTGGGGCATATTGTTGGTAATATCTTACAACAGGTGTGTTACACTAGTACTAGTTTCCGTATCTGTTCAACAGGTGCCACTAGTTCCCATACTACCTGCTTTGAGCGTCCTTATGAACACTTACCTGATGCTACAGCTGGAGTCACAAACGTGGGTTCGTCTCGGTGGTTGGATGTTGGTTGGTGAGTATAATCTTTGAGTATGTAGGCTGGGTAGAGTCTCAACGCTAAAACAGTTATTTGTCTCGGCGCCTGGATGCTGATTGGTGAGTCCAAACTTGGAGTTTATGGGCTGGGTAGAAACCCTACGCCAGCAGTTATCTGTTTACCTTTTTTCCCAATGTTTTCTGGTCTGGTAGTACAAGTTGTCCACGCATGCGCGAACGTATACTTACCCATCAATAAAGCGCGGCTATCTCGCATGTGTGGTGGAGTTGTACTAGCCGACTAGAATACATTGGGTGCTACAAGTGACTGACTGATTTCGTTATTTATTTAGTGGAGTAGATCATCATCATCATCATCATCATCATCATCATCATCATCATCATCATCATCATCATCATCATCATCATCATCATCATCATCATCATCATCATCATCATCAACATCATTATCATCATCTGTTACCACGTCCAATTCTGCGTTGGGTCGGCATTGAAGATAAGCCTCTCCATCTTCTATCCTGCCACCACTCTTCCCCCTCAACTACATTCCAGTCCCCTCCTCGCATTTCCACATCCTTCCTCACTTTGTCGTGCCATCTTTGTCGTGGTCTTCCTCTCGTTCTTCTACCTGGAATCTCCAGTTCTAGCATTCTCCTCGGCAATCTTTCTCAATTTCCATCTTCTTGACATGTCCGAACCATTTCAGTCTTCTAGATAATTAGATATCTAGATATACACATATTTTTGAATAATGTATAGTTATCATTATGTATGTGTCTTTATTGATTTGATATAGAATAATGTGTTTATAATCTATCACCAGGCATTTTCATCTACTTGACCTACGGCATAAGGAACAGCGTTGAGGGTAAGAAGAGGCAGATGTTACACGACAGTGATATAGGAGAAACGGCCCCACCTACGACAGACTCAAGCTCAGCCCTGGCTATCTCACAACACGCTAACTACAAGACACCGTACACTTCAGAAGACACTAAGCTTTAGTGCAATCGCACTCTTGTGTACTTGCACGTAGTGAACGTTGAAACATGCGTTCCAGACTAAAATACAATAGATGATTTTCAGAATTGATATAGAAAGCCGTGATTAGCTCTATCTAAGGGTCCTTGATCGTTATGTTAACATGGATTTTTCACTGTTGTGCATTTTTGTCATTGAAGATCTAGAGGGCCGCAATTAGCTCTATCTAAAGGTCTTAGATCATTTCTGAAAAAGGTCTATTTGTCTCATCACCAGTCATAAACTCAAGATATTAGTAACTAAAACTAGAAAGTATTTACGTCTTAAAACAACTCTTCATAAATTTATCCTTTTTGTATGTATTTTATGTCTACATATTCATTATGCAATGTAAATATTATATCACCTGCGTCTGGCACTGTGGTAGTAGTTTTCTCAGGGTGACTCTGCCAATCGTACGGCAACGAAATGAGGTCCTCAAATTTCTTCCCTCCACACATCAACGCCTTTGTAACAATTTCTTATCTCTTTCCTAAAGACGTCGTTAAACACCTCATTTATATATATATATATTTTAAAATTTGTCCCTCTTTACTATTTTTCGGTTCCACTTTTACTTGTCCTTCAATCAAAATTTAAAACAAATATTACGAAACATTTTACGGCATAATATTGTAGATGCACTATTTTGTATTAACGACAAGGAAATTGGAACGTTCAACTAGTAATAAGTCACCACTTTGTTCTGATTGTTCAGTTGAGACACGACCGACCATCGAAGTCAATGTGATAGTTTGAATACAAATAATTACAGGAAATAATAAACTATAACATAGATTGACTTCTAGAAATATACTAGGGTGTTTGAATAGTGGGGAAGAAATATCAGTGGTCTAATTTGTGGATTCACTCGCGGCATTCTTTTATTCATAGAGTAAATTTCGCGGAAAGCTTTCATTAAGGATTATTTGTGACTGGAATCGTACCGGTGACCTCCCGAAAAAGAGTCCCTAGTGTTACCGCTGAGTCAAATCTTTTGGTTTCATCGCATGAAAGTGCAGGGTATAGCTTTATTCGCAATATTCGTTATCGATGTATATTTATAGCTTTAATCAGGTAGTGAAACCAAATACCATATCCGTGATAAGCATGTATAGGCTAGCTAACGCAACTCCCATTTATAGTTTTATTTATCAACAATAATGAAATTTTAGTGTTAAAATTCTAATATTTCAACTAATGTATCCGTCAAAAACGTTAGTTCTAAAAAAAAGATCTATATAAGTGTTAGTGAGAGTCAATTTGAAACATTGATGAAGTATTATGTTGAAAGGTAATTAGTATTATTAATTTAAAGGTACTTGTTTATATTGATGTGTTATTACTTATTTTATAAATATTATACTAGTGTAGTGTCGTATTTGAGGCATAGTTGGGATTTGATTCTTCATAATTTACGTTATTTGTGTTTAATGTTACTGACATTATTACAGAAATTATATTTTATGTTCTCTTAGTTTTCTTAGTGGTACGTAGATTATGTTATTTTTACCAATACTTAATATAAGGAACTTCACTTGACAGATCTTTACTTAATATGATAGTAAATGCAAGAATAATTAATTTATTGTTAAATATATTGGTTTTGTGTAGGGAAAACAAAATGTTCCAAAAATTATTTTAAATAGTATTAGGCAAAAATACAAAAATGTTGTTTGTTTATGTTACAAAGGTGCTAAGAGGTGTTTATTTAAAACTATATTATTCGTAGGTTTAGTTGTCATTGAAAAACTAAATTGGGTTAAATGTATATTTTTTTAAGTGAAAACAACATTTAGCTTATACCTACATATCCATCGTATCAAAAACATCAAACTAACTTACTAATAAACCAACACAAATAAATAACATTTTGAAACACAATCTTCAAGAGTGATTACATTTATACCAAATACAATTGAATATTATTTGATCTCAATCAAAGATTTAAAGAAACATGAATATATTTATAAAATAAAAATACATCTATACCTATTTTTATGTGTTTTTTTTTTACAGATCTTCAGCTTACTATCCTTATCCACTCACCATAACACAATAACAAAAAAATGAAAAAAAAACTTAGATTAACGGAAAAATTTTCATTTTGCTTGAGCTGCTTTTGACTCAACATTATGTCATCAAAACTCTAATATGCATCGAAATATGTTTTATTCAGTAGATTAAAGGTAAATACAAATGTATTTCTGTGATGAACAATGGGCATAAGGTAATATTGATTGATTGAACTGTATATCAATGATCCAAATTTATTATATCTTCATTACAAATTCATAATTTCTAACTCTAACATGGTGTTCTGATGATAAAAATACGACATTTGTATTTACAAAGATAATGATCATTAAGACTTGACGTCTCTTTTATTACAACCATCAAACTCGGGACGATGAGCTGTGCTTGATGAAGGTAAAGAACGATTACAAAAACAACAACTACTTTATGCGTAATTCGAACCCAGGTCCTAGGTATAAAACGTTAAATACCTGACCCGTACCGCCTAAGCTACCGTGGTCAGTTTTGGTATCCATGTATATCTTATTTTGGAATCTACGCTGATTAGGCCTACAGTTGGGCCCACTTTTCAAGAACTCTCTTTTAATACAATTCTGGATTTAACCAAGTAATTTTGATTCTTCTTAAACAAAAATACATGCAAATTGGTTCTGTTTTAACAAAGTTCTTTTTTAACAAAGTAAAAATCGGCTAAGTTCGTTATAAGTGGGCTTGACTGTAAAACTATGAGCATGGTTAATATGTGCAGATGGAATACGTCACATAACATCAATAAGGTGGCTTTCTATTCAATTGCTTTCTACCACGGCCACTGAGCTAGCTTTTTACGCGGACTATTCAGTTTGTGGTCATAGACCCGAAACGGGTACAAAATATAACTAACAATGAAAACATATTCGGCATATTTTTTTCTCTTCAACAATTAAATACGTTCACTTCTTATTGTTAATTGTAAAAAATCTTACATAACACTTCCTAGCAACCTCAAACGAAAACCAAAATAATCTCCATTTCGCCGATCGAAATAAGTATGTTTAAGTTGTTGAGTCAAAGTGGTGCTTTGAAAGAACGAAAGTACTCACTGCACGAAGAAGTTCTTTGCGTATGTCTGCTAGGACGGTGATCTCAAGTACCGAGGTAAGTTGGTCGAGCTCAGTTTCGGATTCAGTTTTTTCTTGTCTAGCAGTATCCTGCTACTTGACATCACTGATTTTGGGTACTCATGTAAACATGTACGAAGTAGATAAGGGTTGGTAGCCAGGTAGATCTACCGTTCTCCATGCGAATTAGGCCTAGCTTCAGCCATTTAAATAATAAAACAAACAAATTAATTCTCAATTAGAGTCTACCCACTCAGTAACGAAACTGATTTTCAGTGGGGGAGTTTAATTTAAAGTGACTAAACCAACCCTGTAGGCTCTAAACGTCATCAAAGAGTGAGCGATAACCAATCAAAGATCGATATTTCAAATACGTAACATATGAATCAGTGATTGGACAGTGTGAACACCTGCGGACAAATCAACAAGGCCGATTCAGAACAACTTTGAATTGGTTGAGTGCTTCGTTTCTAGGACGGCTCCAAAGTCACCGTTCACTTATTCCTAAGACAAGAAGAAATGGAACTGAATCCTAAATAGAAGTTTAAATACTTCCGAAGTAACGAGATTTGAACCCGGAGGCCTTTCTCCAGTTATTGCTATGCTATGGCCTTTATATTATCGGTTAGACCAAATATCATTCCAATAATTGTCATCACTGGGTCAGAAATTTTTAACACTGGCTCTTTCACTCGCAGATATGTCTGCGGCCAGACGCTTCTGGGAAGCATTATCACGCAAGAAAACCTACACGGACGATACCATAGAGCGAACCGAACTGTCACGGAGTATGAACTTGTTCGATCTCACTCTATTAGGGGTTGGGACATCATTGGGGCTGGGCGCTTACGTCCTCGCTGGCTCGGTCGCCAGGACAATGGCTGGTCCAGGTGTTGTCATCTCCTTTCTTCTGGCAGGGATAGCTTCGGTATTTGCAGGTATGTTTTGGGTTCTTACCTCATTCATTGGTTAAAGAATCTGGGTCTTGATTCACATGAGGTCCTAAGTCTTTTTTTGGTCTAAACTCTAAGATCGCACCCTATGTTTGGACCTCCTGCAAAACCAAACCTAGGTCACAGGAAGAAGTTACCAAATCCAGGTAGGAACAAGGACACAGTGAACATTCCAATAATATGTTTTAAAGTCGGTTCTCAGATATTTTGCTGGACTTACAAGAGGTTCATACTTGCCGGACTAAACAGAAGACATAGGTCCTCTTGTGAATCCGGGCTCTGGTTTTTTAATCAATGCCTTTTTTTTATCTGTCTTCCCATTTCTAAGTATTGCTCATTATTAAAAAATGGCTAGGTATTCAAAATTACTAGTGAAAAGAAAATGAAACGATCACGAATCTTAACCCCTAAAAAGGGTCGGTCTAAGAAAACAATATTTTCTCGTACTTTTTAGATGAATATTATAAATTATATTGTATGGATAACAGCTAGCGAGTACCCGGCTTGCGTTGCAATGCCACTGAGCTGTTGTGTTTGTGTTTTTATTATGTTCATAATATTGAAGTGGTTTTGGATACACAATATTCTTTAAGTTTCCGTATGGTGCGTACACAGATAACTCCGAAGGTTTTTGCTTTCCGTTGCTCGATTGTTGCTGAAGTTCGTGGTGCCGTTTTCTTCCGTGCTTAAGATGTAGTTCGACCAAAAGCTTGTCACTTGAGTGGCATAATTTGACAGTAAAAGTAATAAGAACGCTTGCGGGACAGACAAATAATAAAACATTTATTTGTATAACATTTGTTGAAACGACTCACGCGTTACCTATAGATAGAGGTGTTGGGTTTTCGCGGACCGCGAAATCGCGAAAAGTGTTGATAAGGAAGGGAGAGATAAACAAAGTGTATATCTGTTGATAGGCACCTTAAAAACATCAAAATTTCACCGCGAAAATTCGCGAAATCCGTCAATTTCCAGTCATAACATCGAAATTTGTATTAAAGAGCGAAATAACACGAAATCTCGATTATTTTTAATTTATTATAAACTTTTTTTTAAAATTAAAATGTATTATTACAGTCAAACGTCATTACAACACAATCGTGGGGACCTAATATTTTTTCATTATAATGATGGTTTCGTTAAGAAGATCAACAATTTATTTTTGCTGAAATTCGGCGTCAAGCAGAGCAAACGAGTCCAATTCTGAGGGATTTTACGTGACGGACAAGAAGATTCTTATGTGTTGTGACTGCCGCCTGTAATTCGACCGTAAAGACACACTAGACAAACACAGGCAATGGTAATGTTAATACACTTCGTATTTACTAGTACTAGTTTGTGCATACAATTCAAATAACATAATTACATTAAAATTCCTTTTTAATTTAAACATGTGTCTAGTGAAATTTACTGTAGAAAATTTCCCCAAATGCATAACACCGCCATAACATCGAAATTACTAAATCTATAAACGAAATTTAAGAAAACATAACACCATTTACAAACACCTCTACCTATAGAGTATATTAGTGTGACGTCACGCTTCCCCTGTCATCCAATGACGAACCGTATTTGTGACTCTAAACAATCATGAAAGTTGATAATTGACAGCAAACATTGTAGCGAGGGTTATCCGTTCAGATATCTCGTTTTCCTTAACACAAAACAATGAAAAAGAAGTTAATTAAACTGATGTCAAGTATTGTAATGCTACAATTACTACTTTAATATCTACGTTTCAGAAAGTTGTTTGGAGTCAGACAGCTCGTTCGCCATTTAATCTGACGTCATCGCTAATAATACAGTCTAATAGGGAACACGCGTATGAAAATTTTAATCGATGTTTAAATACCTTGTCCCTCATTTAATAATTTTGTGTCTTTGAATTTTGAAAAACAGATCAGTCGATGCCTGAAAATAATTGGTTTAGTAACGATAAATAAAAGGGCGCGAAAAACGAGCCGCCGCCATGTAGAGTGGATTTGACGTCATGGTTTTGTACTGTGTACGCTCACCGCCTCAGCGATTGGTCTGTTACGCCACGTCTACATAATCATTGCGTCACAGCCACCTGTACGCGTTTCAGATCCCCGAGTTTAAACTTCAATAAATGCGACCACATTAAACCTATTTAAAAATTTCTGTTTTACTTGGGACTTGCATTAATATACTTTGTGTACCTGATACTATTAAACTAAGGTTGGAATTCATAGTCGGCCCCTACACCTAGGGGCGCCCATTGTTGCTAAGGTAACAATTGTTTCCATGTTATTTCCCATAAACAAAACAAATCCATAGCAACAATGGGTGCCCCTAGGTGTAGGGGCCGACTATGAATTCCAACCTAAGTGTTTGGTTTAACAAAAAAAATCGTACGCGTGTTGCCTATTGTTGTGAAACATATTGTTTCTGTTTCAGCTTTCTGTTATGCTGAGTTTGCTGGCCGGATACCCCGGGCCGGATCCGCCTATGTCTATTCGTACGTCTGCGTGGGAGAAGGTATATCCTTCGTTATAGGCTGGAGTATGATCCTCGAATATCTTATTAGTAAGTATAGAGCAAAATGTATCAAACAAGATACGTTGCGAAAACTTGGATCTTTCCCAGTCGTTTCTCGAATCATACAACATTGGTAAAAAGTCTTAAAATTTCTTGCCCAAAGTCAGTTGTTCCACAAAATTTAAAATACATATATTGTCAAAATTATAATTTAATTTCAATTTAATTGATAGATAAACTCCTTGGTTACGTAATTACTACAAATATCGGAGATCTCGCCAAAGAAATTTAATGGAACTTAACTAGTTGATGAGACCCTTAAACGAAATGTTTCAAATTTTCTTGTCTGTGTGATGACCTTGCCTTGACCTTGCCCTGACCTTGTCTTGACCTAACAATGACCTTGCCTTCACCTTGCTTGACCTTGTCTTGCCGTTGTCTTTACTTTAACTTGATCTTGTCTTTACCTTACCTTGACCTTGTATTGACCTTGCTTGACCTTGCTTGACCTTGTCTTGACCTTGCTTGACCTTGTCTTGACCTTTCTTGACCTTGTCTTGACCTTGCAATGACCTTGTCTTGCCGTTGTCTTAACTTGATCTTTTCTTAACCTAACCTTGAACTTTTCTTGACATTGCTTGACCTTGTCTTAACCTTACCTTGACCTTACCTTGACCTTGTGTTAACCTTGCTTGACCTTGTCTTGACCTTGTCTTGACCTTACCTTGACCTTGTCTTAACCTTACCTTGACCTTACCTTGACCTTGTCTTGACCTTGCAGGTAATGCGACGATGGCGCGCGGCATTGTGGCCTACTTGGACAATCAGGCAGGACACCAAGTGGAGATTTGGATGAACAACACGATGCATATGGACGTACCAAATATGGCAGAGTACCCAGACTTCTTAGCCTTCATTCTAATTGCGATCTTGAGCACGATTCTTATTGCCGGTGTAAAGGAGTCGACAATCGTTACCAATATATTCACCATTTTGAACTTGCTTACCCTAACCATGGTCATTATTGCGGGATTATTCAAAGGTAAATAGTTTATCTTAGTTAAAGCCTGAATTGCGAAATATTTAGACCCTGTATTATAAAATTTCGATAAATATTTAGTAAACTACTAACTTGTTTTATCTATGCCATCCAGGCTTCCCATTGGTTGTTGCCACGTTGAAAACAAATTAGTAGCCAACTATTATTTCATAAATACTGGGGCTTATTTTGCTCCGAATTCACTAAAGTCTTCAAGCTGCGATTTGTTCATCACGATGTGTATACAAATTACAGTTTGGCTGGTTGCTCGCTGTGTGTTACCTACCTTGCAGGAACACTCGACACTCGACATTGGTCGGTTAAGATAGCTTTAAAGTGATTTTGAATTGTTCAAAAAGAAAATCATAATTTGTCGTTCTATGGAGAATGATAGCCCTTCCTTATGAATAGCTTTTTCATCATCATCATCATCTGTTGCCACGTCCAGCCCTGCGTTGGGTCGGCATTGAAGATAAGCCTCTCCATCTTCTTCTATTCTGCCATCACTCTTCCCCCTCAACTACATTCCAGTCCCCTCCTCGCATTTCCATATCCTTCGTCCTCACTTTGTCGTGTTAATAGCTTTTTATTCCAATAAATATTTCCGTTTTGCAGATGTTCTTAATGTATTGGTATGAAAACCTAGTTAAAGGTGTGCAGAAACATCACATTACAAAAAGGTAATTAAGAACATCTAAAAAACGGAACAATGTATTTGAATGAAGAAAGATTCATATAAAAAAGAGCAAATTAAAACGCAAACATAGTAGAACAGGTCAAACGTTATAAGACCTAGTAATTGGACTGTACACTGTTCCTTGTCAAGATAAAAACAATTAAAACCACAATATTTCGAAACCTGATCAGAGCTCTTCAACGGGCGAAAACACACTGTAATGTGTGCATATGTGTAACGTGTGTTTTCGCCCGTTGAAGAGCTCTGATAAAGGTTCAAAATATTGCGGTTTTATTGTTTTATCTTGACAAGGAACAGGAAACAGTCCAATGACTATGTCTTATATAAGGAAGAGAACTTAATTCTTTACAGGGTGACATATTTTGATATACATTTGGGATAATTTAAATACATTTAAGGCAATTTTAAAGGACCGAATTTGGAAGTTCCAGAGTCTACGTGGACATGTGAAAGTCAGGTAGAAAGCGTGAGCAGTGAACTTTAGATCATGCACACGTTTGGTTTGTTCCAGTGGATGTAAAGAACTGGAATATACAGAAGTCTGAAATACCGGAGGACGCCGACGGGGGCGAAGGGGGCTTTCTCCCATTTGGATTCAACGGTGTAACGGCGGGAGCAGGTTCGGTAAGACCTGATGGCAAACCTAGAGGGTTGCCCCCCCTTTTTTTTAGTATATCCTTAACTTTGTCCTCCTCTTAGTATATCCTTAACTTTGTCCACCTCTACGTATATCCGTAACTTCGTTGACCATTAACTATGTCGGTATCTTGTTACTGTAGTGTTTCTTCGGCTTTGCTGGATTCGATGCGATAGCGACAGCAGGCGAGGAAGCTAAGAATCCTCAACGAGACATCCCTTTGGCCATCATTATCTCCGTCAGTATCGTCCTGTTTTTCTACATCACCATCTCCACTATACTGACAATGATGTGGCCTTACTATCTACAGGTAACATCCCAGCATATCATACATCACTCTTATATGCTTCTCTGGCAATATCGTCACAGTAAAACTCTTGATTTAAAAGACGATCTGGGTATGTTGAATCGCCTTGAACACTCCATCCTAATTGGCAGTAGGGTCTCTATTGGTAGGTTTAAGGATAACTGCAAGAAACTCCACATTGTTCGAGAAAATTTCGTTTATATGTCCGTGACACTACACTCCGGGGCCTCATTCCTGAACATTTTTTTAACTCTTCTTAACTCTCGCTAACCCCATGTTAAAATGACCCCGGGGTTAACACCTACCCAGGCTTCCCTGCATAATTCGGAAGCAAATATGACCCTGTCCGATAGTAGGGTTAAGAAGAGTTATCTCAACAATACTTGGAAATGCCGCCATTTTGCCAATGCCCATGTGTAGGCCTATAGTTTCACAAATGTCACATTTCAATTCTTTAATTGGGAATATCCACTTCATGGATACGTTACTTTATGTGTTTATTGCAGTTTACAAACAATTTTGTGTATTTATAGTGCATTATGTACAACCTAGATCTGTAAATAAGTAGTTTTATTGAGTGTTTTGTCGACGTTTTGAGGTTATTGGACTGTTTTTGTTTGTTATTGTTTTTATTTTGTCTCGTATTTTCAACAATGCCTTCCTTCGATCGGCGTCTCAATTGCTGACTCCTGATTGGCTATTGACTAACACCGGGGTCAAGTTTGCAAATGTACAGGAATGAGGCCCCAGGGGCCTCATTCCTGTACATTTTTTTAACTCTCCTTAACTCTCGCTAACCCCATGTTAAAATGACCCCGGGGTTAACTCCTACACAGGCTTCCCTGCATAATTCGGAGGCAAATGTGACCCTGTCTGATAGTAGGGTTAAGAAGAGTTATCTCAACAATACTTTGAAATGCCGCCATTTTTTCAATGCCCGTGTGTGTAGTTTCACAAATGTCACATTTCAATTCTTTAATTGGGATATCCACCTACATGAATACGTTACTTTATATGTTTTTTGAAGTTAATAAATAATGTTGTGTATTTATAGTACATTATAAAGGTCCTACATATGTAAATATGTAGTTTTATTGACTATTTTGTGGACGTTTTGAGGTTATTGGAATGTTTTTGTTTGTTATTGTTTTTATTTTGTCTCGTTTTTTCAACAATGTCTTCCTTCGATCGGCGTCCCAGTTGCTGACTTCTGATTGGCCATTGACTAACACCGGGGTTAAGTTTGCAAATGTACTGGAATGAGGCCCCAGAAGGCTACGAGCTTCATCTAGTTCGAGAAAATTGCGTGTGTATATCCGTGACACTATACTTCGAAGTTTACACATTTACACCTATTCACATATTGCGCATGGTGGCCACATAGGAGGCCACAATGGCATGTGATTGGTAGTTCATTGTTACTATGTTTCAGCTGACGTTTGATGCAAATTCAACTGTTCTCTAACTTTGGTTTGCTATTATTACTTGAAATCAACATAGACAAACTCTTTAATCGTTTACAAAAGCATACAATTATCATTTTCGTACACTATCGGGGGATATACGTGCTCAAACATGTCATATTTCCCCGTAAACAATATTATTCGTTTTCTATTGACAGCTAAATGAAACTTGAAATAGTACTATAGGTGGCCTCCAATATGGCCTGTATAGGGAGCTTGCAATAACGTCATTTCCGGTATCGCACGGTAGCCATACTGAGGTACTCTGTAAACATTTGTTTACGTTCTTCCGACACTGCATTGTTGCAATATTGCAGATGTCCTTTGACTGACACATCAACTGTTTTCAAACAAAGGTTCCGTATTATGACTGAAAACAAAATAAGAACGCGTAAACTCTGTTTGAAGACAATCATTTGCATGTGTTATCATTTTCTTGAACTTTTACCTGCACACATCAATCTAAACGGCTTGAAACTGTGATAATTCCTAGATAACCTATGTGTCTTCTATTGACAGAACACATGTAAACAAGCAATGTGTACCTCATAATGGCCGCCACGTGACGTCAATTGAAAGCTCCCTTCAAACCAAAAAGTAGCGAAACTCCCATAGCAGGTTAGATTATTGAAGCAGTGCTGCGCTCGTTGCGGCCATGTTTGGAACTATCTGCGAGTAGCATGTTGTGTTGCTTCTAGAACGTTGACGCTCCTTTACCTCACGTCTTCCATATGTTCGGTTGGGACGCAATAAGTTGGATCGTGACTATTGGTGCCGTGGCCGCGCTAATTGCGGCCATGCTTGGAGGGATGTTTTGTCCGCCTAAGATCATCTACGCCATGGCATACGACGGACTGCTGTTCACGTTTCTTTCGAAGGTGAACGGCAAAACGCACACCCCAATTGTTGCGATAGCGGCTGCTGGAATTATATCAGGTGTGTACAATCATAATTTATAATAGCCAGGTTAGACGGTTTAAGGTTCAGTTGAAGCAGTAGGAGTGTCCTTATGCCCACATTACACCGTTCAATACTTTCGTCAAACTTATTGAATTCAATGACTAAGACGCATCAATTAATAGAAGCTACATTGTTGCAGTTTTTTACAAATTGTTTTTGATTCGCTTTTGTTCTTGAATTCATTAAGTTTGTCGAAAGTATTGAGTTGTGTAATAGCAATATTACACGGTCAAAAGTTTTCATCCAACTCCTTGAATTCAAGAACAAAAGCGCATCAATAAATAATTCCTATTGTTGTATTTGACTACATACTGACTGTTTTTTGTTTTTGATGCGCTTTTGTCTTTGAATTCAAAGAGTTGGATGAAAACGTTTGACCGTGTAATACAGGCTTAATGTCGGCATTAAATTCATAGACAAGACGCCTCAAAACATACGAACATCATAAAATACAACAATGATCAACTTTCGTCGTTTCGTTTTTGTCTTTGAATTCAAAGAAACTTGAACGAAATATTGAACCATCAAAAAAAGGTATTAGTTTTCTTCAAACGCTGTAATTTTCTTTCACCATTAGACTGTAATTATTTATGGTTGAGTATTCTTTGTAGAATATTCACATTTTATTTCCATTCCACGTCGTTAACACAGTTCTCTATCTTTCTGTTCGTGGATTTGTTCCAGGTTTTATGGCCGTTTTTTTCGAAGTACATCATCTAGTGGAGATGTTATCTATTGGAACTCTTCTCGCTTACTCGATAGTGGCCATATGTGTGTTGATGTTAAGGTGAGCTTACACTATAGTGGCCATATGTGTGCTGATGTTAAGGTGAGCTGGCACTATAGTGGCCATATGTGTACTGATGTTAAGGTGAGCTTGCACTTCAGAGGCAAATATGTGTGCTTTAAAAGAATAAACGAAATCTACCTCGAAAGACAGCTAATCCACAATGGCGGCGACTGTACAGTGTTGCAACATCTCGTTGCAGGTACGAAGACAACGACATGGAAGCTAACTTCACTTCACCCAATCCTCGCGGCAGCTGTCTGCGATGTTGTGACCTGTCACTAAACGTCAATAGAAAAGACAAACCAACCAAGAAAACGGCGATCCTCTCAAAAGCTCTTATCTGGACATTCTGTGAGTCTTGCTATACTTGTCCCAACGTAAGTTTTCACATCTGACAGTTGAGAGCACTCAAAAATAGTCACTATACATCCTGGCGGCAAGAAAATAAACTTCTTTAAGGAGTGGTTTGGCTATCAATTTTCGTTGTTGTTTTATTGTTATTATTCATCAATGGAGTTGAAAGGAGGTTAGCAGCGCTATCTTTGTTTGTTTTAAGTCCACTTTTGTTAGAAATTTGGTTTAGAACAACTATTTGATTAATTTGTTATTGGATCCGCGTGAATACCAGGAAAAATAATATCAAAGCCCTGTCAAGCACTTCAATGTTAGCAAAGCTCCTTCTACAATAGTTGAGTGGAATAATATTAAATGATAAGATAATCCCACCTGGACCTTGAAGCATTAAGAAGACTTAAGAGGGTACACAAACAGTCAGTCGGTTGGAAACCGTGCCAACAGACCATTTTAAAAATGATCTAGGTACCTATTCTTGTTTCTCCCCACTGTCATCTAAATCTTCAAGAACAACAATAAGAAATGTGAAATCAAGGTTAATAGATGAAGATCTTGTGTCCATCAATGAACCTTGATATAACATTTAAAAGCTCATGTTTGATTGTTCTACGTTGTTTCAAGGTCTTCTGATCTCCGCCTAGCGGAGGCTCGTTGGGAGTTCGACAAGATACAACTCCATGGTTCGACGAGCCTCCGCTAGGCAGAAATCAAGTAGACCTTGCGTTGTTTTTTGTAACGATTTAGGGGGCCGTGCGGGGAACAAGAATAGATACCTGGACCCAGATTCACAAAGGCGCCTAAGTGCTAAGACGTCCTAGTTTAGGCAAATCTTAGTGATATAAATCACCAATATGTCGTTCTGCAATGTTATAAAGATAAAATATAGAAAATTATGAACAATTTAACTAATAATATTTGATTTGAGAATGTGTATTAATACCTAGACATGATTTATCTTGATTTATGTAGCTAGGATTTGCCTAACTTAGGACAACTAAGAGTTACGCATCTTTGTGAATCCAGGCCCTGGATCATTTTTAAAATGGTCTCCGTTGGTCTAGCTCGCGGGGTCGACAAAGCACGCAAACCTGCCCACCAAGCTGTGGTATTAGCAAGTATTAGGTTGGAATTCATAGTCGGCCCCTACACCTAGGGGCGCCCATTGTTGCTAAGGTAACAATTGTTTCCATGTTATTTCCCATAAACAAAACAAATCCATAGCAACAATGGGTGCCCCTAGGTGTAGGGGCCGACTATGAATTCCAACCTTAGTCCCTGGTCAGGATATCTGTCGAGCATACACTAAAACTACCAAGAATAATAAGCGTTTGTTTCAGGTTTGTTGGCCGTGTTGCTGACTACATTGGCAACTTTTCTAGAGGGGGAATTCTGGAATGTTTGCGCCATGTCCGTAATTGGTTTCGTAATGATATTGTTGCTGATCTTTCTGGCAAGACAACCAAACTCTACAGTTAAGCTTACTTTCAAGGTAAGGAAAAATACCCAAAGGGGTATAACAATATGTATTTCATACACCTGTTTCCAAAAATAATCGGGTGTGGGGTAGTTAGGCTGTGTCTCAAATCGATGTTTTTTGCTAGTCAACTAGCGTAGCAGACTAACCTAACAATTAGTAACAATGAATAAAAACAATTGGTAATTGTTGTGTTAGTTGGCGAAGTATGCGAAGCAGACCAAATATTCGAATTGAGATACGCCCTCAGCAACCATAACTTTGGCTTGCCAGGCTAATCGTTTTTTCTTGTCGTCTTCGTCTTCGTCTTCGTCTTCGTCTTCGTCTTCGTCTTCGTCTTCGTCTTCGTCTTCGTCTTCGTCTTCGTCTTCGTCTTCGTCTTCGTCTTCGTCTTCGTCTTCGTCTTCGTCTTCGTCTTCGTCTTCGTCTTCGTCTTTCTACTTCTTTCAACTAGTTCACGCCATCTTACTCGATCTTCCCACAGTCTTCATGATTCGTTGTCTTCCCACAGTTCGCTTGTCTCTTCTAAAACACTTTTCAGTTGGTCTTCCCACTTTTCTCTTCGTTTACCAGGGCTACAATTATTAACATCTTCTCTTTGATTAAACCCTTGGTATTTTGTGCTTGCCCATTATTTCCACTCAATAATCATTGAAATGTTTAAATTCGATATGTTGAAATGTTATTATCGAATATTGAATATCGATCAATAATATCGCGTAGGCCTACTTTGCTCTCACAAGCCTGTTTCAAAGAGTAGAACAAACAAATAGATTGCAAAAATACTTTTTTGAATTAAAAGTGACTTTAAACTGTCTGTATTCTGCTGCAGGTGCCTTTAGTTCCCTTGTTTCCCGCCATGAGCGTGATCATCAATATCTACCTTATGCTACAGCTACAACTGATCACGTGGATTCGGTTAGTTGTCTGGATGGTGGTAGGTGAGTTCTTTTTTTTCTTCTTCTTTTCCTATGCCTGAATTTGTGGCTTACTGGGCCATCATGCATTTTCATTTATTTAGTGCCTGTACTTAACAGAGCCTGTACTTAATTCGACACTAAATGTGTCAAGAGATAGCACCACTGCTGCGCAACATGGCTGACAGTTAGAGGGTAACAAACTGACAGGAGAGCATGGATCCGCCTAAACATGTTATTGCGCAAAGTAAGTTTTTAACTTTTTTCTGAAATATACATATTTTTGAAAGCAAATAGAGCCCAAAGGAACCTCAATGAAAGAGAGGCAGTGTTAATCGGTGGCCTTTTAATTGCATGTGGTTAATTAACATTACGATCAGAACATGAACTTCGGACCTTCGGATACTTGGTGTGTCCCCTGATCCAAAATCCCCATAATATCAAAGGCATCTTGAATACAAAACGCAACCAGCGAATATCCATCAAAGCTGGATATTCACTGACGCAACAATATCGCTTATGTTTCTTAGGAATCGTTGCCATTCTCATATAAACAATGACAAATGACACTGACAAATGACATCCAGCGGCTCTGTTGCCCTCTAATTATTACTTCACGATTTCGCCGCCAGAGATCACATCTGCAACATTTAGTGCCGAATTAAGTTTGAGAATGATGAAGTCCCAAAACTAAATGAAATATGTCAGCCTGTGGAGAATTTAGTGCTCTTTCTTATGAATGTTTCTTTGTACCAATCAATATTTCCGTTTTTCGGTTGTTCTTAATTACCTTTTGTAATGTGATGTTACTGGACACCTTTTTAGAACATCTGCAAAACGGAAAAATATATATAGGAATAAAAAACTATCTTTAAGAAAGACCATGAAATTTGCTACAGGAGGAAATATTGTTTTCTTTTGGAACATTTAAGTCCATTTTAAAGATTTTTTGCAGACCAAAATCGTGTGTTCCGCAAGGCAGCTGAATAAATTGAACTTAATAAATTGGAACAATACTAACTTATCCATTTCGGAGGCTTTCACGACCGGTATCAACTTCACTTATGAGCTTTCCGGGTATAACCGTTTAAACAAAAGATGGAAATGATCCACAATTCCGCCGCTATTGCAATTGGCTTCTTCAGGGACCTTTGGAGAGTGTTAACACTAGATAGAAACCTCTTTCTCAAAGAGAACTCTGATAAGTGTTGCTATAAGAATACCAAAACAACGCATGTGGTTAGGATGGCTTTATTGCGATAGAATAGGGTACGCACAACACCAAAACATAACAATGAAACAAATGAATTGAACCGATGGACAAACAAGCTGTCAAAAAAATATGAAGTTCTGAAGTTGGAAAAACAAAAGTTTAGAACGTTTAAAAACTTTCAGATAGTTGCTGTCCATACTTAACATAAATTTAAACTGGCGAGCAGTTACTATCGTTACAACTAATTGTTTCTCCTCATTATTTGCAAAGATATGACTTTGACGGCTTGTTGTTTGTCCACCAGTTCAATTCATTTATTCCATTGTTGTAGTTCGGCTGTTACGTCAGATGTGCGTACCCTATTAGAATGTGTTATTCTAACAGCAAGAATGTCCAGATTGTTTTTGAAAAAGCGGTTGGTATCAAGTGCCGAGGCTCTCCAAAGTTCCTTGCAGAAGCCCATTGCAATATGGATGGAACGTTTGATCATTTCCACCTTTTGACAAGGTTATGCCCGAAAAACTGCGTTAGTTTAACCAAAACTGTACGAATAAATTTTTCTTAATTTATATTATCATTTCAAATTGTGTAGTAAATTACAAACTATTTTTCACAGGGCTCGTTCTGTACCTGGCTTATGGGCTCCGAGCTAGCGTGGAGGGTCAGGAAAGAAGAGCGGCGCAGAAATAAGGAGAGGTGGAAACTTCACTAACTGACGTCACAACAGGAAGTTACATCTCGAAGTTGCGTCATGAAGTAACATCATGACGTCACCTTCGCCATCGCTAGAGCATCAAACGCTGTTTAACTTGTTCATAAGCGAGAAATAAACGAGATTTTTTGCGAGACATTTGATATTTAAACTGTGGGAATATAAGTTTGTTGTAAAAAAGCAATCTTGTGGATGCTTACGTCATAGATGAGTGAGTGGGAGCCAATCAGCGGGTGGCTTTTTCAGATGCTGATATTTGGTTGGCTAAGACCAAGACTCATTGATCTATGACGTCAGTATCCACAAGGTTGATGTGGAAGGACTTTATTAAGTCGGTTCTTCTGCGGCTGACGATCTTTTGTGGAAACCTTCTGGTCTTAGTTGGCACTTAAGTCAGGCACTTAAGTTGTAATATGAAAAGACGTTTTTCCATCACTACGTTTATCAAGCGGACTGGGCTCGCACTTGCCGGTGCGAGCCGAGTTAAGTGCGCACCGAGTTCGACTGATAAACACCTCAGCTCGAGCTTATTTCAGTTCTGTCAAAAGCCGATCCAGCCCGGTTTATAGGACTAGGGATACGGTTTAATAGGAGGAGTCGGGATTGAAGTATGCTTGCTAAACGGGTTCTGAACTCAGTGCGTACTGAAGTCAGATCGAGCCCAGTCCGCTTGATAAACGTAGTGCATAAGAACTATTACAACATAAGAACTATTCATAAGAACTATAAGAACATAAAAACTATTTTATTTACTTTATACCAGACCCAAAGGTTTACTTGATCTCCGCCTAGTGGATGCTCGTCGAACTTCCAATATTTAGAACGTCTTGAGTTCGACGAGCCTCCGCTAGGCGGAGTTCAAGCATACCCTGAGTTTGTTTAAAAGAATATTAAGAAGGCGTTGCAATATCAACAACTTTCTGACATTGACTGACATTACCGAAATAAACCCCATTTCGCTGATCGAAATACGAATTTTCAAGTTGTCATGTCAAAGTGCATGCTTTGAAAGAAAGGAAGATCGATCTGCACGAAGAAGTTATTTTCGTATGTCAGCTAGGACGGTGATCTCAAGTACCGAGGTAAGTTATTCGAGCTCAGTTTCAAATTCAGTTTCCTCTTGTTAAGCAGTCTCCTGCTACTTAAAATCACTGAGTGTAGGTACTCATACAAACAGGTACGATGTAGATAAGGGGTGGTAGCCTGGTAGATCTACCGTTTTCCAGACGAATTTTGCCAAGTTCCAGCCGTTTGGAGGTTCCTCAAGTTATCTTATCCCATGCTATGCTTTGACCGTAATATTATGGGTAATAACTTGGTCAAAAATGTTTAACACGGGCTCTCTCGCTCGCAGATATGTCTGCCGCCAGAAGCTTATGGGAAGCATTATCACGCAAGAAAACCTACACGGAGGATTCAATAGAGCGAACCGAACTGTCACGGAGTATGAACCTGTTCGATCTAACTCTATTAGGGGTTGGGACATCATTGGGGCTGGGCGCTTACGTTCTCGCTGGCTCAGTCGCTAGAACAATGGCTGGTCCGGCTACTGTTCTGTCCTTTCTTCTGGCAGGTATAGCCTCGGTATTCGCAGGTATGTTTTTAATTCTTTTCTCCTTCATTGATTAAAAAGCTTCAAGGCCCTTATTGATTAGAGGTCCTTAAATTGTTTCTGGTCTTAACGCTAAGACCGCGGCCTATGTTTTGACCTCCTTTAAAAACCAGACCTAGGTCACAATGAACATCCCAATAACATTTTTTAAATTCTGTTATCAGATTTTTCCTGGATTCAAGAGAGGTACAAAGTTAGGCCGGTCTTAGAGATAGAAAAAATAGACTTTTGACCTTTTGTGAATCCGGGCCCTGGTCAATCAATGCAGCTTTTTCAATACCTGTCTTTCCATGTCTACGTATTGTTAACTATTAAAAAAATTCCTATTCAAAATTATTAGTGAGAAGAAGATGTAGTGATCACGAATCTCAACCCCTGATAGATAATGTATATAGATATGTACTTAAATCACATTTCACCATATTTTTCACGTATTCTAATATTGGTTCGATTGAAAAATTTGTCTGCCTACCCTTTAACAAAATAATATTTTAAACTATTTGTTCTTGCTTCAGAATAAGTCAAACAGGTCGATGTTAAAAAGCCAGACGAAAGGCAGTCCACATCCCCCTTTTTCCCTTTTCCTCCAATTTACGCCCTTCCTTTTTCTTTCCTACAAACTACCCCGACGTATGCCGTCACATTTGTCGAGTACGTCGTCAAACGAAAAAGTGTTAAATTTATCAAAAGATGTTTGTTTTACCAGCACAATTGTTGGTCTATGGTAATATTGACACTACTGTTCTATTTCAGCTCTCTGCTATGCTGAGTTTGCTGGCCGGATACCCCGGGCTGGATCCGCCTATGTCTATTCGTACGTCTGCGTGGGTGAAGGTATAGCCTTTGTTATAGGCTGGAGTATGATCCTTGAATATCTTATTGGTAAGTTGAGCTACTTGTGCGTTAAAATCCATCAAACACGATGCGTTACGAAAACTTGGATCTTTCCCAGTCGTAATAAGTTCGTGAATCATACAACAGTGGTAAACACTTAAAAATGTCTTTTACAAAGTCAGTTGTTCGCCGAACATCAATAGACATCCATTGTCAATAATACACAATAAAATTTTGATTTAAATCAGACATAAACTTCTTGTTTACGTAATTACTAAAATTATTAAAGATCTCGCCCAAAAAAGTCTTCTTCTTCTTTTTCTATGCCCGAATTTTTGGCTTACTGGGCCATCATGCATTTTCTGGTTTTCCAGTAGAGACAGGCATCCGTTTCCTCATAGCTTATGCCAGGTGGAAGGGCAGCTACTTCATCTTTAAGACTTGGACATCTCATCAGATGCTCTCTGTTCTGTTCCTTCCTCCCACATAGACTGCACATACTGTTGTTGGTGATTAAGTGAATGGTACTTAACTTGTTGATGGAACCCTTAAACGAAGTAAATATCAAATTGTCTTGCCTGTGTGATGACCTTGTCTTGACCTTGCCTTGACATTGATTTGACCTTGCTTGACCTTGTCGTAACCTTGCTTGACCTTGTATTGACCTCGTATTGACCTTTTTTTAACCTAACCTTTATCTTGTCTTGACCTTGTCTTGACCTTGTATTGTACTTGTCTTGACCTTGCCTTGACCTTGTCTTGAACTTGTTTCGACCTTGTCTTGAGTCTTGACCTTGTTTCAACCTTGTATTGACCTTGTTTCGACCTTGTATTGACCTTGATTCGACCTCGTATTGACCTTATCTTGACCTTGTCTTAACCTTGCTTGACCTTGTAGGTAACGCGACGCTCGCGCGCGGCATTGTGGGCTATCTGGATACTCAATCAGGAAGCCATGTGGAGAAATGGATGAACAGAACGATGCATATGGACGTACCACATCTTGCACAATACCCAGACTTCTTATCCTTCCTGCTGATCGCGATCTTGAGCTTGGTTCTTATGGCCGGTGTAAAGGAGTCGGCAATGGTTACAAACATATTCACCATATTGAACTTGCTCACCCTTACCATCGTCATCATCGCCGGGTTATTCAAAGGTAAATAGTTAGTTACAGTCTGAATTCTAAAATATTTAGGCCCGGTATTACTGTATGAACTTTTAGAAATACTTATTATAAAACTAACATGTTTTATCCATGTCATTCAGGCTTCCCTTTGGTTGTTGCCGTGATTACAAAAGTTAATTAAGAATATCTGAAAAACAAAAAATTATATTTTGACAAAGAAACATTCATCAGGAAGAACACTCGATTTTTTACAGGGTGACCTATTTTGCTATACATTTTTAAGCAATTTTAACGGTTTGAATTAGGAAGCTCAGAAGTCTACGTGGAGATGTAGACCTTGAGGTAGAAAGCGTGAGCAGTGAACTTTAGATCATGCACACGTTTGGTTTGTTCCAGTGGATGTGAAGAACTGGAATATACCGAAGTCTGAAATACCGGAGGACGCTAACGGGGGCGAAGGGGGCTTCCTTCCATTTGGATTCAACGGTGTAACGGCGGGAGCGGGTTCGGTAAGACTATGGCTTTCTCCTGTTTTTTATATCCGATATGACCCTGATCGTTATTTGCTATCAAAGTAGGTATCCTTATCATTATAATTAGTTTTTTTAAATTTTATAAATATTTAATAATACAATTTTTTTACTAATGATTTATTAAGCCAAAATATTGGCTGAATGCAGCGAAGTGGAGGAGTAAGGACATGCATAGTCTATTACACTACTACACTACTTTACTACACCTATAGGGGCACCCATTGTTGCTATGGACATGTTTTGTTTATGGGAAATACCATGGAAACAACTGTTACCTTAACAACAAAAATGGGCGCCCCTAGGTGTAGGGGCCGACTATGAATTCCAACCGTACTATCAGACCGTTGATTTGTTTATATCGGTAACTTTGTCTACCTCCAATTATATCTGCAACTTTGTTCAACTCAAATTATATCCGACTTTGTCCAAGTTTAATTATTTCGGTATCTTTGTTGACTGTAGTGTTTTTTCGGCTTTGTTGGATTCGACACGATAGCGATAGCTGGCGAAGAAGCTAAGAATCCTCAACGCAACATCCCACTGGCCATCATATTCTCCGTCAGCATCGTCATGATTGTCTACATAGCAATATCGACAGTACTGACAATGATGTGGCCCTACTATCTACAGGTAACATCCCAGTATTCAATACAATCTCATATTGGTAGCTGCGTTAGAAATTCATCAGCTTAAGGCTGGTCCACACAGATTTTTAAGACATTATTTAAAGGTTTTAAGACGTTGTTTTAAAAACAACAATGAAAACAACGTCTTAAAACTAAAACTTTGTGTGAACGCCAGTACGTGTTTCCTATGATCCAACTTTACGACTACGCGTTAAACCTTAAATCGTATGTCTTAAAAATCTGTGTGGACCAGCCCTTACCAATGTTACTTATTAATTAGTAATCCAAGTGTTCCAGTATTAACTAGTACCAAGGGAACCATTGGTATTAAGGCACCTTCGAAAGGACGTGTAAATTTGACTAGTACAGTAATATAGGTACCTGCACTAACCAGTACTCCCGAGAAGTTGACGAGAAGAACGAAGATATTACACAAGCTGTTACCTAGGGCATCAAGCATTTTACGAGTAAAAAATAAATATCTTAAGAATTGTTAATGCTTTACAGAAACACTTAAATAAGTAAACAAATAAAAACAAATCTTACGAACCGTCCCATCTGCCCTTTGTCTTCATCATTATCCATCACCGTTTCCTGCTTTTGGCAGAGTCAGCTTGGGTTTCACAACCAAATTTGTCCACATCTTCCTATCTTCCCACAATCGTACTTCCTCTACTTGCTCCCAGTTCTCTCCTCTCGTCTGTAGGGTTCAGCAATCTTTTCCTACCATCTCTTCCTTGGTCTTTCCCGTCTTCTTCTTCCTTCGATCTTTTTTTCATATATTCTCCTGGACATCCTCTCTTCCGTCATCCGTTTTATGTGTCCAAACCATCTCAGCCTTGTCCTTCCCATTATGTCCCCTAGCTTCTCCACACCAAGTTTTTCTCTATTGTTTGTATTTCTAATCCTGTCTCTTCTTGTCAAACTGCCGTTACCAACGGTAAAAAGAGTGTTCCCAACCACCTTTTGACTTAGCCCGATGATGCTTAACTTCGAAGTTCGTATGGGAACGGCGGGTAAACCGTTTGCTATAAAACTATAGATGTTGTGGTGTTTCTAGAACGTCGAAGCTCCCCTACCCTACGTCTTCGAGGAGGTCGGTTGGAACGCGATCAGCTGGATCGTGACAATTGGAGCTGCGGCCGCGCTCATTGCGTCCATGCTTGGAGGGATGTTTTGTCCGCCTAGGATCATCTACGCCATGGCATACGACGGACTGCTCTTCACGTTCCTTGCGAAGGTGAACGGCAAAACACAAACACCAATAGTGTCGATCGCGGTTGCTGGAATTATATCAGGTGTGTAAAATCATGATTCATTTACTCTCTGTAACGCCCAGTTTAAACAGTTAAAAGTTCAGGCCGTGTCTCAAATCGATGTTTTTCGCTAGTCGACTAGCGTAGCTGACTTACCTATTAATTAGTAACAATTAATTATAACAATCGGTGATTGTTGTGTTAGTTGGGAAGTTGGCGAAGTAGGCCAAAATAGAGATTTGAGTCGTTTGATGTGTCCTTGAATTCAAGGACAAGACGTCTCAAAACATTACGAGCATCATCAAATACAACAATGCTCCACTTTCGTCGTTTCTTTTTGTCTTTGAATTCAAAAAAAAAACTTGAACGAATTATTGAACCGTCAAAATTAGGAAGTATTTTCTTTAAACGCTGTAATTATCTGTGAACATTAGCTTGGAATTATTCATGGTTGAGTATTCTTTGTAGAAAATTCACGTTTCATTTCAATTCCACGTCGTTAAAACAGGTCTCTATCTTTCTGTTCTTGGATTTGTTCCAGGTTTTATGGCCGTTATATTTGAAGTACAACATCTTGTGGAGATGTTATCTATTGGAACTCTTCTCGCTTACACGATAGTGGCCATATGTGTGCTGATGTTAAGGTGAGCTTACACGAAAGTGGTAATTTGTGTGGTTCAAAAGAATAAACGAAATCTACCACGAAGGCAGCTACTCATCCAAAATGGCGGCGACTGTACAGTGTTGCAACATCTCGTTGCAGGTACGAAGACAGCGACATGGAAGCTAACTTCACTTCACCCAATCCTCGCGGCAGCTGTCTGCGATGTTGTGACCTGTCACTAAACGTCAATAGAAAAGACAAACCAACAATGAAGACGGCGACTCTCTCAAAAGTTATCATCTGGCTATTCTGTGAGTCTTGTGTGAGTCTTGCTATAATAACCCCAACGTAAGTTGTCACATTGTTGTACAATAGTTTTCTCTGGCGGTTTAGAGCACTCAAAATATACTAAAGTGTATTCCATGTGGAGTTTGCAGTACGTAGGCCTACTTGCATTTCTCCGCCACGTTCTACTGGGGGTAGAACTTACCCTTTGTTGCTAGTACAAATGTGAGTATTTCATACTCTACATCACCACTTCCTGCCATAAGCAAAACAATTGTAACATGAAGGTTCGTTACCTGCGAGTGCCTCATGCACTCACTAGGAACCAATTAACTATATTTGAATTGTATTGTATAATCCTGTTTGACAACAATATAAACTTTTAAACTTTCAAACAATGTGAAATAATATGCCTACCAATGCCTAGGGCAGGATATTTGTCGAGTATGTACTAAAACAACAAACAATAATAGTAAAATTTGTTTCAGGTTTGTTGGCCGTGATACTGACTACATTGGCAACTTTCATAGAGGGAGAATTCTGGAATTATTGCTTCATGTCCGTAATTGGTTTCATTATGATATTGTTGCTGATCGTTCTAGGAAGACAACCAAACTCTACAGTTCACCTCAATTTCAAGGTAAGGAGAAAATAATAAACAAGAGGCTATAACAAAATGTATTTTATACACCTGTTTCCAAAATAAATCGGGTATTAGTTACGTTAACTTTGGCTTGCCACGCTTTTCGTTTTTTCTTCTTTTCGTCTTTGTATTTGTCTTCGTCTTCGTCTTCGTCTTCGTCTTCGTCTTCGTCTTCGTCTTCGTCTTCGTCTTCGTCTTCGTCTTCGTCTTCGTCTTCGTCTTCGTCTTCGTCTTCGTCTTCGTCTTCGTCTTCGTCTTCGTCTTCGTCTTCGTCTTCGTCTTCGTCTTCGTCTTCGTCTTCGTCTTCGTCTTCGTCTTCGTCTTCGTCTTCGTCTTCGTCTTCGTCTTCGTCTTCGTCTTCGTCTTCGTCTTCGTCTTTCTACTTCTTTTAACTAGTTCCACGCCATCTTCCTCGATCTTCCAACGTCATCGTGATTCGTTGTCTTCCCACAGTTCGCCGCTCTCTTTTAAAACCCTTTTCAGTTGGTCTACCAAAGGCTTCTTATATTTCCGAAATTTCGCGCTTGGTTTTCGTTGTTGACCTATTATTTTCACACAATAATCATCGAATTTTGGTTTGGACACATGAAACGGATGACGGAAGAGAGGATGTCCAGGAGAATATATGAAAAAAAAGATCGAAGAAAGAAGAAGACGGGGAATACCAAAGAAGAGATTGAAGGAAAAGATTGCTGAAGACCTACAGACGAGAGGAGAGAACTGGGATCAAGTAGAGAAAGTTCGATTGTGGGAAGATAGGAAAAGGTGGACAAAGTTCGTTGTGAAACCCAAGCTGACCCTGCCAGAAGCTGGAAATGGCGATGGATAATGATGATGATGATTATCGAATATTGAATATCAATCGATCATATCGCTGATTGCATGCTTGCTTTCCTGACAAAAGCAGTGCTCTCACAAGCCTGTTTTTAAACGGAGAACAAACAAATAGAGGGTTAAAAACAATATTTTGAATTTAAAGTAACTTGAAACTGTCTGTATTCTGCTGCAGGTGCCCTTTGTTCCCGTTTTGCCCGCCATGAGCGTGGTCATCAATATCTACCTCATGCTACAACTCCAGATGGCCACGTGGATTCGGTTATTTGGCTGGATGGTGGTAGGTGAGTTCTTTGTTACCTCCAAACATCCCCTGCTTCATTATCATATTTCACCCACTCATCGTCTAGATAAGCCAATTTGCAAAAATATGAGACGTTAAGCCCAAAAATCAATCAGTCTCTTCCTTCTTTTTTTCCTATGCCTGCATTGTTGGCATACATGAGCAATAATGTATTTTCATTTAGTGCCTGTAAAAATAACCAATTATAAGAAGTAGGTAGTCCCAAAATAAAATCAAAATATGTCAGCCTATAGAGTAGTACCTTTTTTTTTGTTTAATATAAGTTCTTTGTTCCAATCAATGGAACTCAGGACAGTGTTGCTATAAGAAAAACACAACAACGCCTGTGGTTAGGATGTCTATTGGGATAGTGTGTGAAGAAGCCCATTGCAATATGGGTGAAACGTTTGATCATTTCCACCTTTTGACACGGTTATGCCCGGAAAACTTGCTAAGTGTAAGTAAATTCTTCATAGTTCATATTGTTATTTACAATTGTGTGGTAAATTATAAACTGTTCTTCATAGGGATCGTTCTGTACTTGGCTTATGGGCTCCGAGCTAGCGTGGAGGGTCAGGAAAGAAGAGCACCGCAGAAATAAGGAGAGGTGGAAACTTCCCTAACTGATGTCACAACATGAAGTTACATCTCGAAGTTACGTCATGAAGTTACATCATGACGTCACCTTCGCCATTGCTAGCGCTGTTTTACTTGTGCATAAAGAAGAAATAAACAAGATTTTCTGCGAGACGTTTGATATTTCATGCAACTGTATGAATATGTTTGTTGTAAAAAAAACAATCTTGTGGATGCTTACGTCATAGATAGGTGAGTGGGAGCCAATCAGCAGGTGGCTTGTTCAGATGCTGGCCTTTGGTTGGCTAAGACTCATTGATCTATGACGTCAGTATTCACAAGGTTGATGTGGAACGACTTTATTAAGTCGGTTCTTCTTGCGGCTGACGATCGTTTGTGAAAACCTTCTGGTCTTACTTGGTACTTGAGTCAGGCAATTAACCAACGCCAATCGACGTATTTCAATCGCGGTGACGGTCAACGTACCGTTACCACGCTCGCTACCCGAACGACGTACCCACGGACGAGGCGGTAACTCGGTAACCGTTCATGGTAGAGCGATGAAATTTTGTAAACGGATGGCGTTAATCAACGCAAATCGACGTGTTCTAATTTATATGACGTGTGACGTACGGTTTACCCGACATACCTGAAGACGTGGCCCGGTCTAACTCTGTAACCGTTCATGGTAGAGCGATGGAATTTTGTACACGCATGGCGTTAGTCAACGCTTATCACTTATTCACATCGCGGTGACGGTCGACGTACCGTTACCATGCTCGCTACCCGAACGACGTACCCACGGACGAGGCGGTAACTCGGTAACCGTTCATGATAGAGCAAGGAAATTTTGTACACGGACGGCGTTAATCAACGTTATCGACGTATTTTCATCTCGATGACATGTGACGTACGGTTTGCCTGACGTACCCGCCAACGTGACCCGGTCCAACTCGGTAATCGTTGATCCGATCGGCGTCGTTCTTTCTGCAATGTGAAGGAAAGCACACTTTTAATGTACGATTCTAGTTTCGTACGTGTGCGACTAACGGTATGGCAACAGCGAATTTTCTAAAAAAATCCCAATTTCCCTATTGATGACGTCACATGTCATTTATGTACTTTGTGTACATGGTGCTTTCAAAAAATTCAACCGCTCGTAGCTACCAAACGGTAGGACCGATGTTTTTGTTTTATTTTTTTAATTTTTCTTCAGCCAAAAGTCTAGCGACGGTGACAAACTCGATCGACTGGCGGCCATACCCGCCAAGCTAGGGTCACCGAAAATCTCATTTCACCCTCGACGGTGGCCAAATTTGGAGACTTGGGGAGTTTTGATTTTATTTATTTTTTTAACACAACGATTAATTTAGAGGGAATTTATTGTTACCTAGCAATGTCATTAAAAAAATTCTTACATCTACCGTTTACCCGTAAAAAAATAAAACGTGCGAAAAAGTGAAATTTTCAAACGCTTATACGACGAACACCGACGTTCACGGGCAGTAAATTTCTAAGCCGTCGTTACCACTCTTAAAATACCTTTCGTACGCAATAAGAAATGTTTTTGCCTGACGTCGCGACGCTACCGACGCCATTTGCAACTCAGCGACCGTTGGTCCGATCGGCGTCGTGTTTTCAACGTTACAATTGTAATACGTATAAAGGTGTACTGTATAAATTTCATTTTCGTGAGACCAACGGTTTGGGTACCTAAAAAATTGTTGTCGAACAAAAGTTGGCGTCGCAACGCCTGTAATGAAACAGTAGCGTGCGTCTTGTTTAGGCAAACTCGTAGACGGTTCGCACATTCTTCTACGTCGATCGGTAAGAGAGTTATGAATTTTTTTGCGATTTTTTTTTCAACCAATCAGCGTCGTGAGTCCAACTCTCAACTTGGACGTCGTTGGCGTCGTTACGCCGCCGATAAATGCGTTCTATTGGCGTCGTCGAGAGGAACTTTACGAGTGGTCGCACCGCCCTTTTCGGTAGAACGGTTTGTTCGCCATTGATCACCATTTCTTGTCACGTCGTCCAACTTTCAACTTGGACGTCGTTGGCGTCGCGACGCCGCCGTTTAATGCGTTGTATTGGAGTCGTCGAGACAATCTCTTTGAGCGGTCACACCGCCCATTTTGTTTGAACGGTTCGCCCACAATCCACAAGCGGTCCTAGACCGGTTTGCCGTCTTGGAATTCTACATTCTATCGAAAAACTCAGTAATTCCGTTTGCGCTTGATTGTTAAAAATTTGTACTCAAACACAAGACGCCAACGCAAATCGACGTGTATAATATCGATGACGTGTGACGTACGGTTAACCCGACGTACCCGCCGACGTAGCCAGGTGCAACTCGTATTACCGTTCTTGCTAGAGCGATGAAATTTTGTACACGGATTCGAATCACCAACGTGAATCGACGTGTTTTAATCTCGATTACGTGTGACGTACGGTTTACCCGACGTACCCGAAGACGTGGCCCGGTCTAACTCTGTAACCGTTCATGGTAGAGCGATGAAATTTTGTACACGCATGGCGTAAGTCAACGTCAATCGACGTATTCACATCGCGGTGACGGTCGACGTACCGTTACCACGCTCGCTACCCGAACGACGTACCCACGGACGAGGCGTTAACTCGGTAACCGTTCATGGTAAGGCGATGAAATGTTGTACACGGACGGCGTTAAGTAGTAAAATACAAACATGTTTTTCCATAAGTACTTTTTTAAAGTATCAATGGTTTACTTGATCTCCGCCTAGTGGAGTCTTGTCGAACTCCCAATGACGACTTGAGTTCGACGAGCCTCCGCTAGGCGGAGATCAACATTCCAAAGCATTCCATAGTTTGTTTACAAGAATACATATTGAGAAGGCGTTGCAATATCAACATCGTTCTGACATTTTGTTTTTGTGTCCTGAAAAATTATTATTTTGATATTACAAGACGTAATTTTACTACAAGTTTGTCTTTGGCTATTATTAGTACTTTTTGACAAAGTCTGACACTCCGATTTCACAAGGTAAGACACAGTAACAATACTTTCAAGCCGTTTCCCACGATGCTACTCAGAATCTCTTCCCAGAAGCTCTTCCTGGAAGAACTTTCAAGCAGCACTTCCGGAAAACACTTCCCAGAAGCACTTTTGAGAAACACTTCCCAGAAGCTCTTCTCAGAAGCTCTTCCCAGAAGCTCTTCCAAGAAGCACTTTTGAGAAGTACTTCCCAGAAGCTCTTGCCAGAAGCACTTCCGAGAAGCACTTTCGAGAAGCACATCCAAAAAAGGCTTCCAAGAAGCACTTCCGAGAAGCACTTCCGATGGTGAAGCATTGATTAAAATCTGAGCGTTCACACGGATGGCAGAGAAACGCCGCAGAAGCTTCCATTTAAATCAATTCTCCACCATCATCCATTCACCATTTGTGTCGACGATAGTATAGACATCCTATCCTAGGCGAACATGCAACACTACTCTACTAGTGCGTTACACACGTGGTGATACGGCGAAGATAGTTGTTTGTGTAATACTATTTTAAGTGTTATTAGTAATTACACATCAATGTAATGAAAATATGCCTATAGTAATCGTACAACATCTTCGGTACGTTATGCTTCCGTCACGGGTGAGTGAGCGGCAGCCAACCAACAACCGTGGCTAACTCAAATACCTTCTCGGGTTGGTCTAGACCGTAAACACGTCATTGATTGATGACGAAAGCATAACCGAATTTATTGTAAGACGACTTTAGTTGACTTAGTTTTGATTTCCATCTACAACTGTAACGAAATCAATCTGGAACAAGCCATAATATTGAGAGCATCACTCATGTCATGTCGCTGAAAATTTTGGCCTTTAGGCCTCTATTCTGTATTAGAACCGATAGGTTGTAGCCTATAATAAGTTTTTTTTGAGACAATTTTTAAAGATACCAACGTCAACCACGCCCCCTTAGTGACGTCATAATGGCGCCTCCAGAGGAAGACGAGGATAATCGGCCGGTAAAGAGGTTCGCCTGTGATGTTCGCGTCGGTAACTGGGTCGACGAGTTGTATGCAGAAGAAGAACGGACAAAACTATTCCTGAAGAAGCGAGACAGGAGTGAACTGCTGATACAGAGCACCAGGCACTTGTTTAACAACCTGTTGAAGGTCAGTTTACTAGCCCCAAGGTCACGTGTTGAAGGTCAAGGTCATCTTAATGAGGAGTTCCGCCCCTTCTACCTACCTCCTAGCGAAGCCACCGTAGTTTTAAGACGTGTCCGAACGCTTGTTTTTGTTACTAACTCCAGTTCTAGGTCCAGATTTGACGTCATCAACAATGTGTATTCTCCGTACGTTGATGATTGTTATTTGTTGATGCATCATATCTGGAATTGGACCTAGAAGGCAACGATAATGCCAGCCTTCGGACTCGTGCTTGGTACCCATTAAGCAGTAGTAGAATGGAACGTAATATGACTTATGTTTTCAAAACATGTGCTTTTTAATAAGCTAATTAACTTGTTTAGGATTTGATTTAAGATCTTGAATACAATAGGGTTAATAATACAATAAATGTTGTCTATCAAAATGGAAGGATCTTCAACGGGACAAGCTCCAATAGGGAACACGCGTATGAAAATTTTAATCGATTTTTAAATACCTTGTCTCTCATTTAATAATTTTTTGTCTTTGAATTTTGAAAAATGGATCAGTCTATGCCTCAAAATAATTGGTTTAGTAACGATAAATAAAAGGGTGCGAAAAACGAGCCGCCGCCATGTAGAGTGGATTTGACGTCATAGTTTTGTTCTGCGTACGCTCACCGCCTCAGCGATTGGTCTGTTCCACCACGTCTACACAATCATTGCGTCACAGCCACCTGTACCCGTTTGAGATCCCCGAGTTTAAACTTCAATAAAAACGACCACATTAAACCTATTTAAAAATTTCTTTTTTACGTGCGACTTGCATTAATATACTTTTTGTATCTAATACTATTAAACTAAGTGTTTGTTTAACAAAACGAATCGTACGCGTGTTGCCTATCCTAGTTTAATGGATTACGATGTGTATAAGGTTCAGAATACAATTTGGTTAATATGACAGAATAGAGTTTGTATCCCTCGGAAACATTTGTATTTATAGATGGACGAACTAGATCCGGCATTACGATCTCGAGATAAAGCTTTAAATAACGATATTTTCGGGATTAGCATCATATTTTTGAAGCTTAAGTTTGGTGTTTGCCATGGCGAAAACAAGTTATCCCAAAGATAAACTCGGGGTTAATGAGACGGCAATAGATGGCTCCTCCTAAATGAATGTCGTCGTTGCAGGAGGTGACTCTAGCGATGCCCGACGAGTTTGTCCGTTTCGGCGACGTGGTCCAGCTGATCGCGCCGGACATGCCGAACGCGCGTCGCCCGGCTTCGGGTAGTCTCGGCCTGGCGCTCTCGGGCGTTGTCGGCGAGAAGGACGTGGACTACTTCCAGCACTACGTGGACGGATGTCTGGTCGGGTGTTCGCCGACGCTCATTCCGTGCGTGAGGAACGCGTGGATCATTGTCACCGCAGACGACTGTCCGCGGTGAGGCCAAAGAACTTTGAGGGAAAGACAAGTGAAAAATGGAGAGAATGTGGACTATTATGGGCGTCTCAGGCGCAACTTTCTGCCGCTCGCAGCGCTAGCAGTACTGAAAGGTCCAACTCGATCTTTGCACCTCGTTTTCTCAATTCAAACCTTCAAGTAATTTTATATTTAATACTTTCAAATATCAATCATCCATTGTAGTAATGTTTTACAAGGTTTGACAGGGAATATCTTTGTTATAGATACAAAACAAACATGTTGTCGTTTGACAGTTAGAAAGTTGACTAACGATCATATTTAACATGGAATGAATTACAAAGTTGGACCTTTCAGGACACGTGCTGCAACCTACTTCAGCTTTGATCTGAGACGCCCATTCATCATCATCATTATCCATCGCCGTTTCCTGCTTCTAGCAGGGTCAGCTTGGTTTTCACAAACAAATTTTTCCACCTCTACCTATCTTCCCACAATCGTACTTCCTCTACTTGCTCCCAGTTCTCTCCTCTCGTCTGTAGGTCTTAAGCTTTTTTTTCCTTCCATCTCTTCCTTGGTCTTCCCCGTCTTCTTCTTCCTTCGATCTTTTTTTCATATATTCTCCTGAGCATCCTCTCTTCCGTCATCCGTTTCATGTGTCCAAACCATCTCAGCCTTGTCCTTCCCATTCTGTCCTCTAGCTTCTCCACACCAAGCATTTATATTACTATTCTTATTTTTTGACTATTATTATTGTGGTTTACAGAACAGAGGAGAGAACTGGGAGCAAGTAGAGGAAGTACGATTGTGGGAAGATAGAAAAAGGTGGAAAAATTTGCTTGTGAAACTCAAGCAGACCCTGCCAGAAGCAGGAAACGGTGATGGATAATGATGATGATTATGATTATTGTCTGACTGAGTGACCCTTTTCTCCAAACACCCCCCGACGTCATAGGACAATAGTTATCGAGTAGGTCGTAAAACTCAAGGGTAGACGCTCGCAAAATCGCAAGAGTGTGGTTGGTAAGGACACATATTCCTGGTACCTAGAATATTACATTGCTTTACTGCCAAAAGGTACACCATTTTAGTGTTTAACTTTTTCCGTATATCGCGAAAAGCACTGTCAAATTCACCATCATATTAACGATTGAGTATGACTGTTAAAAAAAAAAACACACACAGGAATATAGATAAAAATCCATGATCCACATCCTCACCCCTTCACTTTCCCTCCCCGTCACGTCCTACTTGCCCCATCCCTCCAAACACCCCCAGACGCCAGATAATCATGTTTGTTGACCACGAAATCATCATCATCATCATCATTATCCATCGCCGTTTCCTGCTTCTGGCAGGGTCAGCTTGGGTTTCACAATCAAATTTCTCCACCTCTTCCTATCTTTCTACAATCGCACTTCCTCTACTTGCTCCCAGTTCTCTCCTCTCGTCTGTAGGTCTTCCGCAATCTTTTCCTTCCATCACGAAATTTAATGAAATCAAAACAATTCTTCCCCTGGCGTAGCAAGGGCGAGACCCTCAAGTACAATCAGTGCTTCTGCCTGTCTCCGGTCGAGGCGAAGACCGACTCCCCCCTCTACGTCCGATCGGAGACGCCGACCATCAACTCGGTGGTGGGCGCCTCCAATCACGGCCTGGTGACGTTGTCGACGCGTCGCGACACTTACGCGCGTTGGCGCACTCTCTACTGGGACCCCGCGTACCGGCACGAGACTGAGGGAGCGCCCATCACGCCTCACGCGCGCGTCGTCATAAGCCACGCGCCGTCCAATCAGAACCTCGCGGTGGAGCATCGGTACTGGTTCGACACGTTCTTCGGTCAGGAGTGTCAGGTGAGACCATTGCACGCGCGCGTCGTCATAAGCCACGCGCCGTCCAATCAGAACATTGTGGTGGGGCATCGGTACTGGTTCGACACGTTCTTCGGTCAGGAGTGTCAGGTGAGACCATTGCATTGCACGTGTCGTCATAAGCCACGCGCCGTCCAATCAGAACCTCGCCGTGGAGCATCGGTACTGGTTCGATACGTTCTTTGGTCAGGAGTGTCAGGTGAGACCATTGTATTGCACGTGTCGTCATAAGCCACGCGCCGTCCAATCAGAACCTCGCCGTGGAGCATCGGTACTGGTTCGATACGTTCTTTGGTCAGGAGTGTCAGGTGAGACCATTGCATTGCACGTGTCGTCATAAGCCACGCGCCGTCCAATCAGAACCTCGCCGTGGGGCATCGGTACTGGTGCGATACGTTCTTCGGTCAGGAGTGTCAGGTGAGACCAGCTCACGATAGCAGACTGATAGAAATCGCCACTAGTGCCTTAATCATAAAAACACTCTAGTTAACTGGAAAATATGTAATAAAAACACTGTAGGAATTACACAGCTGACATTGTTTCGATGTTGAACAACATCGAACAAATTTTAACTATGTAAGTCCTACAGTATTTTTATTAGTGCACTTAATTCCAGTTCGAATCGAACATAAAATGTAATCATTCTTACTTACTCACTTATTAACTTACTTACTAAACTACGTACTTACTTACTCACTTAATTTGTTACTTACTCAGTAATTTACACATTTCCTCACTTACTTATACTTACTTACTTACTAACTTACTTACTTACTTACTTACTTCAGGACAATTTTTCAGCTCTGAACTTGGCTGGAACGGTTTTCCTGGCTGGGTCCTTTAGTGCAGATGAAGGAACACTCTTCTAGCTAAGCATTTCTACCGAATAGGGGTGTTGGAAACCAGTACTTGCAAGCTGTGCGAGAATAGGGAGCAGGATAGGAGTCACCTGTTTGTATGTTCAGAACTGGCGGTTGAATTGAACGTGATGCAATGCCGAGCGGCATGACGAGGGTGGAGAAAGAAGCGTGTCTCTACTGGTTGACCAGATCCTGCATGATGGCATAACAGAAAATGTGGGCATTTAAGAAGAAGAAGAAGAAGACTTCTTGGTATCATTGATTAATGAAATTGATATGTTGCAGGCGTCGGTTTACTCGTACAAGGACGTCCATAGACGAGAGACGGCCGAGAACCTTTGGCAGTTCGTTACCACTAAACCAGTGGACAATAACGAGACAGTCAACAAGTGCAAATGAGAGTCTACAAGTGCAAGTGAGAGACACAACCCGTCACGACTATCTATCTTTCGAACCTCGAATATTGATAACTTATTTTATAATAAAGGTTAAATTTAATATATTTTAAAAGAAATTTGTAATTTTTCACGTCAAATCGTTTTTTTTCTTTAAAATTATTATTATAAACATGTACTTTATTTGGACTTCCATGTTGCGAGCAATAAAAGATATTCGTCAGTCAATGGTATTGGGTTTCAAACTGTAGGAAGCTGTTTTATATTGGTTAGTAAGACAAAAGAATGGCTTAAAAAGCCATCTTGGCATAAGAAGGAAAAAAAAGGATAAATCAATTATTAATTGTTGTGTTCCAACCATGTAATTTAAATGTCTGATTTTCAGTGGGGGACATTGTACCGTTAGTTTTTAATAACTGCATGTGTTTCGTTGCTGTATAGTTCTAAAGGTGTTGTTTACAAAATATATATATGCCAGTATTACAGGTTTAGAAAACATCATTCCTGGGTGTTGTTCTAAAATTGTGCCATATTTTGTTCAACAAAGAAAGGCTCATACAGTACAAACATTCAACAATTTATTGCTAAACATCCTCAAAAAAGACAATGTAGTGTGCATCACCTGTCTATTAGTTCATTTTGATGCCATCAGAATGCATACAGAGTAAATATGGGAATTAATCCTGCCATTTTTGTGTTGGATAAAATAAAAACAGCATAGAGAAAGCCTTTGATCCAAAGTGTCAGTCCCTACTGAATACTCTGTCTTAATAGACATTAGGCTCTCCATTGGCAGTTATAAACAAAACTGCAATAAACTCAAACTTGTTCGAGATGATTGCGTTCATATGTCCTTGACACTACACATCGAAGACTACGTATTTGCACGTTTACTCGCGATTTGATAGAAGACGTGGTCACGTTTAATTGATTTGAACACTCCGTCTTAATAAGCATAAAGTTCTCTATTGGCAGGTATAAACACAACTGGAAGAAACTTAAACGTGTTTGAGATAATTACGTTTATACGTCCTGTTCACTACACATCCAAGACTATACGCATTTAGACGTATATTCTTGATTTGATAGAAGACGTGTGTATGTTTAATTTATATAAACAGTCTGTTATAATTCGCATTAAGATCTCTATTGGCAGGTATAAACAAAGCTGCAAGAAACAACTTCTTGTTTGAGATAATTGCGTGTATATGTCCTTGACACTACATATTGAAGACTACGTACTTAGCGGATACTCATGATTTGGTATAAGACGTTGGTATGTTTAATTGATTTAAACACTCCATCTTAATTTGCATTAGGCTTTCTATTAGTAGGTACAAACAAAACTGCAATACACTCCACCATTTTTTAGATAGTTGCGTTTATATGTCCTTACACTACAATTCAAACTCTATTCATTTACACGTATACTCTTGATTTCATGGAAGAAGTGGGTATGTTAAGTTGAATTAAACACTCCATCTTAGTAAGTATTAGGCCCTTTACTAGTAGGTAGAAACAAAACAGCAAAAAACGTCACCTTGTTTGAGACAATTAGATGTTTATGTACTTGACTAAAGACTTCGAAGACTTCGCATTTACACGTACACTCTTGATGTAAAGAATACGTGGGTATGTTTATTTGAAATGAACAGTCACCAGTATCGAACTAGTGACCTTCCAGACACGAGTCTCGCATGTAACGTGTTATCTCGTTATATCGCTATTCTGTTATGTTTAAAATGAACATTTCTCTTCTATCACGATGACGTTAAATATTTGTTTATACCGATGTTAAACATTATCGATTACAATCAAGATTCAGTACAATTAATAGTTTTGTTTACTATCTATTTTGTATGACGCAGAAGATTGCGTTGTGGCGTATACCTCATTGTAGTCTAGTGTAACTATAGATAAATTCAAAAATCTGAGCAATTGATTCAAATCTCTCAACACAGAGATGCATGTAAACTGAAAACACATTGTATGAGCAGACAACATATTATACTGGTCAGCAGGTACAGCATTACGTTCGCTATTTCTTAATGGTCAATGGATGATTCGACGAATAAAAAAAACAAACAAACAAATGTGTGTGTGTGCGTGCTTGTTTTATCTCTGAAGTGGTATGTGACATTTTATTTCTTATCAGTCACTCATTCACTGACCAAAACTCTATATAAGATAAAATGACTGTGTATTACTTTCTTTATTTGATTGATTAGTGTATAGAAAGTCAATAATTATTGTTGTTGAAGAGGTACAATCTCAGTCTGGCCGTAGCCCTAATCTGTGAAGGTTTAGTTTCAATTCAGTTGGTGACCTAAATACAACGAATTGTTAGTTCGTGAAGAAGATATCATATTATTATAGGTTCTAAGCTTGAGATGCGTAGGTAAATATAAGTAAGATTTAAGAACGTAAATTTTGGTTTTCGAACATTGGAAAGAAGAGGAAAATCCGGCAGTGACTTTCCTTAATTTCGTCAGCGGATTTTCTGTGTGGAAAACATTGAACCAATATAAACGAGGTAAGTTTCCATATCCATAAACATCTCTTTTGTTACCTGTGTATCTAACTTATTTGAGTATCTTACATTATGATAGCACAAGTTAATAATGTGGCATACATTTGAGGTTGAGAATACTCATTTTTTAACTAAAGAACAACTATTCTAAAACAAAAGATATACATAAATATCCGCCATGATCTACAAATATTTCAAGGTTGTCCTTTTAGCCGCATGATGTCATTATCTTATGCGCTCACACACCAAACCACTAATAAATGCAGTCAAGTGTCAAGTTAAGAACAAGATTTGTTGGTATTGAATATTTTTATTACATGTTCTTTTCCATAAGAACAAACACCTCATAGCAACCATAAACAAATCACATACATAACTCGACTGTGCACTATTGCTTCAGTTTCTTTAAAAAAATGTCTACGGCTTTGTGATAAGCCACGAAACCACATTTAAAGTTTATTATTTTTACCTTCTGACTCTTTTAACGACAGGTGCAATCACTTGTATGTTTTCTTGTGTGTCACACACGTTCTGTACACAGACTCAATTTGCTAACCTTTCACAATATTAACTGCGCCTACACCTAGTGGTAAAAAGGAAAAACACATTATTTCAATTGCCTAATAGCCAACGGGTTTAGCCGCGGTAGCTTAGCCGGTTCCCATACGAACTCCGACGTTAAGCAGGCCTAGGGCTAGGTCAGAAGGTTGATGGGTGACCACTTTCTTCTGAAACACTAGTTACCGTTGGTTAGAGAAGATTGGAAGGTTCGAAAGCTTGTGTAACAACTTCGTTCTTCTCGTCAACAGTCCAGGTTAGTGGAGGAACCCATATGACTGGTCAAAGTTACACCGTTCTTTCGGATGGGACGTAAAGCCGATGGTCCCCTTGGTACTTTTCGACAGGAGTAGGCTACGTGCTGGTACCAGGCTTCCCCTACTCCCTTCCTCATCATTCATCAATCATCACTCATCAGGCTAAAGAGGGCATTGTGCCCTACACTGGCCTTAATTACAATAAAGTAAAGTAAAGTATTGCCTAATGTTTGCGGTAACATTTGGGGCACGACGCGAAACATCTGCTTATTGACGTAGAGACTATACGGACGGCGGTGTCATTGCTCTGTTCGTTGACCTTGTCTCTTTTTTGTGTACAATGACTAACTGACTGCACAGTAAATTAAAAGCAACAAGTAATATTGACTTTACATGGCAATGTGGCAGGTGTTCGTCATACAACATAAGCAGCATAGCTGTGACTCCTGGTTAGTGACACTTTTTTTACGGTGGGGGGGGGGGGGGGGGGGCAGTAAAAAAACTATAAACACATGTATGTATTCCCATCCGTCATGTAATGCTAGTTTGAGCCCCGTGAAAGTGGGTTTATTTTTTTCCAAATTACGTTTTAAAAATTGACGATTTCGGTGTTTAGCGGTGTTATTATTTATAGCTGTGTAGAGTGACACAATATACGATACAAACTACGAACTAGAAGCACAAAGTCTACTACACACGTTTGCGTGCTGGCGAAATAAATATCCTTATCCCGGCTATGAAAAAAATGGTACAAAATCTACTAACTTTAAGATAACACGACTTTTTGCGCAAGCTTAGAATACATGTTGACTGATGAATGAGAATTCAAACGGTATTTTTGAGAGATTTCTTGGTTATTTCGCGTAAGAGATGAGATTTTGCTATGTGTGGTGTTATAATGCCAATTTCGTGAACTTTGCGTTATGATAATTGATTGTGTGAACACGTTTCTATCACGACTGTCAAATATCGTGCTCAAGTCTCGTACTTGTTTGTACTCATATGAAACATGTCAACAACGCGTTATAAGGTTCTTAACCTGGCAACAGTGCATCACCATAATATGCCAGTGATCACCTAGTGCAGTGATAGTCACATAATGGTGGAGAAAGCGTCATTATAGTGCAGAAAGTGGTAGAATAGTGCAGCATGTGTCAATTAAGTGGTGAAATGTTAGTATAGTGCAGGAAATGTCAATAGTTATCAAGAAGTGATTTGCTAGTGCAGTAATGGTCCATATTACGCGAATGGTGCAGCAAGTGTCATTTTAGTGCAACAGGTGTCAATATAGTGGTGTAAATGTCAGTATAGTGCAGCAGCTGTCAATATAGTGCAGGAAATGTCAATATTTATAATTTAGTGATCAGCTAGTGCAGTAATGGTCCATATTACGCGAATGGTGCAGCAAGTGCCATTATAGTGCAGCAGGTGTCAATTTAGTGGTGTAAATGTAAGTATAGTGCAGCAGCTGTCAATATACTGCAGGAAATGTCAATATTTATCATTTAGTGATCAGCTAGTGCAGTAATGGTCCATATTACGCGAATGGTGTAGCAAGTACCATTATAGTGCAGAAAGTGGTAGTATAGTGCAGCAGGTGTCAATTGAGTGGTGTAATGTCAATATAGTGTAGCAGCTGTCAATATAGTGCAGGAAATGTCAATATTTACCATCTAGTGATCACCTAGTGCAGTAACGGTCCATATAACGCGAATGGTGCAGCAAGTGCCATTATAGTGCAGCAGGTGTCAATTTAGTGGTGTAAATGTAAGTATAGTGCAGCTGCTGTCAATATAGTGCAGGAAATGTCAATATTTATCATTTAGTGATCAGCTAGTGCAGTAATGGTCCATATTACGCGAATGGTGTAGCAAGTGCCATTATGGTGCAGAAAGTGGTAGTTTAGTGTAGCATGTGTCAATTTAGTGTTGTAAATGTCAGTATAGTGCAGCAGCTGTCAATAAAGTGCAGGAAATATCAATATTTATCATTTAGTGATCACCTAGTGCAGTAATGGTCCATATTACGCGAATGGTGTAGCAAGTGTCATTATGGTGCAGAAAGTGTCATTATGGTGCAGCAGGTGTGAGTATCGGGCACGTGGTGCAGCGTGCGAGGTTGCTCCAGTGAGCCGAGGTCGTAACTTCTGTCACTTCACACTTCGGCTACCGTCGGCCACCGTCGGGACGCGAGGCCGAACATAGTTCACTTCACCTCGCGATCTATATTCAACAGGTCACTGTGATAGGTACCTGCTCTACTTGTATCATCACCAGCTCTAAAATACCCGCCCACTTTCAGTGTATCACATGGATTATTACACACAGGTAAGCTGAGGGTTGTTCTTTCGTAGTGTTCTGAGCTACTTGAGTAAATGTAATTCATTACTTTTTTAGTAACTAAATTACACTTTGAGTTACAAAATTACTCTTTGAGTAACAAAATTACTGTTTTAGTAATTCAATCCATTTTCGAGTAATTAAATTATATATTAGTTATTTAATTTATTTTTTGTAAATAAATTTATTTTTACTAACAAAAGTAGCTTAATTACATTTTGAGGGATTAGATTACCTTTTCAAGTACTTTTTTATGTAAAATTACTTAAGTTGTAATCATTGTACCCACTTTCATTTGCAATAACAATATCTTTTTAATGTTTGTACATAGTATATAGTATTATGACAAACCTATTTTACTAAAACAAGCGTTTTGGTCGTTTTTTGTGAGTATACCTGTCCCGTAACATCCTTACTCGTGGTGTTCACAAAGAAAATTGATTCGTAGCCAATCAGCGAGTTCTAATCTGAAATACCGATTGCTGATTGGTCGCGAGTTACTCAGTTATTGTGAAATATCTTCGTCGCCTTCCTCAGTTATATTTGTGTAAATAACTTCCATTCAAAGACATTCTCACAAGTAATAAGTTCAACGTTGAGCGATAATGTTTCGTAGAAATACCTGTTATAGGGTAAACATCAGCTTCAACTGATGTGCCTCTCTTAACTAGGTATATTAGGGTGTATGGATAGTTGGAAAGGAATGTACGAGGGCTGTTAGTATGATCCAATCCCAGCATTCACCTTGAGGAATGAGGAAAGTCTCGCAGAAATCCTTCAATCAGGATTGCCGCTGGGAAAAATCGAACCGACGACCTCCCGAATGAAAGCCTCGTGTGCTAGCACGAAGCCATTCTTATCTGTGGGTAATTGCTCAATATAAAACATTAAGTTTTCCAACGGATAAGACTAACGAACAGTTTCTGAACTAATCAGAATCCTAGGATCTGCGTTTTTGATTACATTTCACAAATTTTAATTATCGTATAGAAACAGAGTAATGAAACTAATAAAAAATAAAAAATTCGGGTGCTTTAAAACAAGCTCAACTACCGTACATAACAATTGCCAACTTTTTTCTACACCAAAGGTTTACGTCATTTTCTCCGAGCTAACAAAACAACTTGTTACGGTTGGGCGGGAATTCATGTCGTTAATATTCGATTATTGTTATTCGATTGTATCCGCTGATTTTGAATGGAAAATTTCGGTTCGAAATTTAGTAGTCAATCTGTGTTTGAGTTCACGGAGACGATAATATATATGTTTCTCGAGTTGTACTACAAGGGAATATACGTTGGTAGGTTACCTGTTAGCAATTCTAACAACTTATTTACTTGTTTGTTTATTGTCTATCCTATTCGGTAACTAAACTGTTTTCCAAAGGAGACTTGGACTAATTTTAAACTTTTACGAAAAACGAGTAATAAAAACAACTGTATAGCTTACCGATGCAACACACAATTTAAAAAAAAAATTATTTCGATAAAAGTTTGAAATTGTTTGTGTGTGTGTTTTATTTTTATTTTTTATAAACCGTCAGTGGTATTAATTTAAGTAATAATAACACAGTCAAAATTGTATCGACTTCGGTGTTCGATTAAATTTGAGTATTTTTCTTAGTTTATGCTTGTTTTCAGAAGAAAAAGTTATGCATACCTTTGTATTGTCGTTATTCGTCAATTTCACAGGTATGTATAAACATGTGTAAACTGTGACATTTGAGCCGTCGCACGAGCTCGTCACTTGTTAAACGTTAGAACTTGCAACATTGATAATAATTTCCTGTACAAGTATGTGGATATAGCTGATATACACTTAAGTTCCTGTTGTAACTGTTTCTTTTCTTGATTGTTGATAAAACCAATCGCAAGGCATTCTACGTCAGAGTTTCCCGCTTCTGATATTTGTAAACAACATCGACAGCTGTTACTTAGTTCTAACTAGACCACTCGTCTCAGTCGAGTGGCAATATCGTCCCAACTAGGTGTTATTGTTATTGTTTATAGCAATTAGCAACACACGCGGTTAGCTCAGTTCAAGGTCCTAGCGGAGGTCTGGTAAAGCGCGGGAAATATGTTTTGAAAATATTAATTTCTTTGCCACATGGATAAAATGTTTTCAGTATTGGTGCTACCACGTGTTTTTAATCTCATCAAATTATTGGTCATTATGATGGGCAGGAAAATGTTTGCGAAACATTTTTTCTCCGTCGACAAGCTCTTACATGGTTGCTATGAAATTGTTTTATATTTTCTGAATGTTATTTTAAATATTTCATGTGTGTAATGCAATCAGATTAATTGATGTTTGGGCTTTGGGCTTTACGTCTCATGAAGCAAAAATAATAAATATAAATCAATCAGTCAATGCCAAGTTGGTGACACACCTGAAACATTATTCTAAAACAAACATCAACTTAGAATCTTTCGTCATTCTCCTATAGACTGAAAAAAGAAACTGTTTTATTAATTAAATATGTAATTTTATAACAAGAGGGTTGAAGTTAATCATTCATCTTAACATTGTATGTAGAATTTAAGAATAAACAAGTATTTTAGCTTATATATATATGTCACTCTTTTGAGTCAAAATTAGTCTTGACTGATCAATCAATTTTGTTTAACGAATGATTCTCCCATTTGCGGTGTGATATTTTTAACATTGTTGAAATGGATGAGACTGTAGCTTTAATCATAAAATATCCAAATGGATGTATTTGGTTAGCTTGTAAGTTCGTTGTTGCTTTTTAATTTTCATCATTTATTATCTTTGTTGCGATTTTCTGTCTCTTGTTATTCATAGTTTAAAATTCAGTTGACTTTCTATCAAACCATTCATAGACATACTGCGTCGGTTTTCCTATAAACGTTAACATTATTTTGATGTAATCCACACGTTTTTTTTAATAAAACGTTGTTTTTGTTTTTTGTAATTGGCAAAACTTAATTTGGGGGCCAATTCGGAAAAAACTGGTTCAAAAATATTGTCGTAAACTTGTTATAAGAACAAAAAGAATACATTTTCCGACTGTTTAATCATGTCCTACAATGACTTGTGCTGTATTATCTATATTTGAACTAAATCCGCTATCAGACATTTACAAAAATCACGCTTGATGATGAAACCAATACGAAGATAAGATAATAAAGATATTCATCAATATTGGTTCTTTCTAAATTGCAAACGCATAGCATGGTGTGTATGACAAGACATAAACTAGACGTCAATATGACTTGGCTAAAAAATAATGGAGTATTTTACTATAATCTCTTGATGAATGGGATCATGAATACAATGATGTTCACCAATATCAAGTCTAGTCAATCGAACGGTTCTCCATTCATAAATAACATTAACTAGTTTCTTTGTTGGATGAACTGTGCAGTGATGTTTTCTGTTGTAACTTCTTTGTTTTAGGGCTGTGGTAGCCAACAAAGTCTTACATATTATAAAATAATCTTTGAGATAAATAAAACCAATTTTGAAACTTTGATAAAACCAATCATTGAGTTTTACATTAATTTTAAATTTAACGTTCCGAAAAATAAAGGGTCAAAACGTTAATTTTAAAATATAAATTATACGTAAAAAAGATTTACCGATATTTTTTTAGTAAATTTATATGTTGAAAAAAATAATGTATATATATTTATAAGATAAATAAGAATAAGTTTGAAAGAAAGTAAGATAACTAGGCCTGGCTCGTCAACATAAAACCAATGTTATATGTGTTCAACAGTGCAACTGTCAGTCTTCCATCAGTTTCATCACCGATTGCATCCCTGCATCCCGATTACAACATTGCTCAATGAATGACCGCGCAAATCACCGCCTTCTAATTAGTATGTCACGCCACTCGCGTTCTCGGTCAAGGTCTCGCGTAATTGCTAAGGCGGTGTGTTCGTTCTGCTGCAACCCATCCGGTGGGAGGCGATGCGACTGCACTGATTTTAACTGCATTACTACACCTACATTTGATGTTATAGATCTCTCACAGCAAGAAGTAAGATAGTAACAGGACTACCCACATTTAGTTTCCAACTTAACAGGGAAGGATACACCCACGTCAAAAACCGCAACAAATTTTCATTTTTAATTTATATCACAAGAATGGGCTTCGAAATCAAAAATCTGAATCAACAGCGCACTGTGGTTCAGTAAGCCCTACACATTGAATGCGCTAAGTCGTGACTTATATTATAATCAGTATGTTTTTTTATAAATAATTAATTTTATTACTAATTATCGAATTATAATCAAAATACTACGCTTATGGTTATAATATTTTATTCAACCTGTAGGGCTTACCAAAGCAAAGTTCGCTGCTGATTTAGATTTTCGCTTTCTTGTCGTAATCTTGAGATATTATTTAATAATTAACATTTTCTGCGGCTTTTGACGTAGAGACTACCCTTTGCCCAAGCGCGAATCACTAACGTTTTACCCGATTATCTAGTACAATTTAGTTGCGGTAAGTTTTTTGACGGTAACGTACAATAAAACGTGCAAGCAGGTTTCCGTCAAAAAACTTAACGCAACCGAATTGTACTAGATAATCGGGGAGAACGTTAGTGATTCGCAATTGTTAAGCTGGAAACTAACTGTGTGTGATCCTGACTCCCCTGACACTATCTTACTTCTTGGTGTGAGAGACCGTTAGTAGTCTGCAGCAGCATTTTCTGTTCGTATATTTCTTATCTTTATCTTTTATGTAGATAAAACAAAATAAAGTGTATCTTGACATATCGTAGTAACCTTTTATTTACAATATCCAGTTATTATTTTTTACAAAACCACATCACATATTTCTTAAATATTCCCTAGCGTGACAAAATGTAACTACTACTTTAAAGATATAAAAACTATATAACTTCTTTGTGAGAAGATACTCGAAACAGATATTATCAGAGTCTTCAGAAAATGAAAACGAATATATGCGAAATTCATTTTACGTTGGTATTAAAAACAAGCTGAATTAGTTTTATGCATAGCGTCTACTGGGTCTACAGTGTGGCCACACATTGGGAACAGTCTATAACCTTCCCTATTTGAATATTTGGGGATATACAGTTGTAACATGTACAGCCAAAATGTGATAGTACTTTAAAAAATATTTAATTCATAGTTAAATTTATTGTTAAATAATATAATATGTATACTTGGGGTGCTTAAATGATGCGAAAAATGTTTAGTAACAAATCAGTAAAAATTATGTACGCTAAAACATGGGAATCTAACACTTTATGCAAAAAGAAATGCACCAGATTATTAGTATACTTGACCTGCTCAATGTTTAAGTAAGTAGTGTTGCAAGATATTGCTTGCAGGCTATAATAATAATATTAATGATGCATAGTGTATGTGTATAGTTAAGATATCCTGTCTGTTCCAGGTAACCCCCAGCTGACATCATCATGAAGTTTCGAGATATCTACACAACCTTCAGTCGGAAGAAAACAATTGATGAGGATGCACTGAGTAAAACAGAGCTGAGGAGAGCACTGAATGTGAGTTTAGTCTACATACTAGTTCCAACGAAAGTATTTGCACAACGACCTCAGGTCGTTGTCTACTGCCCCTTTCAACCGCGCCAATTAAAAGAAAATCGCGTTCTTTCACACATTCGTAAATGCATGGTTCCGCTTAGTCGAGTGCACAGGCGGTTTGGCCACACCCACCATTACAGGTTACCAACGGAAGGTTTTAAACTGTCCCCAATGGACCTGTTTAGATTAGATTGTAGGAATTAGCGAAGTATAAAATTAAGTTGTCACCTTGGAGTTGGCTGTGTCGTAAGCATTAGAATACTTTTGTTGTGGCAACTATATCTGCACTAGTTCTTGTTATGCTCCCCCCCCCCCCCCCCCACCCCCTCCTATCAGGCTACACTGTGCTGACCCTGTCTTGCCTACAACCTATAAGAACAAATACCCATCCATGGCAGCAGAATCTAATTTATTATTATAAACATGTACAAACAGTATCTACAAGTTTCATTGCCCTAGATGAAGGTGGAGAGCCACCATTCAACCCGACACAGTTGGAACTGAGTTAAGATTATTATTATTACTAAACATATTTACTCTGGAAGCGTTCTACATTGTGCCCCTATAGGTTATTTTGGGGCTTGATGGAAGTAACAGATATATAATGCTGATACATTCAATGACAACTATTTTGATGAAATACGAATAGAATACGTTATTTTACATTAAAAAAATGCATAATGTTTTATTCTGTTTTGTAAACACTGGAAAATGAATGTTCTCGTATACTAGAAAATAATAAGTTGAAAAAAATGGTTATTTTTTTTTTATTTGTGCAATAGTTTCTCAATGTTAAAATTTCAAGTGTTAAAGAGCAATTTTAAGCGGTAGGAATCACGCTTTGAGCGAATTGACAAGTAGTATAGAAGCTTACAAGTTCTACTGCTCTAGATCGTGGATCTGACTGCTTTGGGCGTTGGTTCGACCCTCGGTGTGGGTGTGTACGTATTGGCCGGCGAGGTGGCCAAGACAACAGCTGGTCCAGCCGTGATCCTGTCTTTCCTCATCGCGGGAATCGCTTCGATTTTCTCTGGCAAGTCACCACTTCTCATTTCTACTATTATACATTAGAAGTGGTGAAATACCTCAAGAAATGAATGACATTCAATGAAAGAAGGCATTACCTAGTATAATTCTTTACGAATTTTGTATAAACACGTTCCAACTATATATTATCTCTATATTTATTAGCACTTTTGTTATTTTGGTCTGCATTCTTTATTGTTAAAATCAAGGTAGCCCACACACAGGGTTTTTACGCTAGAGTGGGTTTCTTTCAAAGTGATTTTGTTGCACATTTCTTAATAATTTATCTTAAATTATATGTTTGAAAGAATAAACTAAGCTTATATGTAAATTAAGAAAAAAATTAACAAACCTGTTCTAACTAACACTAAAGCCACTAAAATTAACAGAATGATCACATAAAACATCATACAACCACAAGCATAGTGGAGTATAAAACCGATGTATACATCAAGAAATATCGCCCATGTAAACAAACACACCACAGGTAAAAAACTCTTCGATATAATGTCTTACGATCCTGTCTAGCTTAGTACGATGTATTTTGAGACTAGGTTAATCATGACCCTCAACACCAAATTGTAATCATCTGTATGAATTAGCATAACTACGCGGATGATTGTGGTTGGAAGGTCGGAGCACTTAGCAATCAAGACATCAATTGAAACAATGAACGAATAGTATAACACTTACATCTCGAATCAGATGGGTCTGTTCTATAATGAACTTAAACAATACAAGGAACTTGGTCATTTCCAATGATACCACACTTTTAATAAAGCAGGTAAAAAGAAAAAATGTGTACAAATTATTGTTTAAGATTAGGTTTTATAAAGGCTGGTCCACACAGATTTTTAAGACATACGATTTAAGGTTTAACGCGTAGTCGTAAAGTTGGATCATAGGAAACACGTACTGGCGTTCACACAAAGTTTTAGTTTTAAGACGTTGTTTTCATTGTTGTTTTTCAACCACGACTTAAAACCTTATGCATTATGTCTTCAAAATCTGTGTGGACCAGCCTTAAGATACAATGAAAACATCTAAATATTAAACAAGCTACAGCTTGCTATAGGCTTTTCAAAATATAATAATATAACATAGTTTGTATAGGTGGGTGCTATAAAACATTAGATATTTATTCTTTGAGGTATATTGTTTAAAACTTAAAACATGGTACTGCCTCTAAAATCTGAAAGAATGCCACATAATATAATCTCTATCCACATGCCATGGAAGATCCATGGTTTACTGAAGCTACGCTTAATCGCCCACAGTCACTTATTTTAGCTGTACCCTATAAAGAATGGTTAATGACAAATGTGTTACATTTGTCCACAACCTTTCAAAATATTACAATCCAAATAATAATCAAAAGCTAATGATAATAATTTACTAGTACCGCTAATTCCACAACATTAGTTTACACATGTTTACACAACTAATTGTTGCATCGGTGACTTTGGAGCCGTCCTAGCAACGAAGCACTCAATAAATCCAAAGTTGTTCTGAATCGGCCTTGTTGATTCTGGCATTTGTCCGCAGGTGTTCGCACTGTCCAATCACTGATTCATGTGTTTCATATTTGAAATATAGATCTTTGATTGGTTATCGCTCACTCGTCGATGGTGTTCGGAGCCTACAGGGTTGGTTTAGTCGCTTTAAATTAAAATCTCCTACTAAAAACAGTCTTGTTACTGAGTGGGTAGACTCGTAATGTGAATTTATAAATTTTATTTTATTCATCCAGGTATCTGTTATGCGGAGTTCGGTTCCCGGGTCCCTCGTGCAGGCTCAGCTTACATCTATAGCTACGTGACTGTTGGAGAGTTCATAGCCTTCATCATTGGCTGGAATCTGATACTAGAGTACTGTATAGGTAAGTGTGAGATATAGTGTAGGGCAGGCTAGGCTTACATCTATAGCTACGTGACTGTTGGAGAGTTCATAGCCTTCATCATTGGCTGGAATCTGATACTAGAGTACTGTATAGGTAAGTGTGAGATATGCTGGTCATCAGTTAGTCAGAGCCAATCAGTGGGCGGCTTTTTGAAATACTGACACTTCATTGGCCAATATCTCACTTATCTATGACGTCAGCATCCACAAGGTTCATGTGGGACCACTGCAATGTCGTAAATTATCCCTAATATACCTGTTGTAAGTAGATGGTATAGACACTAGAGAAGCAGTAAATAACGTCCCTCACTGCAAATCAGTTTAGTTACTGAGTTGGTAGACTCTAAATGTGAATTTATTTATTTATTTATTTATTTAACGTTGGTACTACTATTGGACTTTGTAAGGTCCGTATTCAGAATCGTTCCCTACCTCTAAAGGCGCCCGTTTTTGCTATAATTTTTTTTTTCATAATATGGGAAATGCATGGAACTTTTACCTGGCAACAACGGGCATCCCTTGGGGGGGGGGGGGGGGGGAACTTTAGAAGGGGCATAACAGTAATTGCAATGTCTTATACAGGTGCTGCTAGTGTGGTGCGCGGGCTCAGCACCTATGTGGACTCACTGATGGGCAATGTCATGAGGGACTGGTTCTTGTCTGTGATGCCAATGGATGTCTCGTTCCTCTCGGCCTATCCTGACTTCTTTGCCTGCGGAGTCACCGTTGTTTTTACAGGTGAGATACTTTGTGTATTCATAAGGGGGACACATCTTTATCAATTTAGAGTGGGGACACTTTATTATATATTAACGGTCGGAACACATGAGGTTTTCATAGGTGTGCCACATTTTAATATATTTTTCAAGGGGGACACATTATGTTATTAACAGATTGGACACGTGAATGTGTGTAACTATTGTTATAAAATTCAACGTTGTATATCTTTTCACTCTCAAATATTATATTTTATTTTCTGACGTATTGTATTTTACTTGATTCACAATTTTATGTTTTTATGTTGCACCTTTTTTTCTCGTTAGTTGTTACGGTTATATACATATCTGTTTTATTCAATAGCCTAACTATACATTTTATATTATTTCGTGTACATATGAATTGTTCTTCGTTAACCAGTGTTAATTGATAGTGTGTTGTATAATGTTTATGAATTGATTGTTTCATTTCTTTGTCTTGTTCACAGTCGGTCTCGCATTTGGCATGAAGGAGTCTTCCCTAGTCAACAACGTGTTCACTATTCTCAATGTGGGCGTGGTCTTATTCGTCATAATCGCAGGCTCCATCAAAAGTGAGTTTACGACAACAATCTGTGGATTGGCTTCTTCATTCTTTCCTCTCTTCTATAAGTATATATTCGTCACGGATTATGTAATAGTGAAGTGACGCCCCCCACTGAGGTGTCTATTGTGACCGACTCGAGCCTGCCCGAGTCTGGACTCACTGGAAGTCGACAGCCGAACCCATGAGCCATTCAACCCTTATTTTATTGTCATTCGCTCAATAAACTAAATTTTATTTTTAAACAAGTGTTTCGTAAATCATAATATTAATTTTTCTTGCTGTTTATTGTTCATGGCTAAATATTGATCAAGGGTCTTTGAGAGTTTGTGTCCTACGATGAAAGCAACAGATTCAATTTGATGAATGGAATCTGTTGTTTTCATTGCCAAAAGAAGCTAGTTACAAGTAGACAATAATCCAAATATTATCAGCCAGTGTTGAACAATGATGAACGACTTTGAACGATTTGAAGGACTATGAACGACTATGAACGACTATGCACGACCTGAACGACTATGAACGACTATGAACGACTTGAACTACTATGAACTACTATGAACGACTATGCACGACCTGAACGACTATGAACGACTATGAACGACTTGAACTACTATGAACGACTATGAACGACTTTGAACGACTATGAACGTTTATGAACGACTTGAAAGACTATGGACGACTATGATCGACTTGAACTACTATGCTTACTAAACGAGTGTTCTATTATTGCAGCCGACCCCGCTAACTGGTCAATCCCGAAGGACCAGATCCCCATTGAAGCCAACGGAGGCGAAGGAGGGTTCCTCCCGTTTGGCTTCAACGGCGTCATCAAGGGGGCAGCTAAATGCTTTTATGGCTTCGTCGGGTAAGTTGGCACACCTGCGTCCAATATACTAACACATGTAATGGATGGAACTGCCGAAGATGAACAAATAATGTATCTGCTGCTACTGTTTTAAACAGTATATTGGTAACATTGAAACCGTTTGAAATTATTGATTTTATAGATTCGGTCCTAATACGCCGAAAAATCGCCAAATCGGGCGCATTTCTAAAACAATTTCTTATATAAGAATTGTTATTAATTACGAAGCTAATTTGAAATACCAAAACGTAAAAGTTACAATATATTTCAGTTTTGTAAAATAATAATAGTTTTGGCTTGTTCATTAAAAATGTTTTTGTAAAAAATCTTTCTATTTTTATTTGCAGTGACAATTTAGTCGTGATATAAAAGCAAGGATCATTCCTTAATCTTCTCTTCCCTTTCTCTCCCAGGTTCGACTGTATCGCGACGGCTGGAGAGGAGGCAAAGAACCCCAAGAGAAACATCCCCTTATCTATCGTCATCTCTCTCACCATCATCTTCCTCGCCTACTTCGGCGTGTCCACCGTTCTGACCATGATGTGGCCCTACTACCTTCAGGTAGGCCCGGGTTCGAACCCCAGCCGGCTCGCTTTGCATGGCTTTATATCGTGAAAGAGGTGGGGGATGAAAGTGTAAGTTTATGTGATTGTGGTCCTACCTAGCTGGTTCGTTATAAACGTTGTAAGTCTATATTTTAAAACAGTGTCAAATGATTAGGAAGTTGTGTGGTTATTTTCCCTTACTACCTGTAGATAGACCCATGTTCGACATTAAAGTTTTAAGTCTATATTTTGAAAGAGATTCATTGATATGTTGGAGTGGTGGAGGAAGGGGGGACTTTTCTGGCCCTACTACTATTTCCAGACACTTGTTGTTTTATTTCACGTATCTTTTATTGGTATTATGCTATTAGGCACGATGACTACTAATAACAGATATGTCAGGGTTTGAATCCTAGCTGGCTCGCTTAGAGGTGACATTATCGATAAGGTTACAGCTAAGGCAAGTCATGTATAACACTTAAAATATGACATGTGTGTTGTCACAGGATCCTGAGGCGCCTCTACCCTTCGTGTTTGAGCAGCTTGGTTGGCACTGGGCCAAGTGGATTGTCAGCATTGGAGCCATCTTCGGTCTACTCGCCAGGTAACTTTTAGATCTGTCAGTTTTCAGATATTATCACAAATATAGCCCGAACTGACCCTCTTCTCTGACTGATTTTACAAATATGAAAATATATAGACACAACGAAAGTTAAAGTGAAAACATATTCAAAAGTGTGTTGGAAAAATCGAAGTTATTGTAATGTACAAGCGCAGAGAATGTTTGAATGTATGCAGGAAGTTTGAAAAAAATGTACTGATGATGATAGCTGTTATAGCCATTGTTGGTACATAGACTTATATCCGCTGGTACACAATATGTGTTTTGTACACGCAGATAAAAAATGTTGCGTAACAAAATCTATCACAGAGAATTTTTTTTCAAACTTTTTCATATAAATAGAGGTGTATTAACACCGTACAAAAAATACGATTCACACTGTTTTTGGTTCGATGGTTTCACAAGTTATTACAGCATGTTTTGACTTAACGCAATAATTGAGAAAAATAAACGTAAACAATCAGTTTTGTACATTTGATTCCACTTTTTAGTTCCTCTCTCTCTCTCTTTGTTCATTTTTTATTGATATGTAACTAATAAACAGCCCTCTGGTAACGGAAGAAGTTATCGAGGAAGAGGTTGGGGAGGTGGTTGTGCCAGGCCTGGCTAGCCGGCAACGAAGACATTAGCCCAAGAAATAGAGTACTTCGCTACTCCCCCCTACCCTATAATTAATGTTGGAAACGGGGTCAAGATATATATATTACTGGACTAAGACTTTCATGACTATTAATATTTTTAAAATTAGAAATACCACGGGTTGTTAAGTCACGTTTACTGCACTTTTTTGTCATATTAGTCGACGTTTCTGAGAAACGTATGTGCTCTGTCCTCAGGATATGCTCTGTCCTGAGGACAGAGCATATACGTTGCTCAGAAACGTCGACTAAAATGACAAGTAAGTGCAGTAAACGTGACTAACAACCCGTGGTATTTTTAATTCTCACAATATATATGTAAAAAACTGAAATTTGCTACGGTTAACTTAACACCATGACCTATGTTCCAGCTTGTTCGGCGCGCTCTTCCCCCTACCCCGCATCCTCTACGCCATGTCCAACGACGGCCTCATGTTCCAGTTCATGGGACGCATCCATCCTCGCTTCAAGACTCCAATAGTCGGCACATTAGTAGCTGGTTCCATCACCGCCATCATGGCAACACTGTTCAATCTCAATCAGTTGGTATCCATGATGTCTATAGGCACACTCATGGCTTACTCCATAGTAGCAGCTTGTGTGATGCTTCTAAGGTTGGTAGCCATGTCTTACATGTAGTGGCAACACTGTACTATCTCAATCAGTTGGTATCCATGATGTCTATAGGCACACTCATGGCCTACTCCATAGTAGCAGCTTGTGTGATGCTTCTAAGGTTGGTAGCCATGTCTTACATGTAGTGGCAACACTGTACTATCTCAATCAGTTGGTATCCATGATGTCTATAGGCACACTCATGGCCTACTCCATAGTAGCAGCTTGTGTGATGCTTCTAAGGTTGGTAGCCATGTCTTACATGTAGTGGCAACACTGTACTATCTCAATCAGTTGGTATCCATGATGTCTATAGGCACACTCATGGCCTACTCCATAGTGGCAGCTTGTGTGATGCTTCTAAGGTTGGTAGCCATGTCTTACATGTAGTGGCAACACTGTACTATCTCAATCAGTTGGTATCCATGATGTCTATAGGCACACTCATGGCCTACTCCATAGTGGCAGCTTGTGTGATGCTTCTAAGGTTGGTAGCCATGTCTTACATGTAGTGGCAACACTGTACTATCTCAATCAGTTGGTATCCATGATGTCTATAGGCACACTCATGGCCTACTCCATAGTGGCAGCTTGTGTGATGCTTCTAAGGTTGGTAGCCATGTCTTACATGTAGTGGCAACACTGTACTATCTCAATCAGTTGGTATCCATGATGTCTATAGGCACACTCATGGCCTACTCCATAGTGGCAGCTTGTGTGATGCTTCTAAGGTTGGTAGCCATGTCTTACATGTAGTGGCAACACTGTACTATCTCAATCAGTTGGTATCCATGATGTCTATAGGCACACTCATGGCCTACTCCATAGTGGCAGCTTGTGTGATGCTTCTAAGGTTGGTAGCCATGTCTTACATGTAGTGGCAACACTGTACTATCTCAATCAGTTGGTATCCATGATGTCTATAGGCACACTCATGGCCTACTCCATAGTAGCAGCTTGTGTGATGCTTCTAAGGTTGGTAGCCATGTCTTACATGTAGTGGCAACACTGTACTATCTCAATCAGTTGGTATCCATGATGTCTATAGGCACACTCATGGCCTACTCCATAGTGGCAGCTTGTGTGATGCTTCTAAGGTTGGTAGCCATGTCTTACATGTAGTGGCAACACTGTACTATCTCAATCAGTTGGTATCCATGATGTCTATAGGCACACTCATGGCCTACTCCATAGTGGCAGCTTGTGTGATGCTTCTAAGGTTGGTAGCCATGTCTTACATGTAGTGGCAACACTGTACTATCTCAATCAGTTTGTATCCATGATGTCTATAGGCACACTCATGGCCTACTCCATAGTGGCAGCTTATGTGATGCTTCTAAGGTTGGTAGCCATGTCTTACATGTAGTGGCAACACTGTACTATCTCAATCAGTTGGTATCCATGATGTCTATAGGCACACTCATGGCCTACTCCATAGTAGCAGCTTGTGTGATGCTTCTAAGGTTGGTAGCCATGTCTTACATGTAGTGGCAACACTGTACTATCTCAATCAGTTGGTATCCATGATGTCTATAGGCACACTCATGGCCTACTCCATAGTGGCAGCTTGTGTGATGCTTCTAAGGTTGGTAGCTATGTCCTATATTTAAAAAACTGCATGAAAAAGTCGTTCCACAGCAACCTTGTTGATGTTGACGTCATAGATGAGTGAGGATTGGCCAATAAAATGAAAGTATTTTAGAAAAACATCCGCTGATTCGCTCTAACCCATTCATCTATGAATTCAGCATTCACAGGGTTTCTGTGGAGCCATTTTACCCGTTATACTTATGGTGCACAACAGCTTTACCTGATATGCCTCTTTTCAGACTAATAGGGTGTTTGGATAGTTGTGAAAAAATTTCCGAGTGCTTTTAGCAAGATGCTGACACTAATAAGGTTAATAAGGTATTGGCATAAGCTTTGTTCGTTTGTCCTGTGATCATTACTCCAGGAGTACGGTATTACGATAACCCAGTTTTTCTGTCCTGGAGTAAGTGTGATGGGAGTAGCTGCGACAAGTTCTTTTGTACAGTGGTAACTTACTACAACTGTGATGGGAGTAAGGTTTCTACACCTGCTTCCCGAGTAGGAGTAGGAGGAACAACTGAAACGATCTCAACTGTGACAACTCTGTTTTTTTGTCCAAGTGGGAGTAACTGTGATTTCTACTCCTATTTCCGGCACAATGACGTATTTCCGGATTACTCCTGGCGTAAAATACTTCTGTTGAGGCAGGACAAACAAACAAAGCTATAGTGACCTAAACTAAGTGGGGTATTGTTACTAGTCCTCTTATTCAAACGTGTTTTCCCGCCAGATACGAAGACTTCCAGGATGGCGGTGGTCCTATCCGGGAAGACGGTGAGACTGGAGGGGTGGTTGGCATCCTAGGTCAACTGATCAACATGAAGAAACTAACAGTGGCCACGAGGATAACGGAGAAAATAGTGCTGACACTACTTGTCACATTCCGTGAGTATTACTGTTGTTACTATTACTACTTTGTGTACTTGTATGTGTGTGTGTAGACTGTAGATTAAGTGATAGGAACTACCTTTACTAAATGTATAACTTGTTTAACAACTCTGCAGGCAAGCTACAATAGAGTAGCTTTGTGCAGTCCGAAATGTATAAAGTATAATGTTTCATCATTAAAAATAAATAAATAAAAAATATATAATAAAAACTACCACTTTAGCCACTGAGGTCACATTCGTTCCACTTTAACATTAAAAATTGCACTTTACTTAAAGACTGTGCGTCCATCTATCTTGTGGCATCTTCGATTTCTACCAGCTAAAATTTCTTTAATATGGTTTTAAAAATGTTCAAATGGTAAATCAATATAGTATGTCATTCCCCAGATAATCTTGATCTCTAGTAAAAAAAAAAAAAAAAACTTCACAATTTGCGCACCATCATCTTCTTCCCAATAATATATGCACTCCTGACTGCATTTGTGTACAGCACTGCAATGTATAATGCAACATCTCTTACAGAGTGCCTGTGTCTCTGCGAGCTGAGGTAATAAACAAATGCATGTAGATTTGTATGGGTACACAATGTGCCCCTCCCCAATAATGCGTGTTGAACTGATTACATGTACAGCGCTGCAATCTATAATGCAACATCTCTTACAGTAGCCAACGGTTTTGCCGCGGTCGCTTAGCCGGTTCCCATACGAACACCGAAGCTAAGCAACCTCGGGCTAGGTCAGGAGGTGGATGGGTGACCACTCACCTCTGAAACATTAGTTACCGTTGGTTAGAGCAGATTGGAGGGTTCGAAAGCTTGTGTAACAGCTTCGTTCTTCTCGTCAACTGCTCGGCAGTCCAGGTTAGTGGAGGAACCTATATGACTGGTCAAAGTTACACCGTCCTTTCGGATGGGACGTAAAGCCGATGGTCCTCTTGGTACTTTTCGACATGAGTAGGCTACGTGCCGGTACCAGGCTTCCCCTCCTCCCTTCTTAATTATCAATCATCAATCATCACTCGTCAGGCTAAAGAGGGCATTGTGCCCTACACTGGCCTTAATTACAATAAAGTAAAAATAAAAATCTCTTACAGTGTGCCTGTGTCTCTGCGAGCTGTGCATCATCATTTACTGGTACGACGGCCTGGCCAATGCCGAGGGGGGAGCGATCGCCTGCATCACTATTGTCACTATACTCCTCGTTGCCACGCTAGTTTTCATCAGACTTCAGCCGGAGTCGCAGGCTGTTCTGGCCTTTTCGGTGAGTTAAGGCCCCCCTACATTGTGCTTTTAAGAGCGCTTGACACGTGAAAATATACAGTTTTTTATTCCCATCTATAAAATGTATTTCAATAGATTTTGAAATGGTGCGAAGCTCCATATATTATCAATGTCTTATACGCGAGTATATGAGGCCACAGTGGGTCTAGGATTTTAGTTCTCGATCCCAAGGTACGTCAATCCCTAAGCGTGGAAGTTTGACGAAATTCTCGAACAAGTTATGTATGTATGTATGTATTATTTTTTAGTTTAGTTTGGAGCTCTTTCACTCAGTTACAAACCATTTGACAGAAATTTCCCACTTAAGAAGTATAAAGTAATTAAAGTAATTATTAAGTGAGTAGAAGTCAACTCGCATGCGGAATGATGGTTTTGATTACTTTTTTCGATAACAGATTATATATACTTCAAAATTTTACCGAATTATGCCGAACCAAATTTTCAAAAAGTATCGAAAACGATTAATTAAAACCGTAATTCAGAATATGAGTTAACACGCACAACCTTACAGAATTGGGCCCCAGGGGAGGAGCTCTATTCTGTAAATCCTGACACGAATTCTCCCCCGAATTCAAACTCCTTATGATTATAAAAATTAATGTAATATTGAACGAAAAAGTCCGAATTCAGGGAGAATTAATTGCAAGATATAGAATAAATTGTTACAGAATAGGCCTCAATGAGATGATCACTACGTTTATCAAGCGGACTGGGCTCGCACTTGGCGGTGCGAGCCCAGTTTCGTGCGCACCGAGTTCGACTGATAAACACCTCAGCTCGAGCTTATTTCAGTTCTGTTAAGAAGCCGATCTAGCCCGGTTTAATAGGACGGGGAATAGGGTTTAATAGGAGAAGTCCGGATTGAAGTATGCTTGCTAAACGGGTTCCGAACTCAGAGCGTACTGAAGTCAGTCCGATCCCAGTCTGCTTGATAAACGTAGTGATATTTATAGTAACTATTGGACCGAACAAAGTTCGAAGCCTAATACGGTGTGTTATTTGTATAATCTGTACCAGCACCCATAGTGTAAGAACATGTTGTCTGCAGGTACCACTAGTTCCATTCATCCCCGGAATAAGCCTCTTCATCAATCTGTACCTAATGTTGATGTTGGACACGGCAACATGGATCAGATTCGCTGTTTGGATGGCGATTGGTAAGTTCAAGTCAAGGTCCGTCAATCTCCTGGCGAAGGTTCGGTAAACTTTAAAGAGTCGACGAGTCATCGCCAGGAGATTTACGTTATTTTAGGTTAGTTTTTATCTACGTTTTATTAACTTGAGTTCAAGTCACTATATTTCACAATTCATCTTGGAATGCCGAGTTACAAACAGCTCAACCAAATTTGCATTGACCACTAAAAATTAAATATCTAATATATATATATACCAATGTAGGGTGTGGAGTGCGAGGTCTTCACGATACACATTTCGACGTATATTGTGATTTAATCGTGAAAAAAATAGTTCTATAATCTTCAAATTAAACCCGCAAGGATCAGATAGGAGTGTCCAGCTTATGTGTGCGGTCTCCTCTTGAACGCGTGAGTGTAGTGATCTAGAGAAAATTAAGTTCGACCCAAAACTAAATTGAAACATTAGGTTTTATGGGTATCATTTTTTTTGTAAAAGTACGCTCTATAATATATTCAAAAGACGTAAAAATTCAAATAGAGTAAAGTTAAGAAAATTATGATTTAAGGGGACACTATAAAATTAAAAAAATGAAATTTAACAAACATTAACCGATCAACCTGAAATTTTGAACAAACATACATCAACACTTTATCATTACGTGGTTATTTTTTTAAATTTATTTGACACTTTTTGACCATTTTTTGAGAGCATTCTCTTAGATATTTATAACATTATATAAGCATCAAAGAGAATGCTCTCAAAAAATGGTCAAAAAGTGTCAAATAAATTTGAAAAAATAACCACGTAATATTTAAGTGTTGATGTATGTTTGTTTAAAATTTCAGGTTGATCGGTTAATGTTTGTTAAATTTAAATTTTTTAAATGTATAGTGTCCCCTTAAAAGCTAATTTTCTTAACTTTACTCTATTTGAAATTTTACGTGTTTCGGATATGTTATAGAGCGTACTTTTACAAAGAAAATGATACCCATAAAACCTAATGTTGCAATTCAGTTTTGGGTCAAACTCAGTTTTCTCTAGATCACTACACTCACGCGTTCAAGAGGAGACCGCACACATAAGCTGGACACTCCTATCTGATCCTTGCGGGTTTCATTTGAAGATTTTAGAACTATTCCTTTCACGATTAAAACACAATATACGTCGAAATGTGTGTCGTGAAGACCCCGCACTTCACATTCTTCATTGGTAGAGACCTGCGAAGGTCGGAAATATGTTATCCGCAACCGCGAAGTTAAAACTCAAACCGCATCTGTACCCGCGACATCAAAACCGCACCCGCACCGGCAACCGGGAGTACCGGATTGATTCTCTGTACATTTTTGGATAAATGTGAATTCTACACAATATAGGGAAAACCGAGGGGTTGACTTCTAAAAAAAATCGGTGCACACTTAAGAAAAATAAAAAAATAAAAAATATATTAATAATAATAATAATAATAATCGAAATGGTAAAAAAATTGAAGAAATCAAAAAACACCGAAATAAAAAAACCAAATATAATAAAATCACCGAAATAAAAAAATCACTTTTCTAAAAAAAAAATCGATGTCATAATACTTTTGAAAATCAAGAAATCAAAAATATATACAAAAAATGAGAAAAACACCAAAATCCCCCAAAAAACATCGAAGTCAAGAAAAAAACACTGAAATAAAAATAATTATCTTTGTTACAAAAACTCAGAAACTCAATTGAGGTAAAACAAATCAACTTTGTTAAAAAAAAATTAATTTTACCGACCTTGGGCAAAGTGCACTGGATCGCCACGAATTTCAATCTGCACGTGTCATGGGGGCCAAGGTGTCGTTTCAACAATGTTTAACAATGTTACAAACTCAGAGCAATAAAAACGATCACTCCCTCTGAAAATAGACTAGATGCATTCTGGTGGTAAGCTTACTACTAACTATTATATTTAACTATTGTTAAGAGGAATTTAGTTGTCAATTTGTGCATTGTTTTTATATTGTTGAATCATCAATGGCGCTGTAACTAGGTTCCTTATCAGCGCTATCTATGTCTTAGCTTTAGTCCTCATAATCTAAAATGTTTGCCAATTCCAGGCTTTGCCATCTACTTCAGCTACGGGATCCGAAAGAGCAAAGAACGTCCCGAAAACAAAGCCCTACTCTCACCGGAAGGTCAACGTAAATCAACCGGAAGTAACCGGAAGTCGTCGGGTGATTACCGGAACTCAACAGACGGTCACCGGAATCTTGGTTTTGTCGGCGACGGCATCAAGAACAACATCAACTAGCGACGCGAGTTGCGTACACGAACACCACTTGAAAAGTGTGTTCGCGTCGACGCCAAACAACTCGAGATTACGAAGATAGTTCAACTTCCAATGTGAGTGTTATCGCGCGACGCCAAACAACTCGAGATTACGAAGATAGTTCAACTTCCAATGTGAGTGAGTGTTATCGCGTCGACGCCAAACAACTCGAGATTACGAAGATAGTTCAACTTCCAATGTGAGTGTGATTGCGTCGACGCCAAACAACTCGAGATTACGAAGATATTTCAACTATTTACTTCCAATGTGATTCGAAATGAGATACTCTAACGTGTTAGGAAGGCGTGGAACGATATGAAAGCTGCATAGTTTGTCCACGATATATACTGTCCACTGACAAATGGTATCATCATACCTAAAGTATTCCTTTCAGATTCAAAAGGGGAATTCTGCAGTTGAAAGAGTACACCCAATTTCTTTTCATTCATCTACTTGATCCAAGTAGATATTATTTATCTATTCCGATTAATTTCCTGGACGTATTTAGCAAAGAGGTGTTATCGTAGATTACGTAAAGTGACTTAAAGTTGTTCCAAAGCAACTTTGTGGATGCTGACGTCATGAGCTATAATTGGAGCCAATCAGCGGGTGACTCAATCTGTGACGACAGCTTCCACAAAATTGTTGTGGAACGACTTTATATACTTTATCATACTAACCTAGATATAGTTGCATCCAGTTCTCCGCATGTGGTATTGTAGTGATGCTATCTGCGAGTCGGTTGGCAGGCGTTTTCAGGGAACATTCTACACGCTTTAGGATGACAACAAGCTGGTCCTGAAGGGAATGCCTTTGAAATAGACCGCGTAGCGACTGTCTCATTTGATAATGTTACATTACATATTTTATGGCAGCACATTGCACTCACATATTTTTGGACGTCCAATACTGGAGATGTAGTTTTTGTATTGTACTACCACAGATTACAAATTAACTACGTTGTTAATTTGTTATCCGTGGTAGTACGATGTTACTAGAATACATATTTGCACATAGTTTTAATTTTAAAAGTACCAGTACAATTTTAACCATACCCCCGTTCTTGAGCGACTCTTGACTAAGACTTGGGAACTTCTCAGCCATGTGCTCAGATGTTGCTGGATAACACTGAGCTGGATATGTAGGTGCTTACAGAAGTAAATATGCTTGTAATGTGTTTTTATCATGTGACAATTTAATATTTCACATTCGGGATGATTTTCTATTTGAGAATACAATTAAAGTGTTCGTTTTATATTTCTCTCTAATTTGATTGACTCATTAAATGAATTCGTCAAATAATGGGTTACTGTGAAGATTTATCAATGTTTAACGTTGTATGAACATGTTCTTGTAGTAATTTTAATCAACTTCAAGGTAGCTAGCTACTTTATGTTTTTTTTCATTATAATAATGAAATATTGTTTATTAACTTAGTATTATGCTAATCATATACCTCAAGAGTTATTCATATTTATTTATAACTTACTATATTGTTGAAGCATTATATTGGTCTTGCATTTATTTGAGGTGCAATCCAATATTATTCAAACCAATTAAAGTTCATTTTTCTTTTATTGATGATTATAATGTTATAAAGCTATTAGTGTTGGTTAATTATAAATTTAACGGTAAATTTGACATTTTATGAAACACATAGTAACTGATTTTCTAAAACGTAAACTGCGAAATACTGGGGTAAAATTCTTCATTATTTGTTTATGTTTGAAAAGCTTTAATATTTTTAAGTTAGGCCTATTATCATGTTCACTTTTAAATGTAAAAAAAAACTTCAGTCACGGCAAAGAAATGAAGCTACACAAAGGAAAACACAGCATTGTAAAACGCGTTCAAATTAACTTCGTTTCAAATCTAAAGAAAATCTTGACACTTAAAAAACTTCCTGAAATGTGAACGTTTAAACTTCCCATGATGTTTGCTTTTAAAGTTTCACATGTATTTATTTAATTTTAATATTCTTTTACTTTAGCCTTCACTTTTAGCCACTTTATTTTGTATGCAATGAATAAAGGTATCAAAATCTGTGATAGGTGATGTCATGACGCGTTTTTATTAATGTATCATTTATTAGAAAGTTGGAACAGTGTAATTTATTAGCCGTGGTGGAATGTTGGAAAGTAGAGAAATGTGGAAAAAAACCATCTTGTCTGAGAATTTGACAGCTTTGACGTATCATTTTGTCGTATCATGCACAGACAAATGCCAAGTTGAATATAGGATTTGTTTCTATGGAATTGTTCAGTACATGCTGTTTTCCACAAGCAAAACAAGCTCCATAACCACCATAAACAAAACTCATACTTAACTCGACTGTTCATTCGACGTTTTCTTAGTACTCAAGAATATTGAAGTTGTAGTTTTTGTATTGGTTTTATTGTAAAAAGTACCTTCGACACAAGTTCGTGGCTTGGCCCAAGAGTGATAATTACATATACAATATTCATGTGGAGTGTATACATTACTCGAAATAGTCGTCAATTTCTGCCGTCGTCAAGAACGTATCCTTATCAAGGTCCAGCTCCTTCAAGGATCTGTTGACTCGCTCCTTGTGTATCCCTCTTCCTGTGAGGTGGGCTCTCGCCTCCTCTAGACTCAACCTTCCGTCACCGTCAACGTCGGCCACTCGGATGACGTCACGCGCATCTCGTATGACGTCATGGTGCGCGTTGTCGATGCGCGTGGGCGAGTTTCTCCTACGACCTGGCTCGGCTCCTCGGATGACGTCATCGTGCGCGTTGTCGATGCGCGCGAGCGAGTTTCTCCTACGACCATAGTCTTGTCTGACTCTGAAGCAGAATCCTCCACGTCTTCTGCAACCGCCATCGCAGTTACAACCAAATACATTACAACTTCTGCTACCGCAGTATGGCGTTCCTAGGGTACAATCTAAGCAGAATTTGCCTCTAGGCTGTGCTACCGTGTAACAGCAATCCGCATCCCCTGTAACATAATCAATCACATGATTTTAACTTATTTTTTATGTTATTACAATTGTGTTATAATATATTTATTTATTATATTTATTATTATAATTTTAAGTTATTACAAACAGCTTGAACGGTGTGAGAAGTAACGATACTTGCTTGTATCTAAAATAATGACGATTATTATTATGGAATGATCCTGGCTACATATTATTAATATCTCCAATATCTCTTTTTTTCTTAAATGATGTGATATTGATTGTGTTTGGACAGAATAGGACTAATTTAATATTATTGCAAATTGTCTTACTAGATACAAACGTAATATATTTTGAATTGTTTTTTTTAAGAACATTGTTAAACATTTTTGAAAAGTTCTTACCGTCAGAAGGCAGTACTAACAAGACTGCTGTGACCAAGAAGCAGGAGACCAATAACTTCATGTCGACCTACTCAGGAACAGTAGGAATAATAACTCACATTTCTCTCATGTCGCTTATAAACATTTTGATACCTACTCCGTATGATTTACTTTATAATCATAGACGGCAAAAATAAGTCAAGATTAATTTGCGTGGGTAGCCTTAATCTCAGTGTTAGGTCAGAAAATTAAGATTTTTTAGAAACTTTAAATTTTATTATAGTTAGTTGGGGCGGAAAAATTGCGAGATTACAATTTTCCCGTGATTAGTTTACCAATAAATTGTAAAAGAAAACAAAAAAGAAACACACGAGTACAAAAAAATGTAAAATTATACTTACGTCTGGCTTTTGTTGAGCTAACTTTTACAAGTTCATGGTATTGGGAATAGGAAGGTATGTTAGTATGACTACAGGCCAGAATTTACCTTGTGACTGAGGAAAACCTCGAATAAACCTTCAGTTTGCCGATGTGGTTACCGTACCGGCGGCCTAGAGAATAGAAATTTTGAATAGTGTTGATTTGTGGTTTTTGCGCAATTTCTTCTTGTCAACGAAATAAAATACGCAACAAGTATTAAATGCAAGTTTATCGCCAATTCCAACAACAATGAAGACTCTGCGAAGGGGAAAGTTACCAAAAATTTGGTGATCAGCTTTCTGTATCTAGCCGAAGGCTGTCTAAATTATTGAGTATAGTATAGAAGTACTGATGCTTTCAACCAACGTTTTAACTGTTCAACCCGTCTGGGCCCGGGGTAGAATAGGCCTAGGGTGACTCTGCCAGTCGTAAGAGGCGACAAAAGGAGACTCTTCCTCTACCCCTCTCTTCTGTCCCACTCAAGATTTCCCTTCCTACTTGTTCCTTCCCTTCCTGGACTCCCTTTAAGACGACCCCCGCGATGTATAATGGATCTGATTCGGAAGAAGTCATATGACCGATCCTGTAAACGTTAAACACCAATTAATAATCAAATCAAATAAAATCAAAACTATGCGAGTGGTGGCCATCTTGGTTATATGTCTGAGTGTGTTGCCACGGAGAAACAGTTGAAGCCAGTTGTATTAGAAACAAACCCCCTTGTTACGTTAAGATAAGCAGTTTTTTCTATACAATAATTTTGTTGATAATTTGTGATTTTAATTAAACACATAAAACATGGATAAGATTATTGGCTTATTATCACATTCATTACATTTCACATATTTTATCCGTTACATACATAATTGAATGCAGTGTGTACAGAATTGTTCCAAGTTGTTAGCAATTTAGTATTATAAAGGTGAAATAATAGGCCGTTTACAAAAAAGATTACTTTGATAAATAACACCAATTGCATTCATTGTATAATATAATATGATCAAATTCTAGGCACAGCTTTTATCACATCCAATTTATAAAAATCATACCCGTTCATTTTCTAGATGATTATATGCTTTAATCGCTTAAATATTCTTTAACTAATAAAACTAATATAGACACTGTGATGTAGATAACGTGAAAACAATAAGTATAATTTGTTTCGTTTATTTATGTGATTGCATCGACAGGTGCTGCTATCTCACGAGCGGGTAAAAATGACAGATCACGCGCCCCGCCCTCCTTAATCACAAATGCAAGGAAGTCAAGTACACACGCACATAAATACACAAACGCTTGTCATAGGTACTAATAAAATCATCGTAATAAGTAGTTCTTACATGTTATTTGGTTGTATTATTGCTTCTTCTATCATAAAGAATTATTGATTTAATACGGATTCAATATTAATGATGTTAAATCATGGGTATTTTTGGTGTGCTCTGTCAAAAATAATTCGGCGCCAGCACAAATTGAGTTATCGATATTTGTTCATTATTGAGTACGATATAGAGTCAAACGGTAGAAGGAAATACATTTGAGCGCTGAGTTGGACACGCATTGACCATAAAACTGGTTAGATTACCGAAAACTTTCAAACTGAACGCACACAACTATATTACCAATATAAACTTGACGCGTTATTACATAAAGAATGTTCAACATAACTGATACAATATTTGCGTATAGCTAAATACAACAAAGCAGATGAGTCATGTTTGTATTTTGTTTGTTTATAATTTTATTTTTTATATCTCTACGCTTTTTGTATCTTGTTAATAAGTTTAAGCACATTAAAACGGTTATGAAACTGCTGTATTTTGTAACATGTAAATAATTTATACTTAATGAGTGCATAATTAGGTTCCATATTGATTTCATCAGTGTTACGTATAATACAGTTGCCCGGTTTTCAGTTTTTATAATATGGTTACCCAAAATTTACTTGATTGTAAGTTTGTAACCCTACCCATAATCGGCCACATATAACATTGTGCACACACTATGGCACACACTTTACATACATAACGGGTCATAATATAATGTCAATATCAGATAATTCACGAATTAATTTAACGCGTGTACAATTACAAATATATCTTAGTACAATATAAGAACACGCTGAAAGCATGCCACATATTTCTGATGATAATGATCATACCGGAAATGAAGGGTTAAAATATATTATAACCATTCAGTGTATTATTCTCAACGCAACGTTACAACAAATAATATATTGATTATATAACCGATTACTAAAGTAGAGGCAAGTGTTTAGCATCAGTGTTATTGTATTCAAATCTATCACGAACGGTTTGGACAAAGATGGCGTCAATTGTAGTTGCTGAAGAAGTGGAAAACGAGAAGGAAAAACGTGGCTTGGATATGGTGGTCACGATATTGTATATTCAAGGTAAGAAAACATTCATTACAGTATTATAGTAATTTAAAACGGTGCAAAATTAAAGGTGTTTATTAATATCTTGAGGACGCTTCATAATATTTAAAAAGTGATATCTGTGCTTAATATGTGGTATCGTAAAAGATGACAACTGGATTCTAAAAGTTTAAAATATTTTTTTTGTTGCCGTGTAATTACTAATAAGTTATAACCTGCAGATAAATTATTACAGAAAAAAACGTAATGATTATTTATAACAGATTTTTTTTTTTAGTTCTTACAAAACCAAATTGTGCGTAGTTGACCCTTTTTTAATACTGCGAAGAGTTCATTAATTTCTGTCAGTTTTTAAAGCGATACTACAATTTTCCGTTTAGAACTAAGCATCTGATAAAAAGTTATTGAAACATTTTTATCCTTACGGTTGTTATTGTAGAAGCAAATCCATCAATCAATCAATGACTAACTGGTTTCCCTAATGACAACCGCAACAATTGCATTATCTGAATTGTTGTCAATCAATTTTTTAGTGAAATATTAGTTATTATAAACCACTTTTTAAAAATGATTTAGCGTTCTTGAGATATAAGTAACAAACTTTGGTTTTGTGTCATAGTTTTAATAAGCGATACTCACTTTGTGCATTCATTGTCTTTTTGTCTCAGTTGCAAGAATTGATTTTTGGTAGAGGGCATTTCAAACACCATTTATTATGTATTCGTAGCTCCAAAGTTACGACATAGTTTGAGCATTTGTATTATTTCCCGTCGATGTTTGTGCAACGAGTAGTACATAAAGGGGAGTTTCTATACAAGGATACGTCGCAACATGGTTCATATGACGTCATATGCTAGTTATACGATAACTGCGTACAAAGCGTTCTAGGTCAACATATTCTATTTTATTAATAGAGTCCACGAGGACATTGAAAGAAATACATTATGAATATTCTGTTTGATATTATTTCAGGGCATTGCCATTGTTGGAACAGCCAACCGTTACGAAGAACAGTTTCCTATGCATACAGAATACACTTTCAATGGGCGGAAATTTGTTGGTGTATCAAATTATCAACAAATTCAAAATTGATTGTTTTTAAGGATTATAATAACAATTTTACTATTGTTCGTTATTATAGTGTATATTGTAACTTTAGACGTATTTGTAACTGAAATTACTGGTCGAATAAAATTATTGTTTTTGAGAGTGAATACCATTAACTCTTTCTTTACATCGGTTGATTCAAATAGCATGAGGTTATTTTAAAAGTGTAAGGTGCACTTTAAAATATAAAGACAAAGGAAATATGTGTCCGATAGTGGTATTTAGGCAGTGAAATATTTATAAGGAATTACGTTTTTTGAAGATTTTCAGTACTTACTTACTTTTGATAAAAAAATAAATATTGTTTTATCTGAAACGCATAATACTATAATATGGTACGGGGGACTTTGTACCCGTCTGGGCCCTGGAAAGAATAGGCCCAGAGTGACTCTGCTAGTCGTAAGAGGCGACGAAAGGAGACCCTGCCCCTTCCCCCCCCCCCTACTGTCCCACTGCAGATTTCTCCTCCCACATGGCCCTGCCCACCCTTGCTGGACTCCAGTATGACGACCCAAGCGACGTACAATGGCTCTGATTTGGATGTGGCTTTATTCTTCATCATCATCTTCTCATCTTCATTATCACCCACTCATCGTCTCGATTAGCCATTGTTGCACAAATATGAGACGTTAAGGTTAAGCCCCATTAATCAATCAATCAATCGGGGGACTTTGGGCAACCATTGATAGCAGAAAGGGATTTAAACAAATACCAAAATGACAGTATTTGCTTAAATATATTTCACTTGAGTTTTATTTATATCATAGGCCCATTACCAATACTACATTTATCATTGATAAACATAATTTTGTATCTGCCTTTTTAATCTAATAGAGAATAATAAAAATATACTCAGTGAAATATGCACATAATAATGATGTTCAAACAACAAAGACGAATACAAACAGATACTCAGTACTGTCGCTGAGTGGAAATAATTGTAGTAGGACAATTCACACTCAGCGGTAATGAGTAAAATGTCTGTAATAACGGGTTCTAGATTATAGTCACGTAATCCGTATAATAAATAAATATAAATTAATAAATAACAAATGAATAAATTATTACATAAATACCTAAATACATAAATACATAAACACATTAATACATAAACACATACATAAATGAATAAATGAATAAAAAACATGAATACATAAATACAATAATATTAAACATGGATACATAGATAAATTAATAAAAATATGAATACATGATTACATAAATACATCATCATCATCATTATCTGTTGCCACGTCCAACTCTGCGTTGGGTCGGCATTGAAGATAAGCCTCTCCATCTTCTTCTATCCTGCCACCATTCTTCCCCCTCAACTACATTCCAGTCCCCTCCTCGCATTTCCACATCCTTCCTCACTTTCGTCGTGCCATCTTTGTCGTGGTCTTCCTCTCGTTCTTCTAACTGGAATCTCCGTTCTAGCATTCTCCTCAGCAATCTTTCTCTTTCCATGCTCTTGAATACATAAATAAGGATATACATAAATAAATAAATACACAAATATATAAATCTAATACACCAAAGTAAATACATTCACATCGTTTCAGGTCTGTGGTACGACGAAGACACAGATCCGGACCTCGAGGGCTACCTCAAGTACTTCAGCCATCGCACAGCTCTCCTCATCGTGCGACATCGCGTCCTTCATCACACCCTTCAGCTCTACCGGCGATTCAGCCCGTGGAATCTTATGATTTACTCTTTCCTCCAAGCCTTCATCATTCAACCCGTAGACCTGTATCTCTCCTGGGACGTAAAGTTCAATGTATTGGAAGACCTCTACGTCATACTCCTCATCGGACTGATTATGATTTCAGTAGCGTGTGTGCTGTGCCAGAAGAAACAGTGCCGCGATATTGTGGAAGAACTTCAAATGATTTCCAAAGAGTTTCGTCGAGAGGACGAAGAGATACAGAAAATGTTTAGTGGATCGCAAAGATTGTGCCACTTGTTTGTGGCAAGTTTGAAATTTGTTGGGATTTTTTTTGCTGTATTTTCAGCGTTCCAAACAGTTGCATTCCTCTTGCCCAGAAGGTTACATTCTATCAGGTGGGTAAACGATTTTAATATTACAATAGTTGTTGTGTAACACGGTAAATAAAACGATCCCTCATGTCCATATTTCTCTATAAGACACAATACAATGGATGTCTTTATCTAGAGCTAGGATGAAATGCCAAATTTGGACACGCCCTACTCGGCTTTTAGAAAATAAAGCCACATTTTGTAAGTCAATTATGTTCGAATCTTCGCTCAATCACCCCATCTATTCAAACTCACAAATGATAATAGTTTCTATTTTTCAGAGGTTGGTACCCATTCGACCAATATGCTTCGCCGGCTTTCGAAATAACACTTATCGTCGAGGCGGCTTACATAAGTTTACTTTTTTTGCAAGGAAATACACTCACTGCGTTAACTATAACAGTATTCCTAACATTGAACGTACATTTCAAGATATTATGTTACAAATTAAGAAAAATTAAGAAGCGTTCAATGAGGAAAGTACGAGCATCGAAGGAAAATGTAAGAGTGGTGGCAGCGAGTGTGGAGGCACGTTTGGTAAATATCTTGGGTGTATCAGGCTCTGATAATATGCGAGGAGGTCGTGCTGCAGCCATTGTTGAAGAAGGAAACCCGAACGAGAGCGAGTTATATAACTCAAATTTTGCAAATATTTTGGATGTATCAGGCTATGATAATATGCGAGGAGGTCGTGCTGCAGCCATTGTCGAACAAGGAAACCCTTGGACTGGTGAGAATGAGAGCGAAGTGTACAACTCACATTTCGCAAATACCTTTTATGTATCAGGCTCTGATAATATGCGAGGAGGTCGTGCTGCAGCTATTATCGAAGAAGGAAACCCTTTGTCTGGTGAGAATGAGAGCGAAGTGTACAACTCACATTTCGCAAATACCTTTTATGTATCAGGCTCTGATAATATGCGAGGAGGTCGTGCTGCAGCCATTGTCGAAGAAGGAAACCCTTGGACTGGTGAAAATGAGAGCGAAGTGTATAACTCACAGCCTCAAGTTCTTCGCTTTAATACGTCAATCCATCACAGAGGCAACTCAGAAACAACAGCTCAACGCGGCGACATCGAAAGTGGGAGAATAACAAAAGATGATATTGAAGAAGACGAAGAAGAAGAAGAAGAAGAATTAGATGATAAGAGTTTAATCAACCACAAAGAACTCGACCAAGAAATGAATCAGCAATTACGTGATGTTGTAAAGATTCATCAAAAGCTGTTGAGGTACATTATTAAAATTTATTTGCTCGATTTGTGTATAATTTGTGGAAGAAAATACAGTATTCAATTTAATTATTAATTTAAAATTGAAGTTTGTAATATCTGTTGCATTTACATGAACATAATGTGATGAGCATTTAATAAAGTTATCAAGTAATGAGAGCTCGTTATATAAAAAAGGAAGTGAGCTCTTTTTAAGTATCAGTAGAGTCACATGTGTACGCTTTAAAAGTGTTCCGTCAACTATGTTCATATTTAAATAAGTTATATCCAAATAAGTCATTAAGTGTTAAGGGAGTGAGTAGGTATAAAGAAATGTTCAAAAATAAAACAAATTCACATGTTGGACAAGCAAACCGTTTATATTACGTTTTATATGCACGATGCAGAAACTTATTAGCAAGCAGGATAAACATGGACAAATTTAAATTTTCTACAGTACTTTTATCATCCTCTTTTGATGCGTTGAGGTGTGTAAAAAACTATATCTGCAACAGTTCTTGGTATACTGATTTTTTAGATAATGTACATACCAAACCTGTCTAAGATACATTTTTTCCAAATAAAATATACAATATGAACGTTTCTGCTTTCACCTTTCCCGCTAAAAAATAATATCCTGTACGTGAATGTCAAATGTTATAATATTGAGGGTATGGGTTGTCCAAAATGTGTACATGTTTTGTTGTCAGTTACATCATTTCATATTATTAAGGTTTATATTGTCTTTTTAATTCCAGATTAACACACAGTTGGGGTTCCTTTTGGGAATATCACTACATTTACCTATACAATCTTAGTATTTTCCTTCTTGCACTGACTGTTATTCAGATCACCTCGGTAAGTAAACGCTACAAACAGATAAGACCTACTTTAGAATTGATCTTAGACCTTAGATAGAGGTAATCACGGCTCCCTAGATCCTGAATGACAACAATGCAGAAAAGTGAAAAATGCACCTTAACATCAAGATAGTCGATTTACAGCTACGCGTTGCGAGCGAAGCGAAGGCGCGAGCACCAATCAGTGGCCGAGTTTGCGTGAAACTATTAACTTCTTTGCGTAAAACTCGGCCGCTGATTGGAGCTCGCGCCCTCGCTTCGCTCGCAACGCGTAGCTGTTAACGTACCAGAGCGAATCAAGGCCCTCTAGATCGATTCTAAAAATCATCTATTAGGACTTATTTTATATCCGAATACGTACAATGCATAGGGCATGTTCCTTTTTACGTCATCAATGTTAGTTCCGTGTCGCGAAATCGCACCACGGGATTTTTCTATGACCACGGGGGACGAGGCAAACATTGCAGCCCAACAGGTGACAGCTGCTAGATATTTTCTAATGTTTCAAGATCTTATCGACTCTTCACTGTAATAGGCATAAGAAGTGCGTGCGCATGTGCTTGCAGCAAGAAATTGGTCGAGTTTTACTACTTGGTACATTTTTCATTTGAGATGAAACCACTACCACTGCCTGCACTGCTTTGCACTGCCTTGATAGAACCACTGGAAGTAGCCAAGTAAGTAAAATCTGAACTTGATTTCAAATTATCGTTTTGATTCCAATGTTTCAGGTTGAATCAATGGGAATAAAGGAATTCCTATTGTCAGTTCTCTCTTTGCAAATGTTCGAGTTGTACTTTGTGTCCAACTTTTTGCCGAACCTCATAACAACACAGGTATGATGAAACCCCATACATCAGGGATGGTGAACCTTTTTGAGTTCGAGACTTATTGTAAAAAATTTGAATTTGCTCTATCCTGAAGTGACAACTTTTCAAAACATGCCAAGTTACATCTTATCGATAAAAAACTATTGTAGCGTTTTGAAGAGTGAAATACGAAAATATGTATAAATCTAAATTTGACTGGAATTTGGATTTTGGAACTGTTATATTTTACGAGGTGCACGTTGCTGCTAATAAGTTTGGGGTGAGATTATTATTATCACAATATTATAATAATTGAACATAATAAATGATCTGGGGCAATAATAGTAAAGTAAGGCAAAAAAAAATATAGTTTGGGTTTGGTCAATGATACTCCCATGTTACAGGCTGCAGCTGTGAGCGAGGCGTTGTACGCCTGTGATTGGCTGGCAGCCTCGCCTAGCTTCAAGCGGTCAATGCTCATGATACTCCCATGTTACAGACTGCAGCGGTGAGCGAGGCGTTGTACGCCTGTGATTGGCTGGAAGCCTCGCCTAGCTTCAAGCGGTCAATGCTCATGATACTCCCATGTTACAGGCTGCAGCTGTGAGCGAGGCGTTGTACGCCTGTGATTGGCTGGCAGCCTCGCCTAGCTTCAAGCGGTCAATGCTCATGATACTCCCATGTTACAGGCTGCAGCTGTGAGCGAGGCGTTGTACGCCTGTGATTGGCTGGAAGCCTCGCCTAGCTTCAAGCGGTCAATACTCATGATACTCCTATGTTACAGGCTGCAGCTGTGAGCGAGGCGTTGTACGCCTGTGATTGGCTGGAAGCCTCGCCGAGCTTCAAGCGATCAATACTCATGATACTCCCATGTTACAGGCTGCAGCTGTGAGCGAGGCGTTGTACGCCTGTGATTGGCTGGCAGCCTCGCCTAGCTTCAAGCGGTCAATGCTCATGATACTCCCGTTACAGGCTGCAGCTGTGAGCGAGGTTTTGTACGCCTGTGATTGGCTGGAAGCCTCGCCTAGCTTCAAGCGGTCAATGCTCATCATACTCCCGTTACAGGCTGCAGCTGTGAGCGAGGCGTTGTACGCCTGTGATTGGCTGGAAGCCTCGCCTAGCTTCAAGCGGTCAATACTCATGATACTCCCATGTTACAGGCTGCAGCTGTGAGCGAGGCGTTGTACGCCTGTGATTGTCTGGAAGCCTCGCCGAGCTTCAAGCGGTCAATACTCATGATACTCCCATGTTACAGGCTGCAGCTGTGAGCGAGGCGTTGTACGCCTGTGATTGGCTGGAAGCCTCGCCTAGCTTCAAGCGGTCAATACTCATGATACTCCCATGTTACAGGCTGCAGCTGTGAGCGAGGCGTTGTACGCCTGTGATTGGCTGGAAGCCTCGCCTAGCTTCAAGCGGTCAATACTCATGATACTCCTATGTTACAGGCTGCAGCTGTGAGCGAGGCGTTGTACGCCTGTGACTGGCTGGAAGCCTCGCCGACCTTCAAACGCTCAATGTTAATCATCATGTGCCGAACTAATCAACCACTATTGATTAAACCCACTGGGCTTGATGAGCTCTCAATTAAAACTTTTGGTGAAGTGAGTGATTTTTATTTTTATTTTTAAGTATTTTGATAACACTTTAGATAATGTACCTCACACACAACGTGACTTCGTAATTCGTCCAAATTGGTTGTTTTATATTTTTTAAAGTATGGCTTAGTTAAAATGTGAAAATATCCCGATATATTTTGGTATACAAATATATTCGAAGTACTTCATTGCATTAACACAATCTAGTTTTCACGCATAACATTACTTACCTTAATATTGCTAGTAAGTTGTATTTAGTTCATCTAGTCTTTATACTCTTTGCAATAAAATAATATGGTTTTATTCTAGTAATAAATTATTTATTATAAACGTTAATTTGAGTTATAACAAATTTTTTTTAAACCATAAAATTATACGACATTTAAAACAAATTTAAATGATATGGTTTTATGGATCCTTGTTTACTTCTAATATTCCTTTTTTTACAGGTCGCTAACATTGCCTACAAGATGCTTGCGTCAATCAGGACTATGGTCGCAAAGTAGACAACACGTTACTGAGTCCAACTCTAACTACAGCCAATTAATTTATTAGCTATGATGCAAACCTCAAAGATAAGTGCGAATCAGGAGTTTAACCTATATGTCGAATTGTCACTCAAAAACATATTATACAATATATTATCTACTATCTTATTATCTATTATCTATTATCAATTATATTAATAAAACCCCACTTAACAATGAATTAACACAATTATCTGCGGTTACATTGTTTTTATTGACGTGCATAATGCAATTATTATATAGAAGGCCTTCACATACCATATTTATCAGTAAAAATAAAAATAATAATATTAATAAGAATGGTTATAATTATAACTATAGTACTAGTAATAGTTAGCAGAATGAATACTTCAAGCCACTCTCCATTGCAATTCTATATACACTGGGGCTGGAACTCTAAATGTAATCAACTGTAAAGTCATCCACTCTAAAGAAAATATTCTGTACTTTGTTGTTATTTAAGCATAACTGCTTTAATTATTTCCTAACGTTTTATCTATTACGAATTCACTTTACTTTTAAATCGTCCGATTTACTTATCTCGGATTGGTTACCATGGTGTCACCAACATTACATACAAAATGCATGCTGGCTTCTACCGGGCGCCGTTTTTGATCTCCGCTTAACAGAAAATCCCCGAATTATAGTTTGGTAGAACTGGCCCTAACACAAGTAAAAGTAATACAGATTAGAACATACTGAATAAATGAGATTTTGAACACAATAATTTCATTACGGTAACTACAATTTATATGAACATTAACATTTAAACATAAATCTCTTAAATAAAGTGTTAACATCACAATATATTTTGACAAAGTGCAAATATGTGAGATTTTAAACAGTTACTATATTCAAAACACATCAATAATGGTAACTACCGTAATATAAACATTAACTTTAAAGCACTGCAGATATAAATGTATATAAGGTTTTGAACAGATACTACACAAAACACATCAATAATGGTAACTATTGTTAATATAAACATTAATTTTTAACACTTAAGATATAAATGTATATAAGGTTTTGAACAGTTACTACACAAAACGCATCAATAATGGTAACTACTCTTAATATAAACATTAATTTTTAACACTAAAGATATAAATGTATATAAGGTTTTGAACAGTTACTAAAAATAAAACATCAATAATGGTAACTACTCTTAGTATAAACATTTACTTTTAAACACTAAAGATAGAAAGATTAAAAGGTTTTGAACAGTTACTACACAAAATACATCACTAATGGTAACTACTGTTAATATAAACATTAACTTTTAAACACTAAAGATATAAAGGTACATACGGTTTTGAACAGTATCTACACAATCCATCAATAACAGATGAACTTAAGGCTGGTCCACACAGATTTTTAAGACATACGATTTAAGGTTTAACGCGAAGTAGTAAAGTTGGATCATAGGAAACACGTACTGGCGTTCACACAAAGTTTTAGTTTTAAGACGTTGTTTTCATTGTTGTTTTTAAAACAACGTCTTAAAACCTTATGCATTATGTCTTCAAAATCTGTGTGGACCAGCTTTGATTTGAAATTAAGTTTCGAGGTTGTATTATGCATCACATCAAACACAATGGCAGTATATAAACAAATCAAATGCCATGCAATTAATTTCTAGATAATAATTTTGTTTTCATTAATTTTTATTACGAAATAATCTATTAAAATTCGTGTCCCAGACTTACCTTAAAATATTATAATAAAGTATGTAACGGTATTTGTATAATGAATACCTGATAACTGTAACAGTTTGTAGATATATTGGATGTACCATTTGAGGTGGCTCAGCGGTAACACGAGATACTTGAATCCTGGAGGTCACCAGATCGACTCTCCCCATTGTGGCTCCTGTCTCCTTTGGCGGCCACTTCACTGTATGTCTGTCTGTCTGTCTGTCTGTCTGTCTGTCTGTCTGTCTGTCTGTCTGTCTGTCTGTCTGTCTGTCTGTCTGTCTGCAGAGAAACCTTCTGTGCTGATACCACGTAACGTATAGTTACTTAATCATCGAGCTAAGTGTATTTCCCATCTTGTAAGCGGTATTCATAACCTAAAAACACACAACACACAGCAATGTAAATTCTATATATTGTTAGTACCATTCATAGCCTACAACATGTGTTAAAACAATGATAATCCGTGTATCAAATTATAGCCCTTTACACGCAACTGTTATCACATGTATTTGTCACACGCAGAAACTTATTGATCCGGAATAAATGTTAACACACACACACACAAATATAAAACGGTACCAAGGTCACTAACTTTAAAAAAAGGGTGAATTTTCGGAGTGACACATTCCTACTCCTTATTCAGAAGGCAGTTGCCCACGGTCTGAGGAAGGAGTAGGAACATGTAACTGAAAAAATTCACCGGTTTTTTAAAGTAAGTGACCTTGGTACCGTTTTATAATTGTGTGTGTGTATGTTTAACATATATGTATATCCGATATCTGAATGTGGTAGCCCACATTGGCCCACACTTATGATGACGTAACTAACCTGACCGAAGTTCTTGCGTGAAAGCGGGTCGAGCCCCGTGGGTTTCATCTCAATAGGGACGTTGGCTCGGCTCATGATGACGAGCATGGACTTCTTGAAGCTCGGCGGGGCATCCAGCCAATCACAGAGATAGATGGAGTCGCACACTGCCTCGTGCTGAAAAACAGAAATAAAATTGAGACGCAAGCATGATTAAGGCTATTCCTCCCTTTCGCACACAGTCTTGAAACATTTTGTTTCACAAGCTACAACAACAAAATATTTTTACCTGAGTCACCCCGAGTATGACCAGAAGACAAAAAGAAAAAAAATGTTTCTACGCGTACCGGCCGTATACACTTCCAACTTTACGGTGCTGGCTCCACGGTTACAAAATACTTAATGTTACGTTTTAAATATTTTTCTCGATTTGAATAACTTATGAAATAATGATTATAAAATAACATGGCTGTAGTATAAATAGGGACTAAACTACAACAATGTTTGTGTACCAATAAATAAACGAGTAAAAATTGTAAATTTTTCGATTTACAATGTATGCGGAAAGAACTGAAACCCATGCCTCAAACTTTTAAGTCATTAAAAGACATCCTTTACGTATAAGTGAGAATTGACTTGAAGCCTCCAGCACAGCTCTGTTACTCATCAGAATGTCAGAGAGCGAAAAAGTACGCAATTCGTTGACGCTAGAGGAGCGAGCGACACAAACTTGCTCCCACAGTGTCTGTAACTCGACTACCCAGTAACTCGGCTGTCTGCTGATACCTCGGCTCGACGGGGTGGGGGGATGTTGGTGTGGTCACATTGCGTCATATATCAACAGCTGATAATGATTAAACAGTGTGCATCTTTGATAGCGGGCTGGAATGGCCTTAATTACTTGCAATTGTATTATGTTGCGCCAAAAATACGTTAGCTGGTTACGAAGGTCCTCCTTTGTAAATCTGTTTTTATAACTGAATAAAATAAACAAAAAATAAATAAATCCAGGATTCATCTCGCAAAGAATCTTAGATTATAACTTGCCAGACGTCAGATGGATAAGATGACACGACATTAAAGGGCACTTTTGTTTTGCATGAACACTAAGAGAAATAGTATGCATTTGGAGGTTTCTTTCCTAGGAAGGCGTATGTCTATAACAGATAAATGTTTTGGTTTTTCCGTTGGTGGGGTATCCCTTTTCTATTATGAAAAGACTGATTTGCCTTACAAGCATTCGATAATATTACCATTAAAAAGTTCATTAATTCAAACTGGCACCACAAAGAATACAAGAGATTCTGGATTGAAACGGATGAGTTTGGATGAGAGTGGGTTTAGGATTGATTCTAGAACATGTAAGAAACCATCAAGTACGAATATTGGACCACGTGGATCACTGCTGGATGAGTGAGATCAGTAATCTGATGAATTCTGGTAAGCAGCTATTAAGGACATCTTTAAAAAGTTACCTACTTGATCTGTGATGAGTTGGGCTGCATTGTTGATCATAAAGTAAACCATTAGTACCGGAAGAGACATGCCTACAAGTATGTCAGCTTCATCTACACCAGTTTCACCAGCCTGTTAAAGAAAAAGTAAAAATGTTTGTTGAGCTGATTTGGCGAAACCCGTGGTAAAGTTACATCGAAGTAACTTCCAAATGATAACGTAATGAATGATGGAGTACTGAAATAACGTATGTGACAACTACAAATCTAAATTTAGTTACATATGATTTTCATTCGCCTCCAGCTGAATTGAATTGAATAATATATGCAGTGCACAGACAGTTCGATGATTAAGGCGTTAATTAATGATGGCGTTACAATTCGTGTAATACATTATAAGGTTTATTGATAGAGAATTTGACTAACCTTGATATATAACAAAAGATCGACTCCCAATACCATTACATTTGTTAGAAAACCAGCGATCATTATTAAGTTGGCAAACAACGAGCAATTATTCACGTATCTGCAATGACAAAACGTGATATTGGGCAGTTTATGATTACACTAATTGTGAACTAAGTAATTAATGAAACTGTCATTTAATTCTGCATTACCTGATCAGTTTCATATGAAGTTGAATAGCGTCTGTTAAAACATTCTGCATTTCTTCATGTAGTTCTCCAACTGTTATGTTTCTCAATTCATCTGCCGCTTTAACAACACCACCTTGAATTACATTCTCTGAATGAGCTCTGTCTGAGCTTGAAGCGGAACCACCTGCTTCATACAGTGGTCTTAGCAATGTCAAATTATCAACCCTTCCTGTACTGAGAGCAGCTGGTGCACCTCTGAGCTGACCTCCTGCTTCATACGGTTGGCTGACACATGCCATATCGGCAGTACATCCTGCTCTGAGAGCAGCTGGTGCAGCTCTGAGCTGACCTCCTGCTTCATACAGTGGTCTTAGCAATGTCAAGCTATCAACCCTTCTTGTACTGAGAGCGGTTGGTGCAGCTCTGAGCTGACCTCCTGCTTCATACGGTTGGCTGAAAAATGCCACATCGGCAGTACATCCTGCTCTGAGAGGAGTTGGTGCAGCTCTGAGCTGACCTCCTGCTTCATACGGTTGGCGGAAAAATGCCACATCGGCAGGACATCCTGCTCTGAGAGGAGTTGGTGCAGCTCTGAGCTGACCTCCTGCTTCATACAGTTGGCTGACAAATGCCACATCGCCAGTACATCCTGCTCTGAGAGCAGCTGGTGCAGCTCTGAGCTGACCACTTCGCATTGCCTGGCCAAGAACATTCACATGTTGGCTGTGTTGGTGCTCGATGTTCACAACCGTGTCCTCTGCCAGACGAACAGACTCCTTCAGCTTTCTGGCTTTTATTCTCTTTATCGAAACCGGACGGATGTTTTGGAGTTTGTTGTTGAGTATTTTAAAATTAAACCGTGGTAGAACGAAAACTAGAAATGAACACGCCATTGTCGTCGTTACACTCTGGAAAGTTAATCCCGCCAGAAACATTCGCACGATCAGGGTCACCTCGAAAGCTGGTGAGGATGTAGTGTCCCATGGATACCATTCCCTAGAACAGGGGTGCCCAACTTAATTTAGAAGTGGGCCACATAGCATAATTATTCAATGTTGGCAGGCCACATCAACTTAACTACATAAATATACAGTAGCGTATCCAGGATTTTGGAAAGGGGGGGGGGGTTTAACTCATATTATAGAGAGTGGAACCAAAAATAAACGGGGGGTCCGGGGTATTTCCCCCCGGAAAAATTTTCTCGTCAAGGGAATTTTGGTGCAAATTTGTGCGTTGTACAGCGGCCAACTGAACTAAAATTAATACATTTCTGGCAACGATTTTCTCCTTAAGAAACGAAAAAAACCTTCAAAGAACAACAATTGTACTGAAATGTTAATAGCCTACACAAAAAAAATATAGAGCGATGTGTGTCGTCAGCAAATAGTGTTCCCCCCGCTGCTAGTAAGTGTCCACTGTGCAACACGAAAACTAGCGTGGACAGACGCTTGATTCTCATTTGCCTTCTTTTTAAACATACTTTGCTGCGAAACAAGATTTACTTTTTCGTTTTTGTGCTTCGAGTTATGACGTCTTTGCAAGATCACAACTAAAAGGGTGAAACATATTTGTGGGGACACTTGTATAACCAGTAGCATTTGTAATTTGTGCCAGTAGAGTCCTCGCCAGTTAGTAAGTCGGATGTCGCCACAGAAAACAATAATATCCACCCCCCTCCCCTCCTCCTCGGCTTCCAAGAAACTGGCTTGAACGAGAACAAAACTAGAAGTAGAAACAAAAGAATTATGATAATTTTTTGCTGCGAAGTCTAAAATATAGTTACACATATCCCCCGAATAAATTTTAAAACAATGCGCTTTCAAATAAAATTGAATTTTCTTCGTGGGTTTAGTTGTGAGACTAGAATGTAAATGGGAGGTGTGGGCCAGATGAAATGGCTTGGCGGGCCACATGCGGCCCGCGGGCCGTATGTTGGGCACCCCTGCCCTAGAACAACGGAGACAATAGTGCGCTCAATACCATGGAAACATAAGTCAATTGTTTATATTACTTAACTGGAAAAATTAAGAACCGTATCTACACCTACCTGAAAATAAACTTTCTTTTTGGTAGACAATGGAGTAATAAATCCAAAGTAATTAAGATCCATTGAGAGCCTATCGCTAATGGATAAAGCTTTTCTATTATTTTGATATAAAATTTAGCCGTTTTATATATTTCTTCCTGTTCCTTGTTATCCAGCTGTCTTGGTCCTAACATCATATCCATTTCTGTGAAGATGCTGCGCAATATTCCGTGGTGAAGTAAAAATACGGCGACGATCACAAGTACTAAACCTACCGTTATGATCCCAAAAAGGTTAGACAAAAAATCAGAAGCATCGTTCTTATACAAAAACATTCCCATTGGGAATAGGTACAACACCTCAACTGTAAATGAAATCAGTAAGAACCTAGGGTTGAACCAGCGAAAAAATCGTAGCGCCAGACGAAGGGAGCGATGGTTGACAAGCAGGTGAGCCCACCAAGGGTTGAAATACTTCAGGTAGAACTCAAGGTCGGGCTCGGCTTCGTCCTGCCAGAAACCTGTGAGCAAAGTTCATTTAAGTAAAATGATCAATTATTTTTTTTAAACCAATACATGGTCAATCAATGATATGATAAATTAATTCTGTCGAGGGATTCATATCAATGAATTCAATAGTTTTTAAAGAGATGTGTTGTTAATTTACTGATAAAATGGTTCTTCCAGAGAGACAAATGCCAGCTGATTCAACGTTTTTTTTTTTACTATTTTTATTGATATGACTTCGCCAACTATCTATAACCACATCGAAATACTTTAATTCATAAACTATAATCAATACAATGTTGATCCATCTCAACTTTGATAATAATAGATTTATCCACATTTGCTGTCTTTATTAACATGCCCTTGCACTTTATTATTTAAAGTGGTCCATTTCCAGCAAATGGGTACACAGTTTCAACCTTCTAATGAATTAATTCTGAAACGAACATCACTGAAGTGTATGATCAGCATATAAAGTAAGAAACTCACATCTACATAAATATCAATATCATTTCTATAAAATTGAAATAGTAGTAGTAGTAGTAGTAGTAGTAGTAGTAGTAGTATTTTTATTTACCAAAATGAGCTTTCGGTCTTTACAATGGCAAGTATCTTATATATAAAATTAAATAGTAGAGGGCCCAAGACTGATCCCTGTGGTACCCCCTCGTTAACACCTATGATCTCTGATATCACAATATCGTACTTTGTCTTCTGACTTCTATTAGACAACTAGTCACTAATCCACATCAGCACCTTAATTACCATTTACCCCAACCTCATTCATATACCCAAGATTATTCATTACCCATTTTCTATTCACAGTTTCAAAAGGTCATTATACATCAAGGAGCACAGTCAACTTGTATATGGCATTATTTGTGTTGATTCCTAGATCACGACTGTCATTCTGTAATCATATGGAGATGTTTCTGTTTATCATACTGGTACCTAAAGATAATGAAAAGTAAGGGCAGATCTCTGTGATAAGAAACATTGCTCAAGAACCTTCATCCCGACACCTAGGAGGATAACATTATGTGCTTAATAATACACTGATCACAATGAATCAAGTTTAGCAATTAATACAATTTGCTCTTGTTCTTGTTCACATTTTACAATATTATTGTTCACTTACCGTGCCAGTATAAAATTCGTCTGCAGTAATCAAACATCATGAAATCGTCATTGGCTTCTGTACACATTGTGGCTTTGACAGAAGTTATATTTTGCGTAAAAAACCGTAACTTTACGTCTTATGACCTAATCATCGAGAACGTAGTTAAACACAAATTAATAAAATAATATATTATAAAATAAATTATGTGCCTATGCTTTGTGCGGAAATACTAGTACACACAATGCAATACACTCCTTTCTGCATTGATGTTAACTCATAATACAAATGATGTAATGCACTTCTCTCTAAGCTGTAGTTTGTACCCGTTGATCATTTCGAGCATTTGATCGAACAACCAAACAATACAAAGCATTCGAGCACTGGGTGGCTATTCCTGAAATATGTCACGGTGATAATACACACTATCAGTGAAATCTACGTGGTTATCACTTGCTATTCAAATAACATTATTTGCTGTGGCGGACCGCGTTTAAAACATTCAAACGGAAAATAGAAAGTGATATCTGACCGAAAGACTTTACTTGAATGACTATATCGAGTTGTCACGAACTTCAGGAATGGCTTCACTGGAAACAGCGACGCTTGTCACTGAATAAATAAACAAAATCCTAGCTTTGATATGTTTAAAGGTTTGGTAAATGATGCCATAATAAATTCAAAATGTAATATACACTCATTTTTTATTTACAAGCTAGAACACATATCACGCGTTTTAACGATTGAAATTCATGTATCTTACGTTACGTCACATAGGTTATTATTATTTATAATATCTGAGAAGAGGTGATTACGCGAATATGAACCAATTTCGTCGTAATCGCCTGATAGATTAAGAAAGCTCTAATTACAATTGTCGGCATCGTGATCGCAATCGGAATCGGGATCACCATCGAATGTTTTCTCATGATAACTCATCATACGACATTGCGAATGTATAGTGAACAACGCCATAAGAACAATCTAAGTTAACCCTTTCACGAATTCCGGATTGGGATTGCGATCCAGATACCAAAATTCTAAACTCAAAGTTCACAATAATGGTAACCACTGTTATATAAACATTTACTTTTAAACACAATTAAAACTTAAATGTATGTATGGTTTAAACGGTTACAACGCAAAGCACACAACAATGTTAACTACTGTTAAAATATACGCTAGCTTCTAAATAAAATTAAGGGATGTAAAGGTATATATAGTTTCGAATAGCTACTACACAAAACACAATAATTGTAACTACTGTTCATATATATACGTTTACTTCTATACACAATTAAAACACATAAATGTATAAACGGTTTTGAGCAGTTACTACACAAAACACAACAATGATGGTACCTACTGTTTATATATACATTATCTTCGAAACACAATTAAAAGATATAAAAGTATATGTAACTTTGAATAATTACTTAACAAAAAACACAATAATAATAACAATCGTTAATTAAACATTAATTTTTAAACACATTTACAAGATACATTAGATTTTGAACAGTTACTACACAAAACACATCAATAATTGTAAATACTGTTAGTATAAACATTAACTTTCTAACACTAAAGATATAAATGTTTATAAGATTTTGAACAGTTACTACACAAATACATCAATAATGGTTACTACTGCTAGCTTATATAAACATTAACTTTAAAACACAATTGAAAGATATAAAGGTTCTTAAGATTTTGATCAATAACGGATGAACTAACTAAAGAGTATGAAGATTTAAAATTAAGTTTCGAGGTTGTATAACGCATCACATCAATGCCAGAAGTGTTGAATCCAGAGTTTTGTCCCCGGGATTGCTATTTCAAATCTTGGTGGTGTACACATCGAATGAAGGGGGGTGAAAGGGGGTGAAATTTTTTAAACTACCACTGCACATTACTTTTAAGTGTTCAGTGTTCTGAAACAAAAAATAGTATTAGGATACTATTTTGGCAAAAATATATGTCACGAAATGTGAAAGTGTAAGTATTTTATGTTGGCATGTTTACTCACAGCTAGCTACTTGATGTCCGGTTAAATTGGAGATTTGGCGGAGTTTAGATAAGCCTGGCCCCTCGCTGCTTTTTTTCTGTTTGTTTCAGTTCTCTGGCCACTCACTTTTGTGACACAGAAAACTTTATTTACTATTTCAAACTTACTTCAAAGCAACAATTCCGTGCCATTTCAAAATTAAGAAAAATGAAGAGCTTGTAGCCAATTTATTCCCGGGGGGGCGAATAAATTTTCCCGAGGGGGCTTTGCCGTTCCGGGATCTTAGCTGAATTCCACACTGAATGACAGAATATATATTCGGGTCAAGTGCCTTGCAATTAATTTTTAGATAATAGTTTTGTTTTCATTAATTTTCATTACTAAATAATCCATTAAAACTCGGGTCACAGACTTACTGTAAAATATTGTATTAAAGTATGCTATGATAGTATTAGAATACCTTATAACTTTAACTGTAAGGTGATATATTGGCTGTACCAATTGAGGTGGCACAGCGGTAACACGAGATACTTGAATCATGGAGGTCGCCAGTTCGAATCTCCCCATTGTGGCTCCTGTCTCCTTTGGCGGCCACTTCACTGTCTGTCTGTCTGTCTGTCTGTCTGTCTGTCTGTCTGTCTGTCTGCAGAGAAACCTTGTTTGTTAAAACCACGTAACGCAGTTACTTTATCATCGAGCTAAGTGTATTTCCCATCTTGTAAGCGGTATTCATAACCTAAAAACACACAACACACAATTAGCAATAGGGTACGCACATCTGACGTAACAGCCGAACTACAACAATGAAATAAATGATTTGAATTGGTGGACAAACAAATTTGTTTCATTGTGTCAAAGTAATATCTTTTCAAATAATGAGGAGAAACAATTAGTTGTAACGATAGTAACTGCTCGCCAGTTAACATTTATGTTAAGTAATGGACAGCAACTATCTGAAAGTTTGTAAACGTTCTGAACGTTTGTTTTTTCCAACTACAGAACTTCATATTTTTTTTGACAGCTTGCTTGTCCATCGGTTCAATTCATTTGTTTCATTGTTGTGTTTTGGTGTTGTGCGTACCCTATAAGTGAATACTGTAGATTTTAAGTACCATTCATAACCTAAAACATGTGTTAAAATAAAGATAATCTGTGTATCAAATTATAGTCCTTCACAGGCAACTGTTATCACAAATATATATCTATATAAATATATATATATCTGTATAAATATATATATATATATATATCCGATATCTAAATGTAGTACCCTTTTGATGACGTCGCTACTAACCTGACCGAAGTTCTTGCGTGAAAGCGGGTCGAGCCCCGTGGGTTTCATCTCAATAGAGACGTTAGCTCGGCTCATGATGACGAGCATGGACTTCTTGAAGCTCAGCGAGGCATCCAGCCAATCACAGCTGTAGATGGACTCGCACACTGCGTCGTGCTGAAAAACAGAAATAGAATTGAAACGCAAGCATAATTAATTATTTGCAATTTCGATATTGTGTTGCGCGAAACACTCGTTACCTGCGATCCAAAATACATCTCGCAAAAAATCTCTTATTATTACCTGCCGTGACGTCACGATGGATTGGATAACACAACAGGGACACTTGATGGACTATGTTTTGCATTGAGAATTTAGGGGTATATGCACTTGGAGGTCACTTTCATAGGAATGCGTATTTCTGTATCAAAAACATGTTGAAGTTAATCCGTTGCTGGCAAATACCTCTTCAATTATGAAAAGACTAGTTTGGCATACAAACATTTGATCATATTACCAGTTGAAAGTTCATTAATTCAAACTGGCACCACAATAAATCCAAGAGATTCTGGATTGACACGAATGAGTTGTATGAGAGTGGGATAGGATAGGAAATTTGTTCTGAATCGGCCTTGTTGATTCTGGCATTTGTCCGCAGGTGTTCGCACTGTCCAATCACTGATTCATATGTTTCGTATTTGAAATATCGATCTTTGATTGGTTTTCGCTCACTCGTCGATGGTGTTCGAAGCCTACAGGGTTGGTTTAGTCACTTTAAATTAAAGTTCCCCACTGCAAATCAGTTTAGTTACTGAATGGGTAGACTCTAAATGTGAATTTATTTTTTTATTTTATTTATTTATTGATTTAAGAACTCATAAAAAGCATCCAGTTTGAATACTGGAACATGTAGATTACTGCTGGGTGAGTGACATCAGTATTCTAATGAATTCTGGAATGCAGCTATTAAAGACATATTCAATAAGTTACCTACTTGATCTGTGATGAGTTGGGCTGCATTGTTGATCATAAAGTAAATCATTGGTATCGGGAGAGACAAGCCCACAAGTACGGATGCTACCTTTACACCAGTTTCACCAGCCTGTTAAAGAAACAGTAAATATGTTTGTTGATGTGATTTGACAATGCCCGGGTTATAATAAGACCGCAGTAACTTACAAATATGGGACATCAATAATGATGTAATAGCGAAGTAACGTATGTGACAACTACAAATCTAAATTTAAGTTAAATATTTCTCACATTCGTTTCCAACTGAATTGAATTCACCTAAATTTGCAGTGCTACGACAGTTCGATGATTAAGGCGTGAGTTTATGATGGCGTTTCAATTCGTCTAATACACAATACGCTATATTGATAGAGAATTTGACTAACCTTTATATATAACAAAAGATCGACTCCCAATACCATTACATTTGTTAGAAAACCAGCGATCATAAAATGGTTGAAAAACAACGAGCAATTATTAACGTATCTGCAATGACCAAAACATGTGATATCAGTTAATGATTACACCTATTTTAAACTATGTAATTATTGGAACTTTCATTAACTTCTCCATTACCTAATCAGTTTCACATGGAGTTTAATATCGTCCATCAAAACAATCTGCATTTCTTTATGTAGTTCTCCAACAGTTATATCTCTTAATTCATCTGCTGCTTCAACAACACAGCTTTGAATAACATTCTCTGAATGAGTTCTGTCAGAGCTTGAAGCGGAACCACGTGCTTCATACAGTTGGCTGACAAATGCCAAATCGGTAGTACATCCTGCTCTGAGAGCAGCTGGTGCAGCTCTGAGCTGACCTCCTGCTTCATACAGTTGGCTGACAAATGCCAAATCGGTAGGCAGCTGGTGCAGCTCTGAGCTGACCTCCTGCTTCATACAGTTGACTGACACATGCCACATTGGTAGTACATCCTGCTCTGAGAGCAGCTGGTGCAGCTCTGAGCTGACCACTTTGCATTGTCTGGCCAAGAATATTCACATGTTGGCTGTGTTCGTACTCGATGGTCACAACCGTGTTCTCTGCCAGACGAACAGACTCCTTCAGCTTTCTAACTTTTATTCTCTGTATCGAGACAGGACGGATGTTTTGGAGTTTGTTGTTGAGAATTTTAAAATTGTACCGTGGTAAAACCATAATTAGAAATATACACGCCATTGTCGTCGTTACATTCTGAAAGATTAATCCAGTCTGAATCCATCGCACGATCAGGGTTATTTCGAAAGCTGGTGAGAATGTAGTGTCCCATGGATACCATTCCCTAGAATAATGAATACAATAGTGCACTCAATACCGTGGAAACATAAATTATTTGGTTCTATTACTGAACCAGAAAAATAAAGAACCTTATCTACACCTACCTGAAAGCAAATTTTCTTTTTGGTAGTAAATGGAGATATGTATCTAAAGTCAAAAAGATCCATACTAACCCTATCACTAATGGATATACTTTTTTTACTATTTTGATGTATAATTTAGCCGTTTTGTATATTTCTTCCTGTTCCTTGTTGTCCAGCTGTCTAGGACCTAACATCATATCCATTTCTGTGAACATGTTGCGCAATATTCCGTGGTGGTAAAAAAATACAGCGACTATCATCAATACTAAACCTACCGTTATTATGCCAAAAAGGTTAGACACCAAATCAAAAGTATTATTCTTATACAAATACATCCCCATTGGGAATAGGTAGAACACCTGAACTGTAAATGTGATCATTAAAAACCTAGGGTTGAACCAGCGAAATAATCGTAGCGCCAGACGAAGGGAGCGATGGTTGACAAGCAGGTGAGCCCACCAAGGGTTGAAATACTTCAGGTAGAACTCAAGGTCGGGCTCGGCTTTGTCCTGCCAGAAACCTGTGAGCAAAGATCATTTACGTAAAATGAACGCTTATTATTTAAAACCATTACATGATCGATCAATTATATGATAAATGAGTTCTGTCTAGAGATTTATATCAATGAATTAAATTGTTTTTAAAGAGATGTGTAGTAAATTTACTGATACACAGCCTGGTCCTTCCAGGGAGACAAATGCCAGCTAATTCGACGTATATATCCTATGTTATTATTTTACTAATTTTATTAATTTGACTTCGACAACTAACTATTTTTAAGCGCACCCAAACATTTGAATTCATAAAGTATTTAAACACAATGTTGGTCCATCTTAATCTTGATATCAGTAGAGTTATCCACATTTGCTGTCTTTATTAACATGCCCTTGCATATCATCTTTTAAAGTGATCCGTTTGCAGCAAATGGGTACAGAGTCTTACGCTCCTTATTAATTAATTCAGAACAGAAGATAACAGTATCATCGGCATATAGATAAGGATCTCTACACTACATCAACATTTTTAACATTTATTTATATATTAAAAAGGTGAGGGCCCAGAACTGACCCTTGTGGTACACCCTTTCTTAACATCTGGGTTCCCTGATATCACATTATCGTACTTTGTAGTCTGACTTCTATTAAACAAATTGTCACTAGTCTACATCAGTACCTTAGCTATCATTAACCCCAACCTCATACATACATCCGAATTGTCCATTAGCCATTTTCTATTCATATTTAAAAAAGATTTTTATAAATCAAGAGACACAATTAGCTTGTATATGTCATTATTTGTGTTGATTCCTAGATCACGACTGACATTTTGTTATCATATGGAAATGTTTCTGTTTATCATACTAAAACCTGAAATAATGAAGAGTAAGGGCCGATCTCTGTAATAATAAGAAACATTGCTCAAGAACCTTCTTCCCGACACCAAGGATAACATTATCTGATAATAATACACTGATCAAAATGAATCAAGTTTAGCAATCAATAGAATTTGCTTTTGTTCTTGTTCACATTTTACAATATTGTAGCTCACTTACCTTGCCAGTATAAAAGTCGTCTGCAGTAATCAAACATCACGAAATCGTCATATGCTTCTGCAAACATTGTGGCTTCGACGGTAGTTTTGTTTTGCGCTAAAAACCGTAATTTCGAATATCAATGGTGCCCAAGGATTGCTACCTTATCATGGTGGTCCAGTTTGCCTGCTCTGTTGTTTCCCGAGAGTTCTTCTGGCGGAAGCCTATGCTTAGGCCTGTGGTATGAACACCGTAGTCGTATTGATCGAGGTGAAGAAGCCAGATGAAATTTGGTCCACGTCCTCCTCTAATCCTACCCGTTACGACTATTTGTCACTTTCTTCCAATCACCAACCAACGTCATATGACCTAGTTGTCGAGTACGTAGTTAAACACAAAATAATAAAAAAAAAAAATGATATTCAAAAATAAATTTTGTGCCTATGCTTTGTGTTGAAAAACTAGTACACACAATTCAAAACACTGGTTTTTGAAATGATATCTTCAACTCATAATACACATGATGTAAAGAAATTATTTCTGAGCTGTAGTTTGTACTCAGTACATACACAATATTTTCTGTGTTAATACTTTAACTGATTATATACACAACGCAATGCAATTCTCTCTAAGCTGGTGTTTGTACTCCTTATACACAACGTAATGCAATTATTTCTGTAGTGCTGTAGTGTGTACTCCTTATGTACACAACGTAATGCAATTCTCTCTAAGCTGGTGTTGGTACTCCTTATACACAACGTAATGCAAGTCTCTCTAAGCTGTAGTGAGTACTCCTTATATACACAACGTAATGCAATTCTCTCTTAGCTGCTGTTTGTACTCTTTATATACACAACGTAATGCAATTCTCTCTAAGCTGGTGTTGGTACTCCTTATATACACAACGTAATGCAATTCTCTCTAAGGTGTAGTTTGTACTCCTTATATACACAACTTAATGCAATTCTCTCTAAGCTGGTGTTGGTACTCCTTATATACACAACGTAATGCAATTCTCTCTAAGGTGTAGTTTGTACTCCTTATATACACAACTTAATGCAATTCTCTCTAAGCTGTGTTTGTACTCCTTATACACAACTTAATGCAATTCTCTCTAAACTGGTGTTTGTACTCCTTATATACACAACGCAATGCAATTCTCTCTTAGCTGGTGTTTGTACTCCTTATACCCAACGTAATGCAATTCTCTCTAAGCTGGTGTTTGTACTCTTTATATACACAACGTAATGCAATTCTCTCTAAGCTGGTGTTTGTACTCTTTATATACACAACGTAATGCAATTCTCTCTAAGCTGGTGTTTGTACTCTTTATATACACAACGTAATGCAATTCTCTCTAAGCTGGTGTTTGTACTCCTTATGTACACAACGTAATGCAATTCTCTCTAAGCTGGTGTTGGTACTCCTTATATACACAACGTAATCCAATTCTCTCTAAGCTGGTGTTGGTACTCCTTATATACACAACGTAATCCAATTCTCTCTAAGCTGGTGTTTGTACTCCTTATAAACAACGTAATGCAATTCTCTCTAAGCTGGTGTTTGTACTCCTTATAAACAACGTAATGCAATTCTCTCTAAGCTGGTGTTGGTACTCCTTATACACAACGTAATGCAATTCTCTCTAAGCTGGTGTTGGTACTCCTTATACACAACGTAATGCAATTCTCTCTAAGCTGGTGTTGGTACTCCTTATATACACAACGTAATGCAATTCTCTCTAAGCTGGTGTTTGTACTCCTTATATACACAACGTAATGCAATTCTCTCTAAGCTGGTGTTGGTACTCCTTATATACACAACGTAATGCAATTCTCTCTAAGCTGGTGTTTGTACTCCTTATGTACACAACGTAATGCAATTCTCTCTAAGCTGGTGTTGGTACTCCTTATACACAACGTAATCCAATTCTCTCTAAGCTGGTGTTTGTACTCCTTATAAACAACGTAATGCAATTCTCTCTAAGCTGGTGTTTGTTCTCCTTATACACAACGTAATGCAATTCTCTCTAAGCTGGTGTTGGTACTCCTTATACACAACGTAATGCAATTCTCTCTAAGCTGGTGTTGGTACTCCTTATGTACACAACGTAATGCAATTCTCTCTAAGCTGGTGTTGGTACTCCTTATATACACAACGTAATGCAATTCTCTCTAAGCTGGTGTTTGTACTCCTTATATACACAACGTAATGCAATTCTCTCTAAGCTGGTGTTGGTACTCCTTATATACACAACGTAATGCAATTCTCTCTAAGCTGGTGTTGGTACTCCTTATATACACAACGAAATGCAATTCTCTCTAAGCTGGTGTTGGTACTCCTTATACACAACGTAATGCAATTCTCTCTAAGCTGGTGTTGGTACTCCTTATACACAATGTAATGCAATTCTCTCTTAGCTGGTGTTTGTACTCCTTATATACACAACGAAATGCAATTCTCTCTAAGCTGGTGTTTGTACCCCTTATATACACAACGTAATGCAATTCTCTCTAAACTGGTGTTTGTACTCCTTATACACAACGTAATGCAAGTCTCTCTAAGCTGGTGTTGGTACTCCTTATATACACAACGTAATGCAATTCTCTCTAAGCTGGTGTTGGTACTCCTTATATACACAACGTAATGCAATTCTCTCTAAGCTGGTGTTGGTACTCCTTATATACACAACGTAATGCAATTCTCTCTAAGCTGGTGTTTGTACTCCTTATATACACAACGTAATCCAATTCTCTCTAAACTGGTGTTTGTACTCCTTATACACAACGTAATGCAATTCTCTCTAAACTGGTGTTTGTACTCCTTATATACACAACGTAATGCAATTCTCTCTAAACTGGTGTTTGTACTCCTTATATACACAACGTAATGCAATTCTCTCTAAGCTGGTGTTTGTACTCCTTATACACAACGTAATGCAATTCTCTCTAAACTGGTGTTTGTACTCCTTATACACAACGTAATGCAATTCTCTCTAAACTGGTGTTTGTACTCCTTATACACAACGTAATGCAATTCTCTCTAAACTGGTGTTTGTACTCCTTATATACACAACGTAATGCAATTCTCTCTAAACTGGTGTTTGTACTCCTTATATACACAACGTAATGCAATTCTCTCTAAACTGGTGTTTGTACTCCTTATATACACAACGTAATGCAATTCTCTCTTAGCTGGTGTTGGTACTCCTTATATACACAACGTAATGCAATTCTCTCTAAGCTGGTGTTTGTACTCTTTATATACACAACGTAATGCAATTCTCTCTAAGGTGTAGTTTGTACTCCTTATATACACAACGTAATGCAATTCTCTCTTAGCTGGTGTTGGTACTCCTTATATACACAACGTAATGCAATTCTCTCTAAGCTGGTGTTTGTACTCTTTATATACACAACGTAATGCAATTCTCTCTAAGGTGTAGTTTGTACTCCTTATATACACAACGTAATGCAATTCTCTCTTAGCTGGTGTTGGTACTCCTTATATACACAACGTAATGCAATTCTCTCTAAGCTGGTGTTTGTACTCCTTATATACACAACGTAATGCAATTCTCTCTAAGCTGTAGTTTGTACTCTTTATATACACAACGTAATGCAATTCTCTCTAAGCTGGTGTTGGTACTCCTTATACACAACGTAATGCAATTCTCTCTAAGCTGGTGTTGGTACTCCTTATATACACAACGTAATGCAATTCTCTCTAAGCTGGTGTTTGTACTCCTTATATACACAACGTAATCCAATTCTCTCTAAACTGGTGTTTGTACTCCTTATACACAACGTAATGCAATTCTCTCTAAACTGGTGTTTGTACTCCTTATATACACAACGTAATGCAATTCTCTCTAAGCTGTAGTTTGTACTCCTTATATACACAACGTAATGCAATGCTCTCTAAGCTGTAGTTTGTACTCCTTATATACACAACGTAATGCAATTCTCTCTAAGCTGGTGTTGGTACTCCTTATATACACAACGTAATGCAATTCTCTCTAAGTTGGTGTTGGTACTCCTTATATACACAACGTAATGCAATGCTCTCTAAGCTGTAGTTTGTACTCCTTATATACACAACGTAATGCAATTCTCTCTAAGCTGGTGTTGGTACTCCTTATATACACAACGTAATGCAATTCTCTCTAAGTTGGTGTTGGTACTCCTTATATACACAACGTAATGCAATGCTCTCTAAGCTGTAGTTTGTACTCCTTATATACACAACGTAATGCAATTCTCTCTAAGCTGGTGTTGGTACTCCTTATATACACAACGTAATGCAATTCTCTCTAAGCTGGTGTTGGTACTCCTTATATACACAACGTAATGCAATTCTCTCTAAGCTGGTGTTTGTACTCCTTATATACACAACGTAATGCAATTCTCTCTAAGCTGGTGTTGGTACTCCTTATATACACAACGTAATGCAATTCTCTCTAAGCTGGTGTTTGTACTCCTTATATACACAACGTAATGCAATTCTCTCTAAGCTGGTGTTTGTACTCCTTATATACACAACGTAATGCAATTCTCTCTAAGTTGGTGTTGGTACTCCTTATATACACAACGTAATGCAATGCTCTCTAAGCTGTAGTTTGTACTCCTTATATACACAACGTAATGCAATTCTCTCTAAGCTGGTGTTGGTACTCCTTATATACACAACGTAATGCAATTCTCTCTAAGCTGGTGTTGGTACTCCTTATATACACAACGTAATGCAATTCTCTCTAAGCTGGTGTTGGTACTCCTTATATACACAACGTAATGCAATTCTCTCTAAGCTGGTGTTTGTACTCCTTATATACACAACGTAATGCAATTCTCTCTAAGCTGGTGTTGGTACTCCTTATATACACAACGTAATGCAATTCTCTCTAAGCTGGTGTTTGTACTCCTTATATACACAACGTAATGCAATTCTCTCTAAGCTGGTGTTTGTACTCCTTATATACACAACGTAATGCAATTCTCTCTAAGTTGGTGTTGGTACTCCTTATATACACAACGTAATGCAATGCTCTCTAAGCTGTAGTTTGTACTCCTTATATACACAACGTAATGCAATTCTCTCTAAGCTGGTGTTGGTACTCCTTATATACACAACGTAATGCAATTCTCTCTAAGTTGGTGTTGGTACTCCTTATATACACAACGTAATGCAATGCTCTCTAAGCTGTAGTTTGTACTCCTTATACACAACGTAATGCAATTCTCTCTAAGCTGGTGTTGGTACTCCTTATATACACAACGTAATCCAATTCTCTCTAAGCTGGTGTTTGTACTCCTTATACACAACGTAATGCAATTCTCTCTAAGCTGGTGTTTGTACTCCTTATATACACAACGTAATGCAATGCTCTCTAAGCTGTAGTTTGTACTCCTTATATACACAACGTAATGCAATTCTCTCTAAGCTGGTGTTGGTACTCCTTATATACACAACGTAATGCAATTCTCTCTAAACTGGTGTTTGTACTCCTTATATACACAACGTAATGCAATTCTCTCTAAACTGGTGTTTGTACTCCTTATATACACAACGTAATGCAATTCTCTCTAAGCTGGTGTTTGTACTCTTTATATACACAACGTAATGCAATTCTCTCTAAACTGGTGTTTGTACTCTTTATATACACAACGTAATGCAATGCTCTCTAAGCTGGTGTTGGTACTCCTTATATACACAACGTAATGCAATTCTCTCTAAACTGGTGTTTGTACTCTTTATATACACAACGTAATGCAATGCTCTCTAAACTGGTGTTTGTACTCTTTATATACACAACGTAATGCAATGCTCTCTAAGCTGGTGTTGGTACTCCTTATATACACAACGTAATGCAATGCTCTCTAAGCTGGTGTTTGTACTCCTTATATACACAACGTAATGCAATTCTCTCTAAGCTGGTGTTTGTACTCCTTATATACACAACGTAATGCAATTCTCTCTAAGCTGGTGTTTGTACTCCTTATACACAACGTAATGCAATGCTCTCTAAGCTGGTGTTGGTACTCCTTATATACACAACGTAATGCAATTCTCTCTAAGCTGGTGTTGGTACTCCTTATATACACAACGTAATGCAATTCTCTCTAAGCTGGTGTTGGTACTCCTTATACACAACGTAATGCAATTCTCTCTAAGCTGGTGTTGGTACTCCTTATATACACAACGTAATGCAATTCTCTCTAAGCTGGTGTTGGTACTCCTTATACACAACGTAATGCAATTCTCTCTAAGCTGGTGTTGGTACTCCTTATATACACAACGTAATGCAATTCTCTCTAAGCTGGTGTTTGTACTCTTTATATACACAACGTAATGCAATGCTCTCTAAGCTGGTGTTGGTACTCCTTATATACACAACGTAATGCAATTCTCTCTAAGCTGGTGTTTGTACTCCTTATATACACAACGTAATGCAATGCTCTCTAAGCTGGTGTTGGTACTCCTTATATACACAACGTAATGCAATGCTCTCTAAGCTGGTGTTTGTACTCCTTATATACACAACGTAATGCAATGCTCTCTAAGCTGGTGTTGGTACTCCTTATATACACAACGTAATGCAATTCTCTCTAAGCTGGTGTTTGTACTCTTTATATACACAACGTAATGCAATTCTCTCTAAGCTGGTGTTGGTACTCCTTATATACACAACGCAATGCAATGCTCTCTAAGCTGGTGTTGGTACTCCTTATATACACAACGTAATGCAATGCTCTCTAAGCTGGTGTTTGTACTCCTTATATACACAACGTAATGCAATGCTCTCTAAGCTGGTGTTGGTACTCCTTATATACACAACGTAATGCAATGCTCTCTAAGCTGGTGTTTGTACTCCTTATATACACAACGTAATGCAATGCTCTCTAAGCTGGTGTTGGTACTCCTTATATACACAACGTAATGCAATGCTCTCTAAGCTGGTGTTTGTACTCCTTATATACACAACGTAATGCAATGCTCTCTAAGCTGGTGTTGGTACTCCTTATATACACAACGTAATGCAATGCTCTCTAAGCTGGTGTTTGTACTCCTTATATACACAACGTAATGCAATGCTCTCTAAGCTGGTGTTGGTACTCCTTATATACACAACGTAATGCAATTCTCTCTAAGCTGGTGTTTGTACTCCTTATATACACAACGTAATCCAATTCTCTCTAAACTGGTGTTTGTACTCCTTATACACAACGTAATGCAATTCTCTCTACACTGGTGTTTGTACTCCTTATATACACAACGTAATGCAATTCTCTCTAAACTGGTGTTTGTACTCCTTATATACACAACGTAATGCAATTCTCTCTAAGCTGGTGTTTGTACTCCTTATACACAACGTAATGCAATTCTCTCTAAACTGGTGTTTGTACTCCTTATATACACAACGTAATGCAATTCTCTCTAAACTGGTGTTTGTACTCCTTATACACAACGTAATGCAATTCTCTCTAAACTGGTGTTTGTACTCCTTATATACACAACGTAATGCAATTCTCTCTAAACTGGTGTTTGTACTCCTTATATACACAACGTAATGCAATTCTCTCTAAACTGGTGTTTGTACTCCTTATATACACAACGTAATGCAATTCTCTCTTAGCTGGTGTTGGTACTCCTTATATACACAACGTAATGCAATTCTCTCTAAGCTGGTGTTTGTACTCTTTATATACACAACGTAATGCAATTCTCTCTAAGGTGTAGTTTGTACTCCTTATATACACAACGTAATGCAATTCTCTCTTAGCTGGTGTTGGTACTCCTTATATACACAACGTAATGCAATTCTCTCTAAGCTGGTGTTTGTACTCTTTATATACACAACGTAATGCAATTCTCTCTAAGGTGTAGTTTGTACTCCTTATATACACAACGTAATGCAATTCTCTCTTAGCTGGTGTTGGTACTCCTTATATACACAACGTAATGCAATTCTCTCTAAGCTGGTGTTTGTACTCCTTATATACACAACGTAATGCAATTCTCTCTAAGCTGTAGTTTGTACTCTTTATATACACAACGTAATGCAATTCTCTCTAAGCTGGTGTTGGTACTCCTTATACACAACGTAATGCAATTCTCTCTAAGCTGGTGTTGGTACTCCTTATATACACAACGTAATGCAATTCTCTCTAAGCTGGTGTTTGTACTCCTTATATACACAACGTAATCCAATTCTCTCTAAACTGGTGTTTGTACTCCTTATACACAACGTAATGCAATTCTCTCTAAACTGGTGTTTGTACTCCTTATATACACAACGTAATGCAATTCTCTCTAAACTGGTGTTTGTACTCCTTATATACACAACGTAATGCAATTCTCTCTTAGCTGGTGTTGGTACTCCTTATATACACAACGTAATGCAATTCTCTCTAAGCTGGTGTTTGTACTCCTTATACACAACGTAATGCAATTCTCTCTAAGCTGGTGAACGTAATGCAATTCTCTCTTAGCTGGTGTTGGTACTCCTTATATACACAACGTAATGCAATTCTCTCTAAGCTGGTGTTTGTACTCCTTATATACACAACGTAATGCAATTCTCTCTAAGCTGTAGTTTGTACTCTTTATATACACAACGTAATGCAATTCTCTCTAAGCTGGTGTTGGTACTCCTTATACACAACGTAATGCAATTCTCTCTAAGCTGGTGTTGGTACTCCTTATATACACAACGTAATGCAATTCTCTCTAAGCTGGTGTTTGTACTCCTTATATACACAACGTAATCCAATTCTCTCTAAACTGGTGTTTGTACTCCTTATACACAACGTAATGCAATTCTCTCTAAACTGGTGTTTGTACTCCTTATATACACAACGTAATGCAATTCTCTCTAAACTGGTGTTTGTACTCCTTATATACACAACGTAATGCAATTCTCTCTTAGCTGGTGTTGGTACTCCTTATATACACAACGTAATGCAATTCTCTCTAAGCTGGTGTTTGTACTCCTTATACACAACGTAATGCAATTCTCTCTAAGCTGGTGTTGGTACTCCTTATATACACAACGTAATGCAATTCTCTCTAAGCTGGTGTTTGTACTCCTTATACACAACGTAATGCAATTCTCTCTAAGCTGGTGTTGGTACTCCTTATATACACAACGTAATGCAATTCTCTCTAAGCTGGTGTTTGTACTCCTTATACACAACGTAATGCAATTCTCTCTAAGCTGGTGTTGGTACTCCTTATATACACAACGTAATGCAATTCTCTCTAAGCTGTGTTTGTTCTCCTTATATACACAACGTAATGCAATTCTCTCTAAGCTGGTGTTGGTACTCCTTATATACACAACGTAATGCAATTTTCTCTAAGCTGGTGTTTGTACTCCTTATATACACAACGTAATGCAATTCTCTCTAAGCTGTGTTTGTTCTCCTTATATACACAACGTAATGCAATTCTCTCTAAGCTGGTGTTGGTACTCCTTATATACACAACGTAATGCAATTTTCTCTAAGCTGTGTTTGTTCTCCTTATATACACAACGTAATGCAATTCTCTCTAAGCTGTGTTTGTTCTCCTTATATACACAACGTAATGCAATTCTCTCTAAGCTGGTGTTGGTACTCCTTATATACACAACGTAATGCAATTCTCTCTAAGCTGTGTTTGTTCTCCTTATATACACAACGTAATGCAATGCTCTCTAAGCTGTAGTTTGTACTCCTTATATACACAACGTAATGCAATGCTCTCTAAGCTGTAGTTTGTACTCCTTATATACACAACGTAATGCAATTCTCTCTAAGCTGGTGTTGGTACTCCTTATATACACAACGTAATGCAATTCTCTCTAAGTTGGTGTTGGTACTCCTTATATACACAACGTAATGCAATGCTCTCTAAGCTGTAGTTTGTACTCCTTATATACACAACGTAATGCAATTCTCTCTAAGCTGGTGTTGGTACTCCTTATATACACAACGTAATGCAATTCTCTCGTAGCTGCTGTTTGTACTCCTTATATACCCAACGTAATGCAATTCTCTCTAAGCTGGTGTTGGTACTCCTTATACACAACGAAATGCAATTCTCTCGTAGCTGCTGTTTGTACTCCTTATATACACAACGTAATGCAATTCTCTCTAAGCTGGTGTTGGTACTCCTTATACACAACGAAATGCAATTCTCTCGTAGCTGGTGTTGGTACTCCTTATATACACAACGTAATGCAATTCTCTCTAAACTGGTGTTTGTACTCTTTATATACACAACGTAATGCAATTCTCTCTAAACTGGTGTTTGTACTCCTTATATACACAACGTAATGCAATTCTCTCTAAACTGGTGTTTGTACTCCTTATATACACAACGTAATGCAATTCTCTCTAAGCTGGTGTTGGTACTCCTTATATACACAACGTAATGCAATTCTCTCTAAACTGGTGTTTGTACTCTTTATATACACAACGTAATGCAATTCTCTCTTAGCTGGTGTTTGTACTCTTTATATACACAATGTAATGCAATTCTCTCTAAACTGGTGTTTGTACTTCTTATATACACAACGTAATGCAATTCTCTCTAAACTGGTGTTTGTACTCCTTATATACACAACTTAATGCAATTCTCTCTAAACTGGTGTTTGTACTCCTTATATACACAACGTAATGCAATTCTCTCTTAACTGGTGTTTGTACTCCTTATACACAACGTAATGCAATTCTCTCTAAACTGGTGTTTGTACTCCTTATATACACAACTTAATGCAATTCTCTCTAAACTGGTGTTTGTACTCCTTATATACACAACGTAATGCAATTCTCTCTTAGCTGGTGTTTGTACTCTTTATATACACAATGTAATGCAATTCTCTCTAAACTGGTGTTTGTACTTCTTATATACACAACGTAATGCAATTCTCTCTAAACTGGTGTTTGTACTCCTTATATACACAACTTAATGCAATTCTCTCTAAACTGGTGTTGGTACTCCTTATATACACAACGTAATGCAATTCTCTCTAAACTGGTGTTTGTACTCCTTATATACACAACGTAATGCAATTCTCTCTAAGCTGGTGTTGGTACTCCTTATATACACAACGTAATGCAATTCTCTCTAAACTGGTGTTTGTACTCTTTATATACACAACGTAATGCAATTCTCTCTTAGCTGGTGTTTGTACTCTTTATATACACAATGTAATGCAATTCTCTCTAAACTGGTGTTTGTACTTCTTATATACACAACGTAATGCAATTCTCTCTAAACTGGTGTTTGTACTCCTTATATACACAACTTAATGCAATTCTCTCTAAACTGGTGTTTGTACTCCTTATATACACAACGTAATGCAATTCTCTCTTAACTGGTGTTTGTACTCCTTATACACAACGTAATCCAATTCTCTCTAAGCTGGTGTTTGTACTCCTTATATACACAACGTAATGCAATTCTCTCTAAGCTGGTGTTTGTACTCCTTATATACACAACGTAATCCAATTCTCTCTAAACTGGTGTTTGTACTCCTTATATACACAACGTAATGCAATTCTCTCTAAGCTGGTGTTTGTACTCCTTATATACACAACGTAATGCAATTCTCTCTAAACTGGTGTTTGTACTCCTTATATACACAACGTAATCCAATTCTCTCTAAGCTGGTGTTTGTACTCTTTATATACACAACGTAATGCAATTCTCTCTAAGCTGGTGTTTGTACTCCTTATATACACAACGTAATCCAATTCTCTCTAAACTGGTGTTTGTACTCCTTATACAAAACGTAATGCAATTCTCTCTTAGCTGGTGTTTGTACTCCTTATATACACAACGTAATGCAATTCTCTCTAAACTGGTGTTTGTACTCCTTATATACACAACGTAATCCAATTCTCTCTAAGCTGGTGTTTGTACTCCTTATATACACAACGTAATGCAATTCTCTCTAAGCTGGTGTTTGTACTCCTTATATACACAACGTAATGCAATTCTCTCTAAACTGGTGTTTGTACTCCTTATATACACAACGTAATGCAATTCTCTCTAAGCTGGTGTTTGTACTCCTTATATACACAACGTAATGCAATTCTCTCTAAGCTGGTGTTTGTACTCCTTATATACACAACGTAATGCAATTCTCTCTAAGCTGTGTTTGTACTCCTTATACACAACGTAATGCAATTCTCTCTAAGCTGGTGTTTGTACTCCTTATATACCCAACGTAATGCAATTCTCTCTTAGCTGGTGTTTCTACTCCTTATATACCCAACGTAATGCAATTCTCTCTAAGCTGGTGTTTGTACTCCTTATATACACAACGTAATGCAATTCTCTCTAAACTGGTGTTTGTACTCCTTATATACACAACGTAATGCAATTCTCTCTAAGCTGGTGTTTGTACTCCTTATATACACAACGTAATGCAATTCTCTCTAAGCTGGTGTTTGTACTCCTTATATACACAACGTAATGCAATTCTCTCTAAGCTGGTGTTTGTACTCCTTATACACAACGTAATGCAATTCTCTCTAAGCTGTGTTTGTACTCCTTATATACACAACGTAATGCAATTCTCTCTAAACTGGTGTTTGTACTCCTTATACACAACGTAATGCAATTCTCTCTAAACTGGTGTTTGTACTCCTTATACACAACGTAATGCAATTCTCTCTAAACTGGTGTTTGTACTCCTTATATACACAACGTAATGCAATTCTCTCTAAACTGGTGTTTGTACTCCTTATACACAACGTAATGCAATTCTCTCTAAACTGGTGTTTGTACTCCTTATACACAACGTAATGCAATTCTCTCTAAACTGGTGTTTGTACTCCTTATATACACAACGTAATCCAATTCTCTCTAAGCTGGTGTTTGTACTCCTTATATACACAACTTAATGCAATTCTCTCTAAGCTGGTGTTTGTACTCTTTATATACACAACGTAATGCAATTCTCTCTAAGCTGGTGTTTGTACTCCTTATATACACAACGTAATCCAATTCTCTCTAAACTGGTGTTTGTACTCCTTATACAAAACGTAATGCAATTCTCTCTTAGCTGGTGTTTGTACTCCTTATATACACAACGTAATGCAATTCTCTCTAAGCTGGTGTTTGTACTCTTTATATACACAACGTAATGCAATTCTCTCTAAGCTGGTGTTTGTACTCTTTATATACACAACGTAATGCAATTCTCTCTAAGCTGTGTTTGTACTCCTTATACACAACTTAATGCAATTCTCTCTAAACTGGTGTTTGTACTCCTTATATACACAACGCAATGCAATTCTCTCTTAGCTGGTGTTTGTACTCCTTATACACAACTTAATGCAATTCTCTCTTAACTGTAGCTTGTAGTCCTTATATACCCAACGTTATAGAATCTATCTTGTGCTGAGAGTTGGAATCAATATATTATGTACTAGTTATTGGCGCCCCCCAGATGTTGAAGTGTGACTTATTCCACCAATAGTTTGTTCACACGGAATTGACGGTTGACATTTCGAGCATTTTATCGAAGAAACAAACAATCAAAACAATCGAACAATGGGCGGCTATTCCTGAAAGTTGTCTAGGTGACAATACACACTATAAGTGATATCTACGTGGTTATCACTTGCTTGCTATTCGAATAGCATTTAGATTGCTGTTGCCGGCCGCGTGGAAAACTCTCAACTGGCAAATACCAAGTGTGACTGACCGAGAGACTTTGCTTGAATGCCTGCCTACTTCAAGGTGTCACGAACTTCTAGGAAAGCCGCCTTAGAAACTGCGACGGTTGTCACTGAATAAGTAAACATATGCTTTCCTTTGCTATGTTGCACGGTTTGGTATATGGTGCTATAATAAATACGAAATGTAACACAAACTTGTTTTTATTACAAGATAGAACACATATCACGCTTTTAACTGGAATTCGTTTCATATTTCCCACATAAGGTTTTGAACAGTAACTACACAAACCACATCAATATTGGTAACTAGAGAATGTAACATTAACTTCAAAACACAATAAAAAGATATAAAGGTATATGATTTTGAACAAATACTACACAAAACACACAATAATTCGATAGTTACTACTGGTCATGTATACATTAGCTTTTAAACACAATTCAAATATGTAAAGCTTCATATGGTTTGGAACAGCCACTACACAAAACTCACAATTGTAACTACTGTTAATATAAACATTAGTTTTGAAACATAGTTAAAAGATAGAAATGTTCATAAGGTTTTGAACAGTTTCTACACAAAACACATCAATAACGGTAACTACAGTTAATATAAACATTAACTTTTAAACACAATTGAAAGATATAATAGTACATATGATTTTTAACAGTTACTTCACCAAACACACAATAATGGTAACTACTGGTAATATAAACATTCGGCTCTAAAGTCTATTAAAAGATGTGAAACTATATATGGTTTCGAACAGCCACTACACAAAACACATCAATAATTATGACTACTTATATGAAAATTAGCTTCTAAACACAATTTGAAGATATTAAGATTTCTATGATTTCGAACAGCTAGTACACAAAACACATCAATAACGGTAACTACTGTTAACATAAACATTAGCTTTGAAACTCAATTAAAATATATAAAAGTACATAGGGTTTTGAACAGTATCTACACAACATGTTATTTATTTATTTATTTAATGTCTATCATATTCAGTTATAAAAACTGATTTACAAAGGAATATAAATAACGGATGAACTTGTAGGTGATATACTAAAAAATATGAAGATTTGAAATTATGTTTCGAAGTTGTATTACGCATCACATCAATAACAGAATATCTACACATCAAGTGCCAAGCAATTTATTTTAGATTATAATTTTTTTTTTATTAATTTTCATTACGAATTAATCCATTCAAATTCGGGTCCCAGACTTACTGTAAATAATTATTATAAAATATGCTATACTATTAGTATTATGAATACCTATAAATATTTTAACTGTGTGGTGAAATATTGGCTGTACCAATTGAGATAGCTCAGCGGTAACACGAGATACTTGAATCATGGAGGTCGCCAGTTCGACTCTCCCCATTGTGACTCCTGTCTCCTTTGGCGGCCACTTTACTGTCTGTCTGTCTGTCTGTCTGTCTGTCTGTCTGTCTGTCTGTCTGTCTGTCTGTCTGTCTGTCTGTCTGTCTGTCTGTCTGTCTGTCTGTCTGTCTGTCTGTCTGTCTGTCTGTCTGTCTGTCTGTCTGTCTGTCTGTCTGTCTGTCTGTCTGTCTGTCTGTCTGTCTGTCTGTCTGTCTGTCTGTCTGTCTGTCTGTCTGTCTGTCTGTCTGTCTGTCTGTCTGTCTGTCTGTCTGTCTGTCTGTCTGTCTGTCTGTCTGTCTGTCTGTCTGTCTGTCTGTCTGTCTGTCTGTCTGTCTGTCTGTCTGTCTGTCTGTCTGTCTGTCTGTCTGTCTGTCTGTCTGTCTGTCTGTCTGTCTGCAGAGAAACCTTCTGTGTTGATACCACGTAACGTAGTTACTTTATCATCGAGATAAGAGTATTTCCCATCTTGTAAGCGGTATTCATAACCTAAAAACACAACTTACAATTAGTAATATTAAGTGAATTCAGTAAATTGGAATTACCATTCATCACCTTAAAACGGAATATATAAATCCAGTTTCGTTACTGAGTGGGTAGACTATAAATGTGTATTTATTTATTAAAATTATTAAATAAAAAATTAGTGAATTCAGTAAATGTCAATTACCATTCATAACCTAAAACCTAAGTTATAATAATGATAATCTGTGAATCAAATTATAGTCCTTTACATGCAACTGTTATCATATATAAATAAATAAATATATATATATATATATATATATATATATATATATATATATATATATATATATTGTTAAAATTATAAAACCACGGGTTGAACGTCACGTTTACTGCACGTTACAACCCATGGGTTTTATAATTTTAACAATATTTATTGTCCTGAAAGTCTAAGTTCAGTAATATATATATAAAGTTAGAAAACATTTTTCGGTTTAAACAATCCAAATTGTATTTAAAATAAAATATATCAAAGTCGTTGAAACGTTGATTTATCTTATTTTAAATACAATTTGGATTGGTTAAACCGAAAAATGTTTTCTTACTTTACATTTTGCAACCAACAAAATCTAAGAAATCATATATATATATATATATATATATATATATATATATATATGTTGGAGAGGGTTTTTGGGTATTAGTCCACGTTTTGTGAGGAGGTTGTTTTTTCACATACCTTTTTTCACAACGTTTCGCCGACAAATGTTGCGGCATCATCAGGTGACAGGTCCGGGTCGCGTGTGTTGTCGTCGCGAACGCCTGGGCTCGACTGTACCGAGAGTGTTGCAATCCTTGTGCACGTCATGCACCGCACCGATCACAGCGCTCGGTGGAGACTGCCTGGCGGTGCAAGCGGTAACTAGTTGCAGTGGCGCACTGCTCGTGCACAATCTTGCTCTGCTCCTGGTCAAGGGAGGTCAAGGGAGAGATTTTAGCCCTTCCCGAACACAAGGCTGAAGATTTACGCCAAGACATAGTCAGAATTTTAAAAAAAGCTAAGCCACCCCGATGTAACATTCCCGCGGAGGAACTGAGGGCCCTAAAATGTCTTAAAGACAATGTTGATTTAATGATTTTACCCGCTGACAAGGGCAATGCCACTGTAGTTTTAAACACAGCTGACTATAAGATGAAGATGAGTGATATTCTGTCTGACCCAGCTTACAAAAGAAATAAGTGTGACCCTACTACTTATCTAGAAGTCACAACCAAAGCACGCATACAGGCATCCAAAATCGATAAAGTAACTCAAAAACATCTGATTCCTAGAGAAAAATCTTCTAAATGTCCGAAGATATATGGCCTGCCCAAAATACATAAGGAGGGGGTGCCCCTTAGACCGATTGTCAGTGCTATAGGATCCCCCACCCAAGCGCTAGCTAAATACGTGGCTCAACGTTTGCAACCCCACACCGAAGATGCAATGTCTTACATAAAAAATGCCACTCATTTTATACAATGTATTGAAAAAATACATGTTCCATCCAACCACATTTAAGTAAGTTTTGACGTGGTATCTTTGTTTACCCAAGTGCCGATTAAGGAGTCCCTTACCATTATTAAGGAGCAGTACAAACCACCCGCGCACCTGATAGATCTCGCTGAACACTGTCTAACGAACACATATTTTACATATGATAATACCATCTACAAGCAAATAGAGGGGGCACCCATGGGGTCACCCCTATCCCCCGTAGTGGCCAATTTGTTTATGGTGGACTTAGAAACCAAAGCACTAGCTACAGCCCCCTTAAAGCCCAGTGTATGGGTCAGATATGTGGATGACACGTTTGCCATATGGCCATATAGCAGAGAAGAACTGGACAGTTTCCTCATCCACCTGAATAACCAACATCCCAAGATTAAATTCACTATGGAGGTGGAGGAAAAGGGGAAAATTGCCTTCCTGGACGTACTAATAATTAAACGAGTCGACGGCAGCCTTGGGCACACAGTATATAGGAAGCCAACCCACACAGACAGGTATCTTAATGCTGCATCCCATCATCATCCGGCGCAACTTGACGCACTAGCTAAAACGTTAGCTATCAGATCTAGAAGGCTGGCGGACGAGGAAAGTACTAAAGAAGAAATGGTTATAGTACGCAACGCTTTACAATTCAATGGTTTTTCTAACAGGTGTATTGCCAAAGCGTTCAGCCACGTTCCTGACCGCGATACTAAGAATGAGTCGGAAAAACCAGTCGCTACGGCCATGCTGCCCTATGTCAAGGGCACCACTGACCGTATAGGGCGGTTGCTAAAAAAAGAGGGCATAAGAACTATTTTCAACACCGACAGAAAAATCAACACGATGTTGAGAAAAGCCAAAGACCATATACCCTTGGAAACCCACGGAGTGTACGAGGTTCCGTGTGGGGGTTGCAACTCTACCTACGTAGGGCAGACCGGGCGCAGAATATCGTCACGCCTTAGAGAACACAAACTAGCGGTCAACAAGGGAGACAAAGCCTCGGCGCTGGCACAGCACACACTGCGATCTAATCACGTCATTGACTTCGACAACGCTAGGGTGTTGGCAGGCATCGAACGCCTTAACCCTAGAATCGTCAGAGAGGCGATTGAAATCGAGAAGAGACCCTACTGTATGAATAAACAAAATGATAGCCGCAGCCTCTCGGCTACATGGTCTCCGGTTTTAACCGCCTTACAAATCAAGGACATGGAAGAGGAACCCAACATCAGCGGTGAACACATGACAAGTGACAACAACTCTGACACGACGCACCGCTTGCCGCATAGGGATGAGACACTCGCTTCAAGGGCTCCGGGTGTCTCAAACCAGGGTGACAACAACAACGTCATCTCTCCTCCCTTGACCAGGAGCAGAGCAAGATTGTGCACGAGCAGTGCGCCACTGCAACTAGTTACCGCTTGCACCGCCAGGCAGTCTCCACCGAGCGCTGTGATCGGTGCGGTGCATGACGTGCACAAGGATTGCAACACTCTCGGTACAGTCGAGCCCAGGCGTTCGCGACGACAACACACGCGACCCGGACCTGTCACCTGATGATGCCGCAACATTTGTCGGCGAAACGTTGTGAAAAAAGGTATGTGAAAAAACAACCTCCTCACAAAACGTGGACTAATACCCAAAAACCCTCTCCAACATCTCAGTTTGTCTACGAAAATTTACGTCTCAACATATATATATATATATATATATATATATATATAAAGTAAGGATACATTTTTCGGTTAAACCAACCCAAATTTTATTTATATATATATATCTGTATGTTGTAGACTGGTAGCCTACGTTGTAGAACACTTCTGATTACGTCACTAACCTGACCGAAGTTCTGGCGTGAAAGCGGGTCGAGCCCCGTGGGTTTCATCTCCAGAGGGACGTTAGCTCGGCTCATGATGACGAGCATTGACTTCTTGAAGCTCAGCGGGGCATCCAGCCAATCACAGCTGTAGATGGACTCACACACTGCGTCGTGCTGAAAAACAGAAATAGAATTGAAACGCAAGCATAATTAATTATTTGTAATTGTATTGCGTTGCGCCAAACACACGTTAGCTGAGACCCTGTATTCATCTCACAAAGAATATCAGATTATTACTTGGCAGACGTCAGAATGGATAAGATGAAACAACTATTAAGGGCACTCGTATGATTTATTATGCCATTAATAGAAATAATATGCATATGGAGTTAAATTTCATTTGAAAGCGTTTGTCTATATCAGAAAAATGTTTTGGTTTTTCTGTTGGTGGCGTAGACCTTTTCTATTATGAAAATACTGGTTTGCCGTAAAAGCATTCGATCATATTACCAGCTAAAAAATAAGTAATTCATACTGGCGCCACAATGAATCCGAAAGATTCTGGATTGAAAGAGATGAGTTTGGAAGAGAATGGGATAAAATTGATTCTATAACGTGTAAGAAACTATCCAGTACGAATATTCGAACAGGTGGATTACTGCTGGCCAAGGGACATCAGTATTCTGATGAATTCTGGGATGCAGTGATTATAGACATATTAAAGAAGTTACCTACTTGATCTGTGATGAGTTGGGCTGCATTGTTGATCATAAGATAAATCATTGGTATCGGAAGAGACAAACCGACAAGGATGGTAGCTACCTTACCACTGGTTTCACCAGCCTGTTAGAGAAAAAAATGTGATTGAGCAAAACCCGTGGTATACTTGTCGTACAACAACTTCGGTAATGCTTCCGTCACGGGTGGGTGAGCGGCAGCCATCCAGCGGCCGTGGCTAATTCGAATACCTGCTCGGGTTGGCCGAGACCGCACACACGTCATTGATTGATGACGAAAGCATTACCGAAGTTGTTGTACGACGACTTTACAGTTATATCGCAGTAACTTTCAAATATGATGACGTAATGAATGATGAAATATCAAAGTAACGTATGTGACAACTACAAACGTAAAATTAGATAGGTATCACTCTCATTTGACTCCAACTGAATTGAATTATTAGTATTAGCATTTTATATTTATTATCATGAGACATGGAATACATACATATGAAAATACATCCGTAGGTAGCCTTATAAAGATAGGATGCAGGAAGCGAAACCACGTCCCATCCACCTATATTAGTGTCCTGCATCCATGTTAAATTATTTCAAAAGTAGGTATTAAGGATAAACTTTTTAACTGGGTTATTTCGATAAGTTATAAGTTTGTGCTGAATATTGTGATTGACAAATGACCTTGATTGTGATTATGTGCTTAAATAGGTGATGATGAGATAACATGTGAGGTGAGTATGAATGATGATTTATATATGCAGTGCTATGACAGTTCGATAATAAAGGTGTTATGTTCACCCAGCCCGCGAAACATCCTATTTCAGTTTCTTAACATTGCTTTTAATTGTATTTAAATTGTCCCAAAAGGAATTCAAAATAGGTCACGGTATAGTGAATTTGTTGCTCTTTCATACAATTTATTTTTAATCCAATTAATCTTTCCGTTTTCCCAGATATTTTTAATTACCTATTGTAATTTGATGTTGCTAGTCACCTTTCACAACTGATTCAGAACATCTGAAAAACGTAAATATTTATTGCAATAAAAAACGTTTGATAGGAAAAAACATTACACTTTGTATAGGTAGACATATCTTGATTTTTTTGGGACTATTTGAACCCATTTTGAAACAATTTTACCAGACAGTGATCGTGTGTTCCGCAAGATAGGTGAGCATAAAGGTTTGTCATTCAAGTTCAGTTGCCTATCCAGGTATACATGCCATGCTAAACACCTCTGACATCCTTGTAACATCCGGAGCAAAGAACAGGGGTTGTGATTGTATTGTGAAACATGCTTAGAAACATTAATTTATCATGTCGTTTCAATTCGCCTAATACATTATTAGGAATTTTGATCCAGAATTTGACTAACCTTGATATATAACAAAAGAGCGAGTCCCAATACCATTACATTTGTTAGAAAAGCAGCGATCATTGGTAAGTTGCAAAACAACGAGCAATAATTAAGGTATCTGCAATGACCAACAAATTAATTATTAGTAAATTTACCACTTATTTTCAACTAAGAAATTAATGCATCTCTAATTTACTCCTCCATTACCTGATCAGTTTCATATGGTGTTGAATATCGTCCTTTAGAACATCCTGCATTTCTTTATGTAGCTCTCTAAGAGTAATGTCTCTCAATTCATCTGCTGCTTTAACATCACCACCTTGAATTCTATTCTCTGAATGAGCTCTGTCAGAGCTTGAAGCGGAACCTCCTGCTTCATACAGTGGTCTTAACAATGTCAAATTATCAACCCTTCTTGTACTGAGAGAAGCAGGTGCAGCTCTGAGCTGACCTCCTGCTTCATACAGTTGGCTGACACATGCCACATTGGCAGTACATCCTGCTCTGAGAGCAGCTGGTGCAGCTCTGAGCTGACCTCCTGCTTCATACAGTTGGCTGGCACGTGCCACATTGACTGTACAACCTGCTCTGAGAGCAGCTGGTGCAGCTCTGAGCTGCCCTCCTGCTTCATACAGTTGGCTGACACATGCCACATCGGCAGTACATCCTGCTCTAAGAGCAGCTGCTGCAGATCTGAACTGACCACTTCGCATTGTCTGGCCAAGAATATCCACATGTTGACTATGTTCTTGCTCGATGGTCACAACCGTGTCCTCTGTCATACGAACAGAATCCTTTAGCTTTCTGGCTTTTATTCTCTCTACCGAAATAAGAATGATGTTTTGGAGTTTGTTGTTGAGAATCTTGAAACAGGACCGTGGTAAAAGGAAAATTAGTAATGTACACAGCAATGCCGTCATCAAGATCTGGATGATTAATCCAGTTTGAATCCATCGCACGACCAGAGTTATCTCGAAAGCTGGTGAGGATGTAGTGTCCCAAGGATACCATTCCCTAGAACAACGGAAACAAAAGTGTACTCAATACCGCGGAACAATAAATAAATTGGTTCTATTACTAAACCGAAAAAATAAAGAACCTTAACTACACCTACCTGAAGGGAAATTTTCTTTTTGGTAGACAGTGGAGATATGTATCCAAAGTAATCAATATCCATAATAAGCCTACTACTAATGGATAAACTTGTTTTATTATTTTGATATACAATTTAGCCGTTTCGTATATTTCTTCCTGTTCCTTGTTATACAGCTGTCTAGGTCCAAACATCACATCCATTTCTGTGAAGATGCTGCGCAATATTCCGTGGTGAAGTAAAAATACGGCGACGATCATCAATACTAAACTTATCGTTACAAAGGCAAAAAGGTTAGACAAAAAATCAAAAGTATTGCTCTTATACAAATACATTCCCATTGGGAATAGGTAGAACACCTGAACCGTAAATGTAATCAGTAAGAACCTAGGGTTGAACCAGCGAAATAATCGAAGCGCTAGACGAAAGGAGCGATGGTTGACAAGCAGGTGAGCCCACCAAGGGTTGAAATACTTCAGGTAAAACTCAAGATCGGGCTCGGCTTCGTCCTGCCAGAAACCTGTAAGCAAAGTTGATTTAGGTGAAATGGAAGATTATTATATGTTCATCACTGATATGATAAATGAATTCTGTCTAGGGCTTCATATCAATGAATTTAATAATTTTCAAAGTTTGTAGTTTTTAAAGCGATGTTTTGTTAATTTACTGATACACATCCTGGTCCTTCCAGGGAGACAAATGCCAGCCGGACGTATATATCATGTTATATTTACTTATTTTATTTATTTGATTTCGACAACTTACTATCTATAAGCGCACCAAAATAATTGAATTCATGAATTTTTTTAATACAATGTTGGTTTATCTCAATCTTGGTATTAGTAGAGTTATCCACGTTTGCTCTCTTTATTATCATGCCCTTGCTCTTTATTATTTAAAGTGATCCGTTTTCAGCAAATGGTAACACGTTCAGTCTCAACTTCGTTATTAATTTATTCAGAACCGTACATAACAGTATCATCTGCACATAAATTAAAGAATCTTTTCTATACATCAATATCAATATCATGTAATATACTTGAGATAGTAAAGGGCCCAAAGCTGATCCTTGTGGTACCCCCTCGTTAATATCTATGATCTCTGATATCACATTATCGTACTTTGTCTTCTGACTCCTATTTGACATGTCGTCACAAATCCACATCAGCACCTTAACAACCATTAACCCAACCTCGAACATATATCCAAAATTGTCCATTAGCAGTTTTCTATTGTCATTTTTTAAAGATCTTTATAAATCAAGGAACATAAACTTGTATGTGTCATTATTAGTGTTGATTTTTTACATCACGCCTGACATCTGTGACCATATGAAGATGTCTCTGTTTATCATACTGGTACCTAAAGATAATTAAAAGTAGGGGCAGATTTCTGTTCTAAGAAAAGTTGCACATTAACGTTCTTCCCGACACGTAGAATAACATTTTGTGATTAATAATACACTGTTCATAGTCAATCACGTTTAGCAATAAATGCAATTTACTCTTGTTCTTGTTCATATTTTACAATATTGTAGTTCACTTACCGTGCCAGTATAAAATTCGTCTGCAGTAATCAAACACCCTGGAATCGTCGTTTGCTTCGACAAACATCGTGGCTTCGACGGAAGTTATGTTTTGTGTTAAAAAAAAAAACGTAATTTTGGATATCAATCCTGCCCAAGGATTGCTACCATATCGTGATGGTCAGGTTTGCTTGCTCTGTCATTCGCGAAAGTTGTTCTGGCCGAAGCGTATGCTTAGGCCTATAGTATGACCACCGTAGTCGTATTGGTCTAGGTGGAGAAGCCAGATAAAATGCGGTTCACGTCCTCCTATTTATCTTTTCCTACCCGTTACGACTATTTGTCAACTTCCTCCAATCACCACCCGACGTCTTATGACCTAGTTATCGAGTACGTAGTTAAATGCAAAATAATAAAATATTACAGTAAAAAATAAATTATGTGCCTATGCTTTGTGTTGAAAACCTAGTACACACAATGCAATACACTCGTTTCTGCATTGAACGCTTTTACTCATAATACACATTATGTAATGCAATCATTTCTAAGCTGTAGATTGTGCTCCTTATATACACAACGCAATGCAATTCTCTCTAAACTGTAGCTGGTAATTCTTGATTATTTTGAGCATTTGATCGAGCGACCAAACAAAACAAAGCATTCGAGCACTGGGTGGCTATTCCTGAAATATGTCACGGTGACAATACACACCATCAGTGAAATCTACGTGGTTATCACTTGCTATTCAAATAGCATTGATTGCTGTGGCGGACCGCGTGGAAAACACTCAAACGGAAAAAAAGAAAGTGATGTCTCACCGAAAGACTTCACTTGAGTGACTGTATCGAGTTGTCACGAGCTTCAGGAATAGCCGCCTTAGAAACAGAGTCGCTCCCAACTGAATAAATAAACATAATTATACCTTTGCTTTGTTTGAAAAGTTTGGTAAATGGTGCTATAACAAAGTTTAAAAGCAATATAAACTTCTTTTTATTAACGAGCTAGTACATGTATCACGCTTTTCAACAAAAATCAATTCATATTTCCCACGTGACGTCACAGAGGTTTTGAATGATACAATTGACGAGAGGTGATTACGCGAGTATGATCCAAGTTGGTCGTAATCGCCTGATGTATTAAAAAAGCTCCAACCACAATAGTAGGCATCGTGATCGCAATCGGAATCGGGATCACCATCGAATACTTTCTCATGCTAAATTATTATACGACGTTGTGAATGTATTGTAAACAACGCCATAAGAACAATCTAAGTTAACCCTTTCATGAATTTGGGATTACAATCCAGATACCAACATTCTTAACTCAATGCACACAATAATGGTAACTACTGTTTTATTAACATTTACTTTTAATTACAATTAAAACATATAAATGTATGTATGTTTTTAAACGGTTACAACACAACGCACAGAATAATGGTAACTACTGATAAAATATACATTAATTTCTAAACACAATACAAAAAAACATAAATGTATATATGGTTTTGAGCAGTTACTACACAAAACACAACAATGATGGTAACTACTGTTGAAATATATATTAACTTCTGAAGAAAATTAAAATATATAAAAGTATATATAACTTTTAACAGTTACTAAACAAAATACACATGAATAATCACGATTGTTCATTAAACATTAAATTTTATACACATCTACAAGATATAAAGGTACATAAGATTTTGAACAGTTACTACACAAAACACCTCAATAATGGTAACTACTGTTAATATAAACATTAACTTTTAAACACCAAAGATATAAATGTATATACGATTTTGAACAGTTATACTACACAAAACACTTCAATAATGCTAACTACTACTAGCTCATATAAACATTAAAACTTTAAAACACAATTGAAAGATATCAAGGTACATAAGAATTTGAACAGTATCTACACAACATATTAATAACGGGTGAACTTATTAAAGAATATAAAGATTTGAAATTAAGTGTTGAGGTTGTATTACGCATCACATCAATGACAGCAGTGTTGAATTCAGAGTTTTGTCCCCGGGAGTGCTATTTAAATAACAGGGGTGTACACATCGAATGTTGGCCCGGGGGGGGGGGGGGGGGGGGGAATTGTTCAAACTACCACTACACATTACTTGTAAGTGTTAAGTGTTCTGATACAAAAAATAGTATTAAGATTCTATTTTGGCAAAAAAATATGTCAAGAAATGTGAAAGTGTAAGTATTTATGTAGACATGTTTACTCACAGCTGGACACTTGATGTCCAGTTGAATTTGAGATTTGGCGAAGTTTGGATAAGCCTGCCCCTTCTCTGCTTTTTTCTGCTTGTTTCAGTTCTCTGGTCACTCACTTTTGTGTCACAGAAAACTTTATTTACTTATTCAAACTTACTTCAAAGCAACATTTCCGTGCCATTTTAAAATTAAGAAAAATGAAGACATTTTTTCCAATTTATTCCCGGGGGGGGGGGGGGGCGAATAAATATTCCCGAGCGGGCTTTGCCCTTCAAGGATCGTAGCTGAATTCAACACTGAATGGCAGAATTCAACACGTCCAGTGCCTTGCAATTAATTTTTAGAGAATTATTTTGTTTTCATTAATTTTCATTACGAAATAATCCATTAAAACTCGGGTCACATACTTACTGTAAAATATCATATTAAAGTATGCTATGATATTAGTATTATGAATACCTAATAACCTAAACTGGTTTAGTGATATATTGGTGGCTCAGCGGTAACTTGAATCATGGAGGTCGCCAGTTCGACTCTCGCCATTGTGCCTTCTGTCTCCTTTGGCGGCCACTTCACTGTCTGTCTGTCTGTCTGTGTGTCTGTGTGTCTGTCTGTCTGTCTGTCTGTCTGTCTGTCTGTCTGTCTGTCTGTCTGTCTGTCTGTCTGTCTGTCTGTCTGTCTGTCTGTCTGTCTGTCTGTCTGTCTGTCTGTCTGTCTGTCTGTCTGTCTGTCTGTCTGTCTGTCTGTCTGTCTGTCTGTCTGTCTGTCTGTCTGTCTGTCTGTCTGTCTGTCTGTCTGTCTGTCTGTCTGTCTGTCTGTCTGTCTGTCTGTCTGTCTGTCTGTCTGTCTATCTGTCTTTCTGTCTGTCTGTCTGTCTGTCTGTCTGTCTGTCTGTCTGTCTGTCTGTCTGTCTGTCTGTCTGTCTGTCTGTCTGTCTGTCTGTCTGTCTGTCTGTCTGTCTGTCTGTCTGTCTGTCTGCAGAGAAACCTTCTGTGTTGATACCACGTAACGTAGTTACTTAATCATCGATATTAGTGTATTTCCCATATTGTACGCGGTATTCATAACCTAAAAACACAACATACAATTAGCAATAAGTGAATTCAGGTTATTGTAATTACCATTCATTACCTTAAAGCAGAACCTATAAAATCAGTTTCGTTACTGAGTGGGTATACTCTAAATGTGTATTTATTTATTTAATTTATTTAATAAACAATAAGGAAATTCGTTAAATTGTAATTACCATTCATAACCTAAAAACGAAACACATTAGCAATTAGTGAATTCAGTAAGTTGTAAGTACCATTCATAACCTAAAACATTGTGTTAAAATAATGATAATCTGTGTACTAAATTATAGTCTTCCACAGGCTACTGTTACCGATGGATGTGATGGTTGAGATTTTTCGGGTTGACTGCCCCGCTCTTTCTTGAGACAATTTTGGTCCTTAAAAGGACCGCTGTGTCGACGTTTTGGCCAAATAACATTGGCCATCTTCAGGACTCAGCTCAACCTCGCAAGCACGAGGGCCGTGAGACTGACAGAGCCGCCTCGGCAAGCGCTGAAAACCGCACCGCCGACAAACTGACAAGACGAGACTGGAGGAGCAGCGAGCGTACGACGCCGACTCTCCCCGAGTGCGATTGACGATCGGACGAGAGCTGAGAGGCGCACCGGCCGCAAAACCGAGAGAGCCTCCTCGGCAAGCGCTGAGCACCGCGCCGCCGAGAAATCACGAGACGAGACGAGAAGAACAACGAGCGAGCGGCGCCGACTTGCCCCGAGTTCAATCGACCATCGGCCGGGAGCTGAGAAGCTCGTGAGGCCTTCGTAGACAGAGCCTCCGCAGCGAGTGCCACGATACGACCAGCGCTCTCATTGGCGGAAAGGTAGCCAATGAGAAACGAGAACAGCGGTCCCCAACCCCGTTATAAGGGCAGTGCACACAGGACAGAGCGTTATTCAGCAGTCACATTTCATCCAGGGTAGAGCTGAGTCCTGAAGATGGCCAATGTTACTTGGCCGAAACGTCGACACAACGGTCCTTTTAAGGACCAAAATTGTCTCAAGAAAGAGCGTGGCAGTCAACCCGAAAAATCTCAACTATCATATATATAGATCCGATATCTGAATGTGTTAGCCCACATTGGCCCACACTTCTGATGACGTCACTAACCTGACCAAAGTTCTGGCGTGAAAGCGGGTCGAGCCCCGTGGGTTTCAACTCAATAGGGACGTTGGCTCGGCTCATGATGACGAGCATGGACTTCTTAAAGCTCAGCGGGGCATCCAGCCAATCACAGCTGTAGATGGACTCGCAAACTGCGTCGTGCTGAAAAACAGAAATAGAATTGAAACGCAAGCATAATTAATTATTTGTAATTGTATTGCGTTGCGCCAAACACACGTTAGCTGCGACCCTGTATTCATCTCACAAAGAATATCAGATTATTACTTGGCAGACGTCAGAATGGATAAGATGAAACAACTATTAAGGGCACTCGTATGATTTATTATGCCATTAATAGAAATAATATGCATATGGAGTTAAATTTCATTTGAAAGCGTTTGTCTATATCAGAAAAATGTTTTGGTTTTTCTGTTGGTGGCGTAGACCTTTTCTATTGTGAAAATACTGGTTTGCCGTAAAAGCATTCGATCATATTACCAGCTAAAAAATAAGTAATTCATACTGGCGCCACAATGAATCCGAAAGATTCTGGATTGAAAGAGATGAGTTTGGAAGAGAATGGGATAAAATTGATTCTATAACGTGTAAGAAACTATCCAGTACGAATATTCGAACAGGTGGATTACTGCTGGCCAAGGGACATCAGTATTCTGATGAATTCTGGGATGCAGTGATTATAGACATATTAAAGAAGTTACCTACTTGATCTGTGATGAGTTGGGCTGCATTGTTGATCATAAGATAAATCATTGGTATCGGAAGAGACAAACCGACAAGGATAGTAGCTACCTTACCACTGGTTTCACCAGCCTGTTAGAGAAAAAAATGTGATTGAGCAAAACCCGTGGTATACTTGTCGTACAACAACTTCGGTAATGCTTCCGTCACGGGGGGGTGAGTGGCAGCCATCCAGCGGCCGTGGCTAATTCGAATACCTGCTCGGGTTGGCCGAGACCGCACACACGTCATTGATTGATGACGAAAGCATTACCGAAGTTGTTGTACGACGACTTTACAGTTATATCGCAGTAACTTTCAAATATGATGACGTAATGAATGATGAAATATCAAAGTAACGTATGTGAAAACTACAAACGTAAAATTAGATAGGTATCACTCTCATTTGACTCCAACTGAATTGAATTTTTAGTATTAGCATTTTATATTTATTATCATGAGACATGGAATACATACATATGAAAATACATCCGTAGGTAGCCTTATGAAGATAGAATGCAGGAAGCGAAACCACGTCCCATCCACCTATATTAGTGTCCTGCATCCATGTTAAATTATTTCAAAAGTAGGTATTAAGGATAAACTTTTTAACTGGGTAATTTCGATAAGTTATAAGTTTGTGCTGAATATTGTGATTGACAAATGACCTTGATTGTGATTATGTGCTTAAATAGGTGATGATGAGATTATATGTGAGGTGAGTATGAATGATGATTTATATATGCAGTGCTATGACAGTTCGATAATAAAGGTGTTATGTTCACCCAGCCCGCGAAACATCCTATTTCAGTTTCTTAACATTGCTTTTAATTGTATTTAAATTGTCCCAAAAGGAATTCAAAATAGGTCACGGTATAGTGAATTTGTTGCTCTTTCATACAATTTATTTTTAATCCAATTAATCTTTCCGTTTTCCCAGATATTTTTAATTACCTATTGTAATTTGATGTTGCTAGTCACCTTTCACAACTGATTCAGAACATCTGAAAATCGTAAATATTTATTGCAATAAAAAACGTTTGATAGGAAAAAACATTACACTTTGTAAAGGTAGACATATCTTGATTTTTTTGGGACTATTTGAACCTATTTTGAAACAATTTTACCAGACAGTGATCGTGTGTTCCGCAAGATAGGTGAGCATAAAGGTTTGTCATTCCAGTTCAGTTGCCTATCCAGGTATACATGCCATGCTAAACACCTCTGACATCCTTGTAACATCCGGAGCAAAGAACAGGGGTTGTGATTGTATTGTGAAACATGCTTAGAAACATTAATTTATCATGTCGTTTCAATTCGCCTAATACATTATTAGGAATTTTGATCCAGAATTTGACTAACCTTGATATATAACAAAAGAGCGAGTCCCAATACCATTACATTTGTTAGAAAAGCAGCGATCATTGGTAAGTTGCAAAACAACGAGCAATAATTAAGGTATCTGCAATGACCAACAAATTAATTATTAGTAAATGTACCACTTATTTTCAACTAAGAAATTAATGCATCTTTAATTTACTCCTCCATTACCTGATCAGTTTCATATGGTGTTGAATATCGTCCTTTAGAACATCCTGCATTTCTTTATGTAGCTCTCTAAGAGTAATGTCTCTCAATTCATCTGCTGCTTTAACATCACCACCTTGAATTCTATTCTCTGAATGAGCTCTGTCAGAGCTTGAAGCGGAACCTCCTGCTTCATACAGTGGTCTTAACAATGTCAAATTATCAACCCTTCTTGTACTGAGAGAAGCAGGTGCAGCTCTGAGCTGACCTCCTGCTTCATACAGTTGGCTGACAAATGCCACATTGGCAGTGCATCCTGCTCTGAGAGCAGCTGGTGCAGCTCTGAGCTGACCTCCTGCTTCATACAGTTGGCTGACAAATGCCACATTTGCAGTACATCCTGCTCTGAGAGCAGCTGGTGCAGCTCTGAGCTGACCTCCTGCTTCATACAGTTGGCTGACACATGCCACATCGGCAGTACATCCTGCTCTAAGAGCAGCTGCTGCAGATCTGAACTGACCACTTCGCATTGTCTGGCCAAGAATATCCACATGTTGACTATGTTCTTGCTCGATGGTCACAACCGTGCCCTCTGTCACACGAACAGAATCCTTCAGCTTTCTGGCTTTTATTCTCTCTACCGAAATAAGAATGATGTTTTGGAGTTTGTTGTTGAGAATCTTGAAACAGGACCGTGGTAAAAGGAAAATTAGTAATGTACACAGCAATGCCGTCATCAAGATCTGGATGATTAATCCAGTTTGAATCCATCGCACGACCAGAGTTATCTCGAAAGCTGGTGAGGATGTAGTGTCCCAAGGATACCATTCCCTAGAACAACGGAAACAAAAGTGTACTCAATACCGCGGAACAATAAATAAATTGGTTCTATTACTAAACCGAAAAAATAAAGAACCTTAACTACACCTACCTGAAAGGAAATTTTCGTTTTGGTAGACAGTGGAGATATGTATCCAAAGTAATCAAGATCCATAATAAGCCTACTACTAATGGATAAACTTTTTTTATTATTTTGATATACAATTTAGCCGTTTCGTATATTTCTTCCTGTTCCTTGTTATACAGCTGTCTAGGTCCGAACATCACATCCATTTCTGTGAAGATGCTGCGCAATATTCCGTGGTGAAGTAAAAATACGGCGACGATCATCAATACTAAACTTATCGTTACAAAGGCAAAAAGGTTAGACAAAAAATCAAAAGTATTGCTCTTATACAAATACATTCCCATTGGGAATAGGTAGAACACCTGAACCGTAAATGTAATAAGTAAGAACCTAGGGTTGAACCAGCGAAATAATCGAAGCGCTAGACGAAAGGAGCGATGGTTGACAAGCAGGTGAGCCCACCAAGGGTTGAAATACTTCAGGTAAAACTCAAGATCGGGCTCGGCTTCGTCCTGCCAGAAACCTGTAAGCAAAGTTGATTTAGGTGAAATGGAAGATTATTATATGGTCATCACTGATATGATAAATGAATTCTGTCTAGGGCTTCATATCAATGAATTTAATAATTTTCAAAGTTTGTAGTTTTTAAAGCGATGTTTTGTTAATTTACTGATACACATCCTGGTCCTTCCAGGGAGACAAATGCCAGCCGGACGTATATATCATGTTTTTATTTACTTATTTTATTTATTTGATTTCGACAACTTACTATCTATAAGCGCACCAAAATAATTGAATTCATGAATTTTTTTAATACAATGTTGGTTTATCTCAATCTTGGTATTAGTAGAGTTATCCACGTTTGCTCTCTTTATTATCATGCCCTTGCTCTTTATTATTTAAAGTGATCCGTTTTCAGCAAATGGTAACACGTTCAGTCTCAACTTCGTTATTAATTAATTCAGAACCGTACATAACAGTATCATCTGCACATAAATTAAAGAATCTTTTCTATACATCAATATCAATATCATGTAATATACTTGAGATAGTAAAGGGCCCAAAGCTGATCCTTGTGGTACCCCCTCGTTAATATCTATGATCTCTGATATCACATTATCGTACTTTGTCTTCTGACTCCTATTTGACATGTCGTCACAAATCCACATCAGCACCTTAACAACCATTAACCCAACCTCGAACATATATCCAAAATTGTCCATTAGCAGTTTTCTATTATCATTTTTTAAAGATCTTTATAAATCAAGGAACATAAACTTGTATGTGTCATTATTAGTGTTGATTTTTTACATCACGCCTGACATCTGTGACCATATGAAGATGTCTCTGTTTATCATACTGGTACCTAAAGATAATTAAAAGTAGGGGCAGATTTCTGTTCTAAGAAAAGTTGCACATTAACGTTCTTCCCGACACGTAGAATAACATTTTGTGATTAATAATACACTGTTCATAGTCAATCACGTTTAGCAATAAATGCAATTTACTCTTGTTCTTGTTCATATTTTACAATATTGTAGTTCACTTACCGTGCCAGTATAAAATTCGTCTGCAGTAATCAAACACCCTGGAATCGTCGTTTGCTTCGACAAACATCGTGGCTTCGACGGAAGTTATGTTTTGTGTTAAAAAAAAAAACGTAATTTTGGATATCAATCCTGCCCAAGGATTGCTACCATATCGTGATGGTCAGGTTTGCTTGCTCTGTCATTCGCGAAAGTTGTTCTGGCCGAAGCGTATGCTTAGGCCTATAGTATGACCACCGTAGTCGTATTGGTCTAGGTGGAGAAGCCAGATAAAATGCGGTCCACGTCCTCCTATTTATCTTTTCCAACCCGATACGACTATTTGTCAACTTCCTCCAATCACCACCCGACGTCTTATGACCTAGATATCGAGTACGTAGTTAAATGCAAAATAATAAAATATTACAGTAAAAAATAAATTATGTGCCTATGCTTTGTGTTGAAAACCTAGTACACACAATGCAATACACTCCTTTCTGCATTGAACGCTTTTACTCATAATACACATTATGTAATGCAATCATTTCTAAGCTGTAGATTGTGCTCCTTATATACACAACGCAATGCAATTCTCTCTAAACTGTAGCTGGTAATTCTTGATTATTTTGAGCATTTGATCGAGCGACCAAACAAAACAAAGCATTCGAGCACTGGGTGGCTATTCCTGAAATATGTCACGGTGACAATACACACCATCAGTGAAATCTACGTGGTTATCACTTGCTATTCAAATAGCATTGATTGCTGTGGCGGACCGCGTGGAAAACACTCAAACGGAAAAAAGAAAGTGATGTCTCACCGAAAGACTTCACTTGAGTGACTGTATCGAGTTGTCACGAGCTTCAGGAATAACCGCCCTAGAAACAGAGTCGCTCCCAACTGAATAAATAAACATAATTATACCTTTGCTTTGTTTGAAAAGTTTGGTAAATGGTGCTATAACAAAGTTTAAAAGCAATATAAACTTCTTTTTATTAACGAGCTAGTACACGTATCACGCTTTTCAACAAAAATCAATTCATATTTCCCACGTGACGTCACAGAGGTTTTGAATGATACAATTGAGGAGAGGTGATTACGCGAGTATGATCCAAGTTGGTCGTAATTGCCTGATGTATTAAAAAAGCTCCAACCACAATAGTAGGCATCGTGATCGCAATCGGAATCGGGATCACCATCGAATACTTTCTCATGCTAAATTATTATACGACGTTGTGAATGTATTGTAAACAACGCCATAAGAACAATCTAAGTTAACCCTTTCATGAATTTGGGATTACAATCCAGATACCAACATTCTTAACTCAATGCACACAATAATTGTAACTACTGTTTTATTAACATTTACTTTTAATTACAATTAAAACATATAAATGTATGTATGGTTTAAACGGTTACAACACAACGCACGCAATAATGGTAACTACTGTTAAAATATACATTAATTTCTAAACACAATACAAAAAAACATAAATGTTTATATGGTTTTGAGCAGTTACTACACAAAACACAACAATGATGGTAACTACTGTTAAAATATATATTAACTTCTGAAGACAATTAAAATATATAAAAGTATATATAACTTTTAACAGTTACTAAACAAAATACACATGAATAATCACGATTGTTCATTAAACATTAAATTTTATACACATCTACAAGATATAAAGGTACATAAGATTTTGAACAGTTACTACACAAAACACCTCAATAATGGTAACTACTGTTAATATAAACATGAACTTTAAAACACCAAAGATATAAATGTATATAAGATTTTGAACAGTTATACTACACAAAACACATCAATAATGCAAACTACTGCTAGCTTATATAAACATTAACTTTAAAACACAATTGAGAGATATCAAGGTACATAAGAATTTGAACAGTATCGTCACAACATATTAATAACGGGTGAACTTACTAAAAAATATGAAGATTTGAAATTAAGTGTTGAGGTTTTATTACGCATCACATCAATGACAGCAGTGTTGAATTCAGAGTTTTGTCCCCGGGAGTGCTATTTAAATAACAGGGGTGTACACATCGAATGTAGGCCCGGGGGGGGGGGGGAATTGTTCAAACTACCACTACACATTACTTGTAAGTGTTAAGTGTTCTGATACAAAAAATAGTATTAAGATTCTATTTTGGCAAAAAAATATGTCAAGAAATGTGAAAGTGTAAGTATTTATGTAGACATGTTTACTCACAGCTGGACACTTGATGTCCAGTTGAATTTGAGATTTGGCGAAGTTTGGATAAGCCTGCCCCTTCTCTGCTTTTTTCTGCTTGTTTCAGTTCTCTGGTCACTCACTTTTGTGTCACAGAAAACTTTATTTACTTATTCAAACTTACTTCAAAGCAACATTTCCGTGCCATTTTAAAATTAAGAAAAATGAAGAAATTTTTTCCAATTTATTCCCGGGGGGGGGGGGGGGGGGGGGCGAATAAATATACCCGAGCAGGCTTTGCCCTTCAAGGATCGTAGCTGAATTCAACACTGAATGGCAGAATTCAACACGTCCAGTGCCTTGCAATTAATTTTTAGAGAATTATTTTGTTTTCATTAATTTTCATTACGAAATAATCCATTAAAACTCGGGTCACATACTTACTGTAAAATATCATATTAAAGTATGCTATGATATTAGTATTATGAATACCTAATAACCTTAACTGGTTAAGTGATATATTGGTGGCTCAGCGGTAACTTGAATCATGGAGGTCGCCAGTTCGACTCTCGCCATTGTGCCTTCTGTCTCCTTTGGCGGCCACTTCACTGTCTGTCTGTCTGTCTGTCTGTCTGTCTGTCTGTCTGTCTGTCTGTCTGTCTGTCTGTCTATCTGTCTATCTGTCTGTCTGTCTGTCTGTCTGTCTGTCTGTCTGTCTGTCTGTCTGTCTGTCTGTCTATCTGTCTGTCTGTCTGTCTGTCTGTCTGTCTGTCTGTCTGTCTGTCTGTCTGTCTGTCTGTCTGTCTGTCTGTCTGTCTGTCTGTCTGTCTGTCTGTCTGTCTGTCTGTCTGTCTGTCTGTCTGTCTGTCTGTCTGTCTGTCTGTCTGTCTGTCTGTCTGTCTGTCTGTCTGTCTGTCTGTCTGTCTGTCTGTCTGTCTGTCTGTCTGTCTGTCTGTCTGTCTGTCTGTCTGTCTGTCTGTCTGTCTGTCTGTCTGTCTGTCTGTCTGTCTGTCTGTCTGTCTGTCTGTCTGTCTGTCTGTCTGTCTGTCTGTCTGTCTGTCTGTCTGTCTGTCTGTCTGTCTGTCTGTCTGTCTGTCTGTCTGTCTGTCTGTCTGTCTGTCTGTCTGTCTGTCTGTCTGTCTGTCTGTCTGTCTGTCTGTCTGTCTGTCTGTCTGTCTGTCTGTCTGTCTGTCTGTCTGTCTGTCTGTCTGTCTGTCTGTCTGTCTGTCTGTCTGTCTGTCTGTCTGTCTGTCTGTCTGTCTGTCTGTCTGTCTGTCTGTCTGTCTGTCTGTCTGTCTCCCAGTCTGCAGAGAAACCATCTGTGTCTATACCACGTAACGTAGTTACTTTATCATCGATATTAGTGTATTTCCCATATTGTACGCGGTATTCATAACCTAAAAACACAACATACAATTAGCAATAAGTGAATTCAGGTTATTGTAATTACCATTCATTACCTTAAAGCAGAACCTATAAAATCAGTTTCGTTACTGAGTGGGTATACTCTAAATGTGTATTTATTTATTTAATTTATTTAATAAACAATAAGGAAATTCGTTAAATTGTAATTACCATTCATAACCTAAAAACGAAACACATAATTAGCAATTAGTGAATTCAGTAAGTTGTAAGTACCATTCATAACCTAAAACATTGTGTTAAAATAATGATAATCTGTGTACTAAATTATAGTCTTCCACAGGCAACTGTTACCGATGGATGTGATGGTTGAGATTTTTCGGGTTGCCGCGCTCTTTCTTGAGACAATTTTGGTCCTTAAAAGGACCGCTGTGTCGACGTTTTGGCCAAATAACATTGGCCATCTTCAGGACTCAGCTCAACCTCGCAAGGACGAGGGCCGTGAGACTGACAGAGCCGCCTCGGCAAGCGCTGAAAACCGCACCGCCGACAAACTGACAAGACGAGACTGGAGGAGCAGCGAGCGTACGACGCCGACTCTCCCCGAGTGCGACTGACCATCGGCCGAGAGCTGAGAGGCGCACCGGCCGCAAAACCGAGAGAGCCTCCTCGGCAAGCGCTGAGCACCGCGCCGCCGAGAAATCACGAGACGAGACGAGAAGAACAACGAGCGAGCGGCGCCGACTTGCCCCGAGTTCAATCGACCATCGGCCGGGAGCTGAGAAGCCCGTGAGGCTTTCGTAGACAGAGCCTCCGCAGCGAGTGCCACGATACGACCAGCGCTCTCATTGGCGGAAAGGTAGCCAATGAGAAACGAGAACAGCGGTCCCCAACCCCGTTATAAGGGCAGTGCACACAGGACAGAGCGTTATTCAGCAGTCACATTTCATCCAGGGTAGAGCTGAGTCCTGAAGATGGCCAATGTTACTTGGCCGAAACGTCGACACAACGGTCCTTTTAAGGGCCAAAATTGTCTCAAGAAAGAGCGTGGCAGTCAACCCGAAAAATCTCAACTATCATATATATAAATCCGATATCTGAATGTGGTAGCCCTCATTGGCCCACACTTCTGATGACGTCACTAACCTGACCAAAGTTCTGGCGTGAAAGCGGGTCGAGCCCCGTGGGTTTCAACTCAATAGGGACGTTGGCTCGGCTCATGATGACGAGCATGGACTTCTTGAAGCTCAGCGGGGCATCCAGCCAATCACAGCTGTAGATGGACTCGCAAACTGCGTCGTGCTGAAAAACAGAAATAGAATTGAAACGCAAGCATAATTAATTATTTGTAATTGTATTGCGTTGCGCCAAACACACGTTAGCTGCGACCCTGTATTCATCTCACAAAGAATATCAGATTATTACTTGGCAGACGTCAGAATGGATAAGATGAAACAACTATTAAGGGCACTCGTATGATTTATTATGCCATTAATAGAAATAATATGCATATGGAGTTAAATTTCATTTGAAAGCGTTTGTCTATATCAGAAAAATGTTTTGGTTTTTCTGTTGGTGTCGTAGTCCTTTTCTATTATGAAAATACTGGTTTGCCGTAAAAGCATTCGATCATATTACCAGCTAAAAATTAAGTAATTCATACTGGCGCCACAATGAATCCGAAAGATTCTGGATTGAAAGAGATGAGTTTGGAAGAGAATGGGATAAAATTGATTCTATAACGTGTAAGAAACTATCCAGTACGAATATTCGAACAGGTGGATTACTGCTGACCAAGGGACATCAGTATTCTGATGAATTCTGGGATGCAGTGATTATAGACATATTAAAGAAGTTACCTACTTGATCTGTGATGAGTTGGGCTGCATTGTTGATCATAAGATAAACCATTGGTATCGGAAGAGACAAGCCGACAAGGATGGTAGCTACCTTACCACTGGTTTCACCAGCCTGTTAGAGAAACAGTAAATATGTTTGTTGATGTGATTTGGCGAAACCCGTGGTACAGCTATATCGCAGTTACTTCCAAATATGGTGACGTCATGAATGATGCAGTAGTAAAGAAACGTATGTGACAACTATAAATCTAAATCTAGTTAAATATCAATCTCATTCGAATCCAACTAAATTTAATTCAATAATATTTGCAGCTCTAGGACACATCTATGATAAGGGCGTTAATTAATGATGGCGTTACAACTTACAATTCGTCTAATACATTATAAGGTATAGTGATAGAGAATTTGACTAACCTTGATATATAACAAAAGATCGAGTCCCAATACCATTACATTTGTTAGAAAAGCAGCGATCATTATTACGTTGGAAAACAACGAGCAATAATTAATGTATCTGCAAGGACAAAAAATGTGATACCAGTAAATTATTACAGTAATTTTAAACACTGTAATTATTGGATCTTTCATTTACTTCTCCATTACCTGATCAGTTTCACATGGAGTTGAATATTGTCCATCAAAACAACCTGCATTTCTTTATGTAGTTCTCCAACTGTTATGTTTCTCAATTCATCTGCTGCTTCAACATCACAACCTTGAATTACATTCTCTGAATGAGCTCTGTCATAGCTTGAAGCGGAACCACCTGCTTCATACAGTTGGCTGACACATGCCACATCGGCAGTACATCCTGCTCTGAGAGCAGCTGGTGCAGCTCTGAGCTGACCTCCTGCTTCATACGGTTGGCTGACACATGCCATATCGGCAGTACATCCTGCTCTGAGAGCAGCTGGTGCAGCTCTGAGCTGACCTCCTGCTTCATACAGTTGACTGACACAAGCCACATTGGCAGTACATCCTGCTCTGAGAACAGCTGGTGCAGCTCTGAGCTGACCTCCTGCTTCATACAGTTGGCTGACACATGCCACATCGGCAGTACATCCTGCTCTGAGAGCAGCTGGTGCAGCTCTGAGCTGACCTCCTGCTTCATACGGTTGGCTGACACATGCCATATCGGCAGTACATCCTGCTCTGAGAGCAGCTGGTGCAGCTCTGAGCTGACCTCCTGCTTCATACAGTTGGCTGACACATGCCACATCGGCAGTACATCCTGCTCTGAGAGCAGCTGGTGCAGCTCTGAGCTGACCTCCTGCTTCATACGGTTGGCTGACACATGCCATATCGGCAGTACATCCTGCTCTGAGAGCAGCTGGTGCAGCTCTGAGCTGACCTCCTGCTTCATACAGTTGGCTGACACATGCCACATTGGCAGTACATCCTGCTCTGAGAGCAGCTGGTGCAGCTCTGAGCTGACCTCCTGCTTCATACGGTTGACTGACACAAGCCACATTGGCAGTACATCCTGCTCTGAGAACAGCTGGTGCAGCTCTGAGCTGACCTCCTGCTTCATACAGTTGGCTGACACATGCCACATTGGCAGTACATCCTGCTCTGAGAACAGCTGGTGCAGCTCTGAGCTGACCACTTCGCATTATCAGGCCAAGAATATTCACATGTTGGCTGTGGTCGTGCTCGATGGTCACAACCGTGTCCTCTGCCAAACGAACAGACTCCCTTAGCTTTCTGGCTTGTATTCTCTTTATCGAAATAGGACGGATGTTTTGGAGTTTGTTGTTGAGAATTTTAAAATTGTACCGTGGTAAAACCACAATAAGAAATGAACACGCCACTGCTGTCGTTACAAGCTGGAACATTAATCCAGCCTGAATCCATCGCACGATCAGGGTTATCTCGAAAGCTGGCGAGGATGTAGTGTCCCAAGGATACCATTCCCTAGAATAACAGATTCAATAGTGTACTCAAAACCGTGGAACAATAAATTATTTGGTTCTCTTACTGAACAGGAAAAATAAAGAACCCTATCTACACCTACCTGAAAGGAAATTTTCTTTTTGGTAGACAATCGAGATATGTACCCAAAGAATTAAAGATCCATACTAAGCCTACCACTAAAAGATGTACTTTTTTTATTATTTTGATATATAATCTAGGCGTTTTGTATATTTCTTCCTGTGCCTTGTTGTCCAGCTGTCTAGGTCCTAACATCACATCCATTTCTGTGAAGATGCTGCGCAATATTCCGTGATAATAAACTAATACGGCGACTATTATCATTACTAAACTTGCCGTTAAAAGGACAAAAAGGTTAGACAAAAAATCAAAAGTATTATTTTTATACATATACATTCCCATTGGGAACAAATAGAACACCTGAACTGTAAATGTTATCATTAAGAACCTAGGGTTAAACCAACGAAATAATCGTAGCGCCAGACGAAGCGAGCGATGGTTGACAAGCAGGTGAGCCCACCAAGGGTTGAAATACTTTAGGTAGAACTCAAGGTTGGGCTCGGCTTCGTCCTGCCAGAAACCTGTAAGCAAAGTTCATTGACGTAAAATGAACGTTTGTTATTTTAAACCAATATATGGTCAATCAATGATATGATAAGTGAATTCTGTCAAGAGATGCATAGCAATGATTTCAACAGTTTTTTAACAGGTGTGTTGTTAACTTACTGACACACAGCCTGGTCCTTCCAGGGAGCCAATTGCTCGCTAATTCAATGTGTATGTCCTTCGTTTTTTTTTACAAGTTTTATTAACTTGACTTCGACAACTTACTATTCAAACCGCATCCAAATATTTAAATAATTAAACTATTTCAATACAATGTTGATCCATTTCAATTTTGATATCAGTAGAGTTATCCGCATATAAATTTAGGAAACTTTCATCTACATCAATATCAATAACAATTATATACACTTGTAATAAAAGAGGGCTTAAATCTGATCCTTGTAGTACCCCCTCCTAAATATCTATTAATAACACTAAAAACTAAAACTTAAAACTAAATGTCTATGTTCATTGATATCTCATTATCCTACCTGGCTTCTGACTTATATTAGACAAAAAGTCACAAAACCACTTCAGCACCTTCACTACCATTAACCCCAACCTCGAACATATATCCAAGATTGTCCATTAACCGTTTTCTTCTCACATTGTTACAATATCTTTATAAATCAAGGAACACAATTAACTTTAATATGTCATCATCCGTGTTGATTCCTAGTTAACGTCTGACATTCTGTGACCATATGGAGACGTTGCTCTTTATAATACTGGAACCTTAAATAATGAAGAGTAAGTGCAGATATCTGTTCTAAGAAAAATTGCAGAATAACCTTCTTCCCGACACCCAGACGGAATACGAATAACTTTTTCTGATTAATAAGACACTGTTCACAGTGAATCAAGTTTACAAATTAAGACAATTTGCTCTTGTTCTTGTTCACATTTAACAATATTGTAGCTCACTTACCTTGCCAGTATAAAATTCGTCTGCAGTAATCAAACATCATGAAATCGTCATTTGCTTCTGCAAACATGGTGGCCTCGACGGTAGTTTTGTTTTGCGTAAAAACCGTAATTTTGGATATCAATGGTGCCTAGGGATTGCTGCCTTATCGTGGTGTTCAAATTTGCCTGTTCTGTCGTGTCCCGAGAGTTCTTCTGGCGGAAGCGAATGCTTAGGCCTATAGTTTGACCACCGTAGTCGTATTGGTCGAGGTAGAGAAGCCAGACAAAATGCGGTCCTCGTCAATTTATCTTTTCCTACTCGTTACGACTATTTGTCACTTTCCTCCAATCACCACCCGACGTCTTATGACCTAGTTATCAAGTACGTAGTTAAAAACAAAATAATAAAATATTACAGTAAAAAATAAATTCTGTGCCTATGCTTTATGTTGAAAAACTAGTACAAACAATGCAATACACTCCTTTCTGCATTGAACGCTTTTACTCATAATACACAATATGATATAATGCATTCATTTCTAAGCTGTAGTTTGTACTCCTTATATACACAATCTTTTGTGTTGATACTTTAAATTCTTATACACACAACGTTATGCAATTCTCTCTAAGCTGTAGCTGGTAGGCCCACTCCTTGATTATTTCGAGCATTTGATCGAACAATCAAACAAAACAAAGCATTCGAGCATTGGGCGGCTATTCCTGAAAGCTGTCACGGTGAGAATAAGCTCCCTATCAGTGATATCTACGTGGTTATCACTTGCTATTCAAATAGCAATGATTGCTGTGGCGGACCGCGTGGTAAACACTCAAACGGAAAAAAGAAAATGATGTCTCACCGAAAGACTTCACTTGAGTGACTATATCGAGTTGTCACGAACATCAGGAATAGCCGCCCTAGAAAAAACGTTGCTTCTAACTGAATAAATAAACATAATTATACCTTTGCTTTGTTTGAAACTTTGGTAAATGGTGCTATAACAAAGTTTAAAAGCAATATAAACTTATTTTTATTAACGAGCTAGTACATCTATCACGCTTTTCAACAAAAATCAATTCATATTTCCCACGTGACGTCACATAGGTTTTGAATGATACAATTTAGAAGAGGTGATTGCGGATCTGATTCGAGTTCGTCGTAATCGCGTGATGGATTGAAAAAGCTCAACCACAAGTGTCGGCATCGTGATCGCAATCGGGATCGGGATCACCATCGAATCAAACTAATGGTAAATCAGTATACGACATTGCGATTGTATTGTCAACAAACGCAGAAGAACAATCTAAGTTAATTCTTTCACGATTTCCGGATTGGGATTGTGATCCAGATATCGAAAGTTGTGGTTGGAGCTTACTCGATCTGGATCTGTGGTGGGCGCAAACAGATGTATTTTCCTGCGAGTCATTTTGTTTATTATGCATATATATATATATATAAATATAATAAATCTTAGGAACTGGACTTTATTTTTTAAATACTGCATATATTAATATGCTGACATTAACAACTCTACTAAATAAACAAATTGTTATATTTTAATTTTGTTTCATATATTCTCGTACTTGCAACCTATTTCCCGCTCTTTCTTACAAGAACACAACAGCAAAGCGATCATCAACATCGCAAATGGATAAACTACTGGCAGAAACCAAATAGCAGCAATAAAGTCATAGAAGCGATCATAACTTTTAAAACATATCATCATAAAGAAGACGTATGAGTTTGCAAAGAAGTGGGAGGCCCAGAAGATACTCCCGATGAGTCGTGCTTTGACTCCGGTTGAGTTTTTCATGTAGATCTTGTAGAGAATGTCTTCTGCCGTGATGTAGAACACGAAGCAATACGTGCCGACTAAGCGAGCCATAAAGAAGCCGTGCCAAAGATTTGAGACGAAAAACGTCACGATCAATCTGAAAAGATACTCCACTCGATTAGTTTACTGCAACATGACAAACATCATGAAAAGATACTCCACTCGATTAGTTTACTGCAACATGACAAACATCATGAAAAGATACTTCACTCGATTAGTTTACCACAACATGACAAACATCATGAAAAGATACTCCACTCTATTAGTTTAGTGCACAACTTGACAAACATCTTGTAAAGATACTGCACTCGATTAGTTTAGTGCACAACTTGACAAACATCTTGAAAAGATACTGCACTCGATTAGTTTGCTGCACAACTTTCCTTTCATATATTTTTCATTCAACTGCTTGAATTCAAGAACGAAAAAACTTCAATAATAATAATACCTATTGTTGTATTTTGCTACGTCATATCTGTATTTGATATCCTTTTCTCTTTGAATGCAAGAACAATTTGACTGTGTAATTGACGACTTGCGATGGGAGGAGCTTATTTTAGTTTCCCGCGCGCTCCAGAGATGGCGCGCGAGAAGTGAGGAAACATTCTTGAGAAAACGATGGATCCCATGCTATTGTTACGGGAGCACGCTTAGGGAAAATGTTTAAATTTGTTTAAAAATTTCGAGATGAGTGTAGTTTTTAAGTATTTTAGTCACGAAGGAAGCCAGAGACTACTCAAAGAAAGTTGCAGCTTGTTTGTACCTTCCTTTTTGAAAGAGTTTTGGACCGCTGAAAATCAGGTGGCAGGCACTGTTCTTGTCAAGGCTAGAAGTGTACCTACGTGTTTTTAATTAGTAAATTTAGTTATATTAATGATGCACTCATATCATCATATGTCTGCTATTATGCACGGTTTACTGTTTAATATTTCTAGTTTGTAAAACATAAGAATTCATGATTTAAAGATAATAATACAGACATATATTACCGCCACTATAATGCACGCCTACTTGGGGCCTAGATGACAGGTACCTACCTACCTACCTGTCACCTGTCTTTGAAACTAGGGCTTTGGCTGGATTTAGCCTAGCGTAGGCCTACATTTTCCTTGCCTCTAGTCTAGGCCTAGCCCTGCCTATGCGTGCAGGCTATTTATGTAACTATAAACTTTCATGAATTAATTAATTAACTGTAACGATTAACTCTGATCCTCTGTGCTTTCAGCTTTCTTGGGGAAGTAAAACTTAACACACTTGGGATTGCATCCTTCTTGAGGCAATTTTTGCTGCCGTTTACAGCTTCCCTCAAGTCTGTTGGGATGAAATGACTAGAACACACTGTCACTGTTGACGAAACGGCTTGGTTCCTTCTGCTGTCGCGGCGTATTTTAATTTCCCATATCTTTCTTAGCTTCGCATCTTTGAGAAACAAATGAAATGATATGCCAGGAACTGTAGCATTATTTTTGCATCTAGGAACACAACAATAACGCGGCATTGCTCATTCGCTATGGAAATCTACGCTCAAACTACCCAAAGTTCCCATATGTTCCATGCAAAACGGCTGCAATGTTTACTCACATACGCAGCCATGTTGGGGGCGGGTTGAACGCGTCACGTGAGCGTGACGTAGGTGGGAGGGAACATCCGAAGTCGTCAATACAGTAGATAGCTTAAGGTCCAATTCAAACATACTTTATTAATCTCAGATTTAATAATCCCGAATTTGTTTCGCTGGTGATATACCAAATGCCGTTATTTTAAACAATCGCCAAACTTGTTAGAAGCAACTCTTAGAAAATGTGAAATCTGGAGGCTAAAGATCAATTTCACGCTAAAACTAAAATTGTAACTTATAAGGTGCGGCTATGGATATTGCATGGAACATGTACATACTACGAACATAACATTAACAGTTACTTAATAACTTAACCACTAAATCAAACTTAAGAAAGTTTGCAAACTCCAAACTTTCGTGAGTATGGACCAATCAGTGAGGCAGCTCATACGAAATGTTCCGATCATGACCGAAAGAGATCAATCTACGGTTGTTTCACCCTCCTAATAATGTAAATGTGACCTGACCAGACATAATCAAAATAGTTCGTTCATTTATTACTGCTACTAAAAATACTTTAGAACAACTCATGTAATAGCTATGGTTGAGGTTATGTTAACAATCCATAAGCCGTGTTGTAATTCGTTGAACTTTGCTGCCTACTTGACATCGTTTTCTTCTCTAAAGTTATTGGAATAACTTTAAGTTCAAGCGTGTATGGGTCATGAAATGTAGTCGAGACTAACTTTAGAAAAACATGAGAGAATGTAAATCATACGTACCTGAACTTGTGAAACGGGAACCTCTTGTAAACGTGTTCAGCCAAAACGTATTGGGAACACATGTTGTAATTTTTCCAGAACACTCGAAACGTCGGAGCAAATAGTGATCCTCTGACGTAGATGTTACGAACTGTGTCGAAGTTGTCGAGCATGAAGCCCTCCAGTTCGGCTAAATTGGGGTTTAACTCTCTGAAAAGCAAACAGATCTCAATTATTATTGTGTGTGTCGCAAAATTCTTTATTGCTTCAATCATAATGTTGTTCCCAGCCAACACTTGCCATGCGAGTCCAATAATTTATAATTGTGACAACGTTATGCTATATTTCTCTTGTTTCTAAAATCTACATGAAAAATATTCAGTGGTATGTGTATTATTGAATACGCGCGGTTGAAAGATGTGGATGAGGTTGGGGCTAGTAATATACGAATCTGGATTGAGAGACCCATGTCTTATCAACCGCGGTAGCTAAGAAATATTAAGTGCTGCTAAACAACCCCCCTAACTACGCCATAAATGATTTAACAACAATGGATAATTGATAGCTAAACTCCTCTTCGTATTGGTTTATGTTCTTGCCATGAGAATGCATCAGCATGCATGCAGCCACATATCAAGATGTTTTTGAAGGAAAGCTCTGCGACCAAAATTATAAGCATGACTTAATGAGATACTCTAAAACTTTTGCACATTTTGTTCTGCGGGCTTCGATTGAAAACATTTTGTAACGTGAAAGAGTTGTACGATAATTTTTAAATTAATAAATCTAAGAAATATCTCTGTATTAGGGCATGAATTTCCCTTCAGCGAGCGCCGTCTATTTTGTGCCCCAACTTGCCCAACATTTGAGCGATTGAGAGCTCGCTAATGAAGAAATAATGTATAGTCTATTTTGGTGGCTAATGATTTTCTTACATCTCATCCAGTAAGTCAAGGCGCTGAGTGGGACCTCTGCCTGGTTTGGGGTTGGTAACACTCGGGTAGGCTCCCATGCCTGACGATAAACAAATAATCTCTCCACCCATGAAGAAGAAATACAGGAACATGTATGCACTGAGGCCTGCGTAGGTAGCGTAGAACAATCTGTTGTACCACATATCATGGAGATACTCAGAAGACAACACATACTGTAAAGAAAGAGTTCCCACGTGACGTCACAGCGGCCATGACTGCGACACAATTTATAGACCTAAACGAGATCATTGGCGGATATTATTCATATTTTCCAAAGTCCAAATTAACCAAACTTTATAATCGGCTGATCTATTAATCTCGGATTGGTAACCAGGGTTTCAACAAACATTACACACAAAATGCATGGTGGCTTCTACCGGGTGCCATTTTTGATCTCCGATTAACAGAAAATCGCCGGATTATAGTTTGGTGAAACTGACCCTAAATAATTATCATTTAGGGTTTTAGTAATGAAAAATGACAAATTAGAGCACATACCACTTTCTTTCAAAAACAGGCTATTTTTTAAAGAACCAAGATTTATATACAATATTTATACTGTGGTTCATTAATACTCAGAGCCCTTGTGTCTATAATATTCATAAATATGCACAACTTACATCAAGGGGCCAGACAAGCGAGATAACACCTGTAATAGCCATGACCTTGGCCATATCCTTACACCTGCTGAAGGTCATATCCCAGCACTTGGCGCGAGGACACGGCGGAAAGTGAAGCCAGTCGTAGTAGGTGCGATACCGGAAGAATGTGGTGATACCAACGTGACAGAAGGCGTAGTGCATGGCGTCATAGAAGGACAAGACGGAGTAAACCTTCATTCTGGTGGGTGTGTCTTTCTCATTATGTTCGGAGAGATATACGTCCTGAACTTCACCGGCCAAATTGATCATCTGGAACAATATAAATGAAGCTCCGAATGAAGCTCCGACTTATCAATCTCGTTTGGTAACTACACTTATACCCTTAAGGACTAGCGCCTGTTTTCATAACGTTGTTACTCACATATGGGTATTTTTACCCAATAATTCTAATAAGTCTGCTAGTTCTTTTATTTCCTTAAGGCTTATTTTTGTATTTTATCAGACTCTTTTTAATACTATTGGCTGAAGATTGATTCTTTTAATAACAGAAAAATCATTTTTTTATACGAGTTTTATTAGTTTTTGAAATATGAGCACAAAATCACAATAATTCACATCATTTTAATTTACTTAACTATCCGTTTTCGAACGAATTATGTGCATTAAAAATTAACTGTGTCTTTGACATAAGATAGGTGTGAATATTATGTTTTGTAACTATTTTATATTTTTTTAATTTGATTTTAGATTTTCAAAATTTTAGATACATTTGAGAGTTTTGTTTCAATGTTAATTTTTATATGTAATAGCAATACGTGGAACTGGTATTGTGTAACTTGAAGGTTCTAAGAACAATAAGGAGATTGATACTTTGACAAGTGCCATCAAACCAATATTTTCATTGGCCGTGGGTATATTTTACTCGCGCGCGAGTCCTAAATTGAGGGTTAAAGAACACTGCTTTAAAAATGCATGGTAATCGCCATATCTATTCGTAACAAATCTCCGATAACCGGATAATTCGATACTTAGGGCCAGATGCAGAGTCAGCTTAAGAATAGGATTGGTTAAAGGGTATGTTTTCCTATGAAATATAGTATGTAATAAAAACATTTCTTAGCAACAAACCCTATACTTAACTATACATTTAACTTTGCATCTGGCGCTAAAAGTTTGGTAACACCGGCCCTTAGCAAGGGCAACTCTACCTTGAAGATCATCACCATCATAGGTAGATAGCCGGGTTCCGTTTGGGCTGGTAACCATGGCAACAGAAACTCGGCGTTGTACAAGCTCAACTGAGCAAAGGAGTAGTAAAAGCTGACGATGAAACAGCACCTGCGCAAAATATAGCTACGATCAAGTTTCAAGTGTATTTGTACCGAAACAACCTTACATATGTTTTAGCAGACAAATCAATGATCCTGGTTCCATTATAATATGGTGTTTAACACTTAACTCGATGAAGTATGAAGTCGGAGATTGATTGAAGGAAGGGGAAAGTAGGTAATAGGAATAAAGAGAAAGGGGTGGAACTAATTTCGTCGCCTTTTACGACTGGCGGAGTCAGATTCTACGCCGGGTCCGGACGCAGTTTGGAGGGAGGGGGGTGGAAGGAGACAAACTAAGAAAATAGATCGGTTTTCGACTTGGACCATCAAATATGTTATATAGTTCAGCGTGTGGTTACTCAACCGTACAGATTCTTTCGTCATAAGAAATGTATTCGTGGCAAACCAGTGAGCACCAACTACAAATACCGATTGCTAATTGGTGACCTGTGATCACGCGTATATTACAAGGTCCAACGATATCTAAATGAACTAACGTTTATAGTTGTTAAATACGTCATTTCACTATTATATTACCCATAAAGACGGCTTGCGCGGTAACGCGACGAAACTGTATACCACCTTACCTCTTACTCCCCCCGAGCACCACTGCAGCGTTCACCACAGCCATCAACAGAAGATGAAAAGTCCCCCATAGTCCGCCAAGCCCAAAAGAACCCACAAGACCCAGAAGTGTAGACACCCATTGCTTCTTAGTGGGACTTCTAAGTGTCGGTACAAACCACGCAGATAAAATACATCCAACCAAGAGTATGCAGGGCAGTACGTGTAACTCGAAGGTTATCTCCATGTCTGTAGCAGTGGCCTCTATGGTAAAACGCAACGCGTAAGATTAAGCCGAATGCTGTGATATACAACTTTCAGTTGTAATACGAACACTGGCCGTGTTCAACACACTAGGCAGCGGCGATACGCAACACTAGTGCGCTCTAGTGACAGGTGGGGATACGGTGAAAATGGCTGCTTTGTGCAATACATAAACACGTATTACTTTAAAGATAGTGAAAGCGATTACGCATCAATGTGTTTAAGAAATGCCTAGTTTACTTAATTATGATATTATGCATCTGTAATTTGTAATCAAATCAATCAGAAATATGATTATTTAAGCGCAGCACTGCATACGTGTCGCTACAAGTTTAGGACAGTTGCCTCAATTGCAACCGATAGTTTGTATATGACCAAATAATTAATACTTTAATCCCATACGAACACCGAAGTTAAGCAACCTCGGGCTAGGTCAGGAGGTGTATGGGTGGCCACTCACCTCTGAAACACTAGTTACCGTTCGTTAGAGCAGATTGGAGGGTTCAAAAGCTTGTGTAACAGCTTCGTTCTTCTCGTCAACTGCTCGGCAGTCCAGATTAGTGGAGGAACCTATATGACTGGTCAAAGTTACATCGTCCTTTCGGATGTGACGTAAAGCCAATGGTCTCATTGGTACTTTTCGACAGGAGTAGGCTACGTGCCGGTACCAGGCTTCCCCTCCTCCCTTCCTCATTATCATTCATCAATTATCACTCATCAGGCTAAAGAGGGCATTGTGCCTTACACTGGCCTTAATTACAATAAAATAAATAAATAAAATACTTTAATACATCCCACTTGAAATTAAATAATATGACTGATTTCAGATTGATTTGTTCACAATTTATTGATGAAGATCAATACTAAGAGCCGATATTTTGAACTCCGGATAAATACTAAGTAAGCTACTTACTTGCTTTCTTCATAACATCCAGTTGTCCCATTAGCTAGTTGCCAAGGTGAATACAAGTTCGTAGCCTTTTAAATATTGATTCGTATTTTATAATACAGACCCAAAGTCTACTAGGAATTGTTTTAAACTAGTCTCATAAACATGTATTTAATTACGAAAATAGCATTGCACAAAATAGCCATCTTTGCCGTAGTACCACTTGCCTCTAGAGCGCACTAGTGTTGCGTGTCGTAGCTGTCTAGAGTGTTGAACACGACCAGTGCCCTGTATTACTTTACTAGTAAGTAAGTAAGTAAGTAAGTTTTATTTCCAGATCAATATAGCATATTGCATTGTATACGCTTTGTGATGACCCCTAAGTTTAATTGTCAGTGATGATAAGTAGCAATTAACTTATCCTAGACAAATAAACTTTTTTGTTGAGGTGTTTGGAAATATGCATTTGCTGTATGAATGAAACAGGATGCAGTTTAATGTATACTGCACTTCATTGTCTGCCGTGCCTTATGGTAATGGTGTATAGTGTTTTTCTTAAAATTGATTTGTTCCTTACATTTTTCAAGATGACTTTGCTTATTTGCTTATGTGGAAATTTGATTGGGGAATGATAGCGCTGATAGCGATCATTTATATGCGGTTGGGTCGCATGTCCGTAAGGTTATGACGCATAATATTAAGGACCTGGGTTTGAATTCTGCGTAAGATATAGGTATAAGCTGTATTCACATAATGCGTCCATACCGGACGGCCATAGCCCCAGTGACATGAAATTGGTAGTCGATTTCACAATATGTATTTAGTCATTTATTAAATATTCTCATTCATATTGAAAATACTGTAACACAATCTTACAATCATTGTTCAATCTTCTTCATGCAAATTATTGGTATTTGTGGAAAAGTCTTGGCGTGGTTGAAATTGTGCTTTTAAATAGTGACAATACATCTTCTTCTTCAATCTCTGCTTCTCTACAACGCTAGTGAGGTTAACATAGCAAAGCACTTCAAATAATTTATTCGTCTTCCGACATTGTCTACATACTGATGATTAAACAACGTAACATACGTCAGCGAACTCCGGATCAACTCCAAGTATAAACGTTCGGAGTTGGAGTTAGTTCGGTGGTCTTTCACTTAACTTTCGACGCACCTCCGTACCGCAATCCTAAAGCAATAACCATCATCGCAAATGGATAAACTACTGGCAAATACCAAACAGCAGCCATGAACTCATAGAACACATCAGCACGTTTAAAAAATACCATCAAGAAGACGTATGAGTTTGCAAAGAAGTGGGAGGCCCAGAAGATACTCCCGATGAGTCGTGCTTTGACTCCGGTAGAGTTTTTCATGAAGATCTCGTAGAGAATGTCTTCTGCCGTGATGTAGAACACGAAGCAAAACGTGCCGACTAAGCGAGCCATAAAGAAGCCGTGCCAAAGATTTGATACGAAAAACGTCACGATCATCCTGAAAAGATACTCCACTCGATTAGTTTACTGCAACATGACAAACATTCTGGAAAGATACTCTACTCGATTAGTTTACTGTACAACTTGACAAACATCATGACTAGATACGTCTCTCGATTAGTTTAGTGCACACCTTTCATTTATGTTCAAATACAAAAATGTATTTTCTTTTGAGATGTAATAATTTTGAGTTTGTTCCCATGTTGTTGAAAACTATACACACTAAAGCCAAATTATCTTATAGCAAGCGTCATATTTTTGTGGAGCGCAACTTCGAAAATTGATAATCTGGAGGCGAAAAGTTTGAGAGTCTAGACCTTGCATTAGAAAACATAAAGCCGGGTGTACACAACTGAAATCAGTTGGCCAATTCGATTAGCCAAACTTTGTCAAAAACATAACCTCACTTTCGGAGCATTATTTTAAGTTTTATCAATTTTAATATTTTGTTTTGCACAAAAAATTACACCCGTTACATTGTCTAACTAAGATTTAACTTATGATATGAAACCAATATTTGATGAAACAAATCAAGTGTTCCTGAAAGTTGGAGAATTTTAGAAGGAGTTATCGTAAAATTTGGTTAACCCAACAACCCAATCTAGCATATTCTATATGGAGATAAGTTAGCCAACTAAGATCAGTAGTGTGCACCCTACTTGAGATATGATAAATCATACACACCTGAACCTAGGCAACGGGAACTTCCTGTAAACGCGTTCACCCAATACGTATTGTGCACATAAGTTGTAATTTTTCCAGAACTCTCGAAACGTCGGAGCAAATAGTGATCCTCTGACGTAGATGTTACGAACTGTGTCAAAGTTGTCGAGCTTGTAGCCCTCCAGTTCGGCTAAATTGAGGTTTAGCTCTCTGAAAAGCAATCAGATCACGATTATTATTAGTGCGACGCGCTATCCTACTTTGCTTCTATATTATTGTTTCTAGCAAACTATATTATGATGCTTATTACATATTCTAGTCCCCAATCACTTATTCATATGTTTCATATTTGAAATATACATTTTTGATTGGTTATCGCTCACCTGTCGATGGTGTTTGGAACCCACAGGGTTGGTTAAGTCGCTTTAATTTAAAGCCCCCCACTGAAAATAAGTCTTGTTACTGAGTGTGTCGACTCTATAAATACGAATTTATTTTATGTGAGTACAAACTTTTTGCTTGTTGTCTCGAATATCTACATGCAAATTATGCAGCATGTTTGAGTTTTATAGAATAAGTGCGGTTGAAAGATATGGACCTGAGTTTGGGGCTATTGTACGAACCTGGATTGAGAGACCCATGCCTAAACAAACGCGGCAAAGAGACTGCGTAATAGATGATTTTCAAAATTCATCATTTTTGTAAAGGTCTTCTAAATCATCAATGACAACAATGTACAATAAAAATAACAACCAGTTTTCAAATGTTATGTCAACTTGCATTTGTGAATTATTTTCCATTATTGCCATTGACGAATTAGAAGACCGTAATTAACTCCGTCTTTTAGAGTCCTAGACAATTCTGAAAATCATAAGTCGATGATTTAATTAAAAACCATGTTTTAACAACAAAACAACAGTGAATGTCAACAAAATGTCACTTTACAGAAGTTTATTTTTTGTCACAGGAATGCATCTACGGCCACATAGCCTTGACTCAAGCCTTCCTTAACTCAGCCTCTCCTTATCCTCGTCCAACCACCAATCACAAAAGCCCTGCAAAACGTATGCCGTTTCGAGATTGGCGGTTGAGCGTCTCTAAGGAGAGGCTGGGTTGAGGAACGCTTGAGTCACAGCTATGAATTTAAACCCTAGTCTACCTTGAGTGGTGAATAATTTTCTTACATCTCATCCAGTAAGTCAAGGCGCTGAGTGGGACCCCTGCCTGGTTTGGGTTTGGTAACACTGGGGTAGGCCCCCATGCCTGACGATAAACAAATAATCTCTCCACCCATGAGGAAGATATACAGGTTAAAGTATGTTCTGAGCCCAGCATAGGTAGCGTAGAACAGTTTGTTGTATGAAGTATCCTGGGCATATTGCCACGTCAATACGTACTGCAAAGAAATACACTTTTAAATTCATAGTTCCCACGTGACGTCACAGCGGCCATGATTGCGACACAATTGATTTAGGCCTATCCTAGATCATTGGCGGATAAAATTAAAATTTACGGGGAAGGATAGGATTTAAAGGGTTAACATAAGTAACGAAAAATCGTCAGTTGCAGGACCTGGGTCCCAGGGTGACTCTGCTAAAGTCGTCCTAAAATAACTTCGGTAATGTTTTCGTCATCAATCAATGACGTATTTACGGTCCCGGCCAACCCGAGCAGGTATCTGAATACGCCACGGCCGCTGGTTGGTTGCCGCTCATCCACCCGTGACGGAAGCAATACCAAAGTTGTTGTACGACGACTAAAGTCGAGCTGAGAGTGGCTTAGGCCTCCATCCGTTGTTGATTTTTGTGTGATATTTAAAACATAATAGTTCTTTGTATAGAGTGCAGATATTTTAAGGTGAGATAGTTTGAAGCTCCACCCCATAGTTATGTGACCACCGCCCAGAATAACAAACAAAACTGATTATAAATAATATAACACAGGCATAAGGGATAGGGGTTGTCTCAAAAGCGAATGAAGTAAGCAACAGGTAAGCGTCAAACTAAGAAAATCTCAAGTCTAGTATGCAATACTCAATGGTTCATTAATACTCAGAACTTTTGTGCCTATGATATACATATATATGCACAACTTACGTCGAGTTGCCAGACCTGCGCGAATACAACATTAATAGCCATGACCTTGGCAATGTCCTTACACCTGCTGAAGGTCATATCCCAGCACGTGGCGCGGGGACACGGTGGAAAGTGAAGCCAGTCGTAGTAGGTGCGATACCGGAAGATTGTGATGATGCCCAAGTGACAGAAGGCGTAGTGTATGACGTCATAGAAGGACAAGACAGAGTAAACCTTCATTCTGGCGGGAGTGTCTTTCTCTTTATGATCGGAGAGGTATGCGTCCTGAACTTCGCCGGCCAAATTGATCATCTGGAAGAATATAAAATCTTTAGCACAGAATAATAAACGTTATCTGTCTAAAGGACTTCCTGCTCTTTTAAGCTGCCTTGCGGAACACCTTATTTCAGTCCACTAAAAGTGATTTTAAATATTTTATTTATTTATTAATCATTTCCATTTACTACAAAATAGAATGGGGGTTGGCAGAAAAGAGCACAGCTCCAAACACCAGAGTGACTGCCAACCCATACTAAAATTAAAATATAATAATGAACATAATACAAAATACAAAATATAAAATACAAAACAAAAAACATGAAAACATAATATGAATGAAAATATAATTATAAGATACAACTGTTAAATATGAAGTAAAAAAGAATAAAAAAGAATAAAAAAATGAAAATTTACAAAACAATGTTTAAAAAATGCTCCGTTAAAGATATTTACACTGTCCCAAAAGTAAATAAAAATATGTCTTGCTATAGAGAATTTAATGCTCTTTCTTATAAATAGTTTTGTATTAAAATAAATATAACATTTTTCCTTGTGTTCTTAATTAGGTGTGAAAGGTGCCCAGTAACATCACATTACCAAAGACAATCGAGAACGTCTGGAAAACGGAAATATTGATTTGAACAAAGAAACATTCATAAGAAGGAGCACTAAATTCTCTACAGAATGACATATATTGATTTACATTTAATGCATTTAAAACGGATAAAAATCGGGAGTTCCGCAGGCTAGGAGAAAAAACATTCAAGTCCGGTTTTCATAAATCCGAATTCACCAATTAATTTAAACTCCGATTAATAATCTCGTTTTGTAACTTTAAAAAAACATGACACTAAAAATGCATAGGTTCGCCATATTTATTATTATTATTTATTAGTAATTGACTATTCTTGACATCACAAAAAATATTTAAAAGTTTTTACAAGAAACGGCTTCGACGCTAGTAAACATTATTCTAAAACACTTAAAATCCTAAGAAATTTTGTGCCGCTATGAGCCTTCTGAACACTTAATACTACGCTAACAATTCAATTAAACTAAACTAAACCAAAACTAAACTAAAACTAAACTAAACTTACACTAACACGTCACAGGTTTAAAAGCTTGCCACATGTGCTTTTTGCACATGGAAGGCAAATGGCTTTCTTGACAGTTTTTAAAGCCCTACTTTTGGTTTGGTAAATGTGCCCTTCAATAAATCAGACAAAAAATTAAAAAAATCGAGTGCAATTTTTATTGAGAATGGTTGAACCGTTTGGGCAGGAAGGCTGTTTTAAGTTTTTGTGACGTCACTAGCCGTGACGTCACAGCGGGGCAAGGCCGGCTCGCCCCGATAACCCCGCAGCCAGCGCCGTCCGACAGTTCGTGTCATGTCAAAGCTCGTCGCATCTACACTGAGAATAATGTTCGGAAATGTATTTTAATACGTTTAAAGTAAATTACAAACATGGTTGGTTCGTGTGTTGTTTTTCAGTGTACAACAGCAAAGTGCAAAGATCGGGCTTGTATTTTATTTATTTCCAAGCATTGACAAATATTTAGGCATACCGCATAATATATAAAAGGTGGTTACGAGTAGTAAAAAGAAAATATTTCTAACCTACTAAAACTGTATGTGTAGTTGGCCTATGCAAGAGAAAGAAAATATATCCGCTAACTACGCAAATACCTATTCAAAATTGAAGTATAATGCTGCTTCTCCTTGGGCGGTCTTGGTCCGTATACACGCCGTTTGCTTCCGGGTATACTGATTCATGACGGCGCTCGCGACACACGAGGAATAACTACCCTCTTGTTTTTACCAAATGACTCTCAAGACTTCATCCAATACACAAACACTACGTTTATCAAGCAGACTGGGTTCGGACTGACTTCAGTACGCACCGAGTTCGGAACCCGTTTAGCAATTGCATACTTCAATCCGGACTCCTCTTATTAGACCCTATCCCTAGTCCTATTAAACCGGACTAGATCGGCTTCTTAACAGAATTGAAATAAGCTCGAGCTGAGGTGTTTATCAGTCGAACTCGGTGCGCACTAAACTCGGCTCGCACCGTCAAGTGCGAGCTCAGTCCGCTTGATAAACGAAGTGAAATATTTGTTTTGTTACGCAAAGTGTCTCCCCATTTTGTTCGAAATAAGTTTGAGGTATTTCACCGTCTGCACGCACGCGTAACACGAAATCGTCTGCCGAACTGTGCTCAAACTGTCCAAGTCTAAAATTATTTTTTAGAAAATGAATGAATTGTTGTTCACTCCCAAGTCAATGCTTAGACTACTGCTTTAATTGATTCAGATTCTTGATACTAAATCCGTGTCCATAAGTCACCGTGTTCCAAACTCTGCCTTCGAATGTTTTGCACTCCGCACTATCGATCACGTTATTCCGTCGTCTTTGGTCAATTTCTTCGACTGTGTTGTATTTTGGTTCGAAACATTAGAGATGAACACATTCTGGACTGACTGCACTTTCTAAAAATAACGTAATAAACGAATAAACAGTACTTTGCCCTCTGAAAGCGGGTCTCGCAGCTGCGAGGGTTGCATTGAAGGCCGCGTAGACAATTCAAACCTGCCCCGCTGTGACGTAATTTTCGCGCCACAATCGACCTCGCTCGAAAATAAGTTTTCCCTCATAATCAATGAACCACTGAACCGATTTACGAGATTTTTTCTTTATTCCTATTTTCTATTGGGTCTTTATCACATAATCATCCATCTCTTCAAACCGGGATACTGCCTTTAAGAGCGTTGGGCAAGCTGACCATATTTGACCATATTTGACCATATTTGACCATATTTTTTCGTAGCAAATCTCCTAAAACCGGATGATTGAAACTAAGAGCTAGATGAACAGTCTGGTCAAGTAAAGCGTTTGTTTATGGTTGCTATGGGGTTCCTTTTTTTTACTTATAAAAAATAGCATTAAATAAAACAATTCTATCCTATAATCAACTTGAAAGTTGTAAGTGCATCTGGCTTTGAAAGTTTTTTTAACGCCGGCCCTTAGCAAGAGCAACTGTACCTTAAAGACCATTGCCATCATAGATAGAAAACCGAATTCCTTCTGGGCTGGTAACCATGGCAATAGAAACTCGGCGTAGTAGAAGCTTAACTGAGCGAAGCAGTAGAAAAAGCTGACGATGAAACAGCGCCTGCAGAAAATATAGCCATGTTCATGTATCACGTATACTTGTCCCGAAACAGCCGTACAGATGCTTTGGCTTAATTGAGACAACTCATTAATATGTGTTTCATTTTAATTAGGTGAGGTCAGATATTGTTTACAGGAGAGGGAAAGTAGGAGAAATATTTCAAGGATGAAAAGGAAGGGGTAGACCTTTTACCGTCGCCTCTTACGACTGGCGTAGTCAGATTATACTCCGTGTTCAGAGGCCACCGCTCCTTCTCCTCCACGTGAGAAGAGGGACAAATTAGAACGCGTCCCAATTTTTGACTTGACCTCTTAATTGACAAGACCAGAGTGTGTCGAAACAACCTAACAGATTCTTTCGTCGTAGACAAGTGATTCGTAGCCCACTAGAAAACCCCAATTATAAATAATAATAATAATAATAGTAATAATAATAATAATAATAATAATAATAATAATAATAAAGAACTTCTTAAGGATAGCGTCGATAGGGTAGCATCGAACAAATGGTTAACGTCCGGGGACATTTTCAGCGAAACAGAGGGATTTATGATCGCTATTCAAGATAAAGTAATCAAGACTAACAATTACAAAAAATACATACTGAAAGACGTCACAGTGGAAGATAAATGTAGAAAATGTAATTTGAACGGCGAAACAATTGAACATATCGTATCTGGGTGCAAAATGCTTTGTCAAACAGATTATCTTCATAGGCATAACCAAGTTGCAAACATTGTACATCAAAAATTAGCCATGAAGTATAAACTTATAAACACAACCACTGCGTATTACAAATACAAGCCTGAAAAGGTATTAGATAGTAAAGACTACAAATTATATTACGACCGGGCAGTTATTACAGACCAAACCATACATCACAATAGACCGGATATTATATTTATTGACAAGAAGAAACAAGAAACGATTTTAATTGATGTTGCCGTCCCTTTATGCCACAATGTAGAGACAACTTGGCGGGAAAAGATAAACAGATATAAGGAATTATCTATTGAAATAAAAAGGTTGTGGAAGCAGAATAATGTAACTGTTATACCGTTAATTATATCAGCAAATGGCATTGTTCCACGTAAACTCCATGACAGTATTAAACTAATTGGTCTCCAACCGAACATATACATCGAGATGCAAAAAGCAATTATTTTGAACACGTGTAGGATAGTGCGAAAATTTTTGAACTAAGAAGAATGAAGACTTCAAGAAGTTCTCCATCCCGATGGTGGTTTTCGTGGTTTCCACCGTACAAAGAGCGAATGCTGGGATGAGTACAAATCGGCCACGACCGTACATAGCATCCACAGTTCGGTTTGGAAAAAATAATGTGGACAATGATATATTCAGTAGTATAGCCAAATGTGGGCATTTGAGAAGCAGAAGAAGAAGAAGAAGAAGAAGAAGAAGAAGAAGAAGAAGAAGAAGAAGAAGAAGAAGAAGAAGAAGATATATTAAGTAGTAGTTCTAAGTAGATTTTAATAAGGTAAACACATGGAAATACTTGACATTTGTGTCCGTACAACATGTTTATGCCGGTTTTGACCGAGTTTGTATGTATTGCAACAATAAAAAAATAATAATAATAATAAACATAATAATAATAATAATAATAATAATAATTATAATAATAATAATAATAATAATAATAATAATAATAATAATAATAATAATAATAATAATAATAATAATAAAAATAATAATAATAATAATAATAATAATAATAATGTGTTTATTGGTCCTTTAGTTGATCATACAATGATATCTGACAAGTCATAACATAATATCAATAATAATAATTAAGATTATTACAATCATTACATTGATACAAGCTCTTTAACAGAATAAAATAAAAATAATTTTCAATTAAAAACGCCCTAGGCGCCACCTTGAAACTTCCACTCCTTCAATTTTTATATAATTTTTATTATAATACCACCCGCTTATTGGTTAGAAGTCAGTTATCTATGAGTGATGAATGCTTCGGTAATGTGTTTTGGAACAAAATTATTCACACTGTGATTTATTGTAATAGATAAGGAGAGCTCAAAACGTACAGACGCTAATGATAATAGCCACTTTACCTCTTACTCCCCCCGAGCACCACTGCAGCGTTCACCACAGCCATCAACAGAAGATGAAAAGTCCCCCATAGTCCGCAAAGCCCAAGAGAAGCCACAAGACCCAGAAGTGTAGACACCCATCTCTTCTTGGTGGGACTTGTAATTGTCGGTACAAACCATGCAGATAAAATACATCCAACTAAGAGTATGCAGGGCAATACGTGTTGCTCGAAGTTTATCTCCATGTCTGTAGCAGTAGCCTCTATGGTAAAACGCAACGCGTAAGATTATGCCGAATGCTGTGATATATAATTATTGGGTGTAATACAGGACACTGGCTGTGTTTAACATACTAGACAGCAACGATACGCAACACTAGTGCGCTCTAGCGGCAGGTAGTGATACGGCGAAGATAGCCGCTTTGTGCAATACTATTTCCGTACATAAATACGTGATACTAAGGATAGCAATTACGCATCAATGTATTTAAAAAATGCAGAGTATATTCAATTATTTTAAGGGTTTTAGTCATATTTTTTAACCTTGGGTTGGGAGTAGAATTTCATACAGCTCACCGCGAAGTTAGGCAACTTTCTTATATATTACAACCTGCATTGCAACCGATAGATTACAACAAGTTTTAACCGATAGGTTGTTTATAACCAAATACTCTAATTTACTACCAATCGGTAGTAATACAAGGAGAGTTTACTAAATTTTGCAGCGACACTTATGTTTTGCTGCCTTCAAGCTTAATTAATATGGCAGCTAATATGAATTTCTTTCATATTGATTTGGTTACAATTTATAGATGGCTATCTTTACTAAGGGCCGGTATAATGAATTTCGGATTTACACTTAGTAAGCTACTAACTTGTTTTCTTCATGACATCCAGGCTTCTATTTAGACATTGCCACCGTGAAAACAAGTAAGCATTATAAAATATAGATTTGAATTTCATAATAGCTGGCCTAAGTCTACTATAGGTATTTTTTAAATACATTGATGCGTAACCGCTAGCCTTAGAAACACATAAATCTGTATGAAAATAGCATTGTCAATACAGCCAGTATTTCTCCGTATCACCCTTTGCCGCTAGAGCGCACTAGTGTTGCGTGTCGCCCCTGTCTAGTGTGTTAAACACGGCAAGAGTCTTGTATTACTCTAATAATGTATACTGACCTTCATTGTCTGACGTGCCCTATGGTAATGGTGTGCAGTGTTTTTGTTAAGGTTGATTTGTTCTATATATTTTGCAAGAGGACTATGCTTATATGGAAATTTTATTGGTGAATGATAGCGCTGCCCACGATCATTTATATGCGGTTTGGTCACAGGTCGTAAAGGTAACGACGCCTAATATTAGGGACTTGGGTTTGTATTCCGCAGAAGGCATAAGTATAAGGTATATTTACATTATGCGCATTGCTGCCTTACCGGAGGCCCCAATGGCATGTGATTGGTAGTTCATTGTTACAGTATACTTATTTAAATTTCTTATGTATTAGATATTCCTATTTATACTTACAATACTGAACAGGGTTGGGCAGAATATAGCATAGTTAAGTGTGACTGCCAACACATACTATAAAAGTAAATAAAAACTAATAATTATAGCAATAAATGAACTTCTAGAAAAGCCACCCTAGAAACAGCGACGTTCGTCACTGAATAAATAAATAAATCATACCTTAGCTATGTTTGAAGGTTTGGTAAATGGTGCCATAACAAATTCGAAATGTTATACACACTTATTTTTATTGACAAGCTAGAACACATATCACGCTTTTTAACGAAAATCAATTCATATTTTCCACGTGACGTCACATAAGTTATGATTTTGATACAATTTAGAAGAGGTGATAACGTGAATATGATTCGAGTTCGTCGTAATCGCCTGATATATTAAAAAAGATCCAACCACTATTGTCGGCATCGTGATTGCAATCGGAATCGGGATCACCATCGAATATTTTCCCATGCTAAATCATTATACGACATTGCGATTGTATTTGGAACAACGCCGAAAGAACAATCTAAGTTAACTCGTTCACTATTTATTCCGGATTGGGATCTCGATCCAGATACCGAAAATTGTGGTTGGAGCCAATTGGAGCTTAACTCGATCTGAATCTGGGGTGGGCGCGAACAGATGCATTTTTCTGCGAATCATTTTATTTATTGTGTATATATATATATATATATAATAAATCTTAGGAACTTGACTTAAGTTCTTAAATGCCACATATATTGTTAGATAGTGGGAACCTACCGTGACACCTACCCAATTCCGTCGGCTCGGCCTCGAACCCACGGACTTCAAAGTCGACGGCCCCGTAGAAGTACTGGGGCGTAACTCTAGCGGTGGTTCTCACATCAATTGGATCAGGATATACCGGTTCAAACAGATTAGGGCTTGGAATTACAAGACTTTGGTTCAAACAACAGAGGAACCGCAATTTATTGAGTTAGTAATTTATTCTATACGTGGCTGAGTAATGGCGAATCTGTCTATGCGTATTGGGTCCCCTTGATACGTTAACTTAATTAAATGAGCAGCCGAAGTGCCTCTACCTTGGTTTCCCGGCGTTCAATCTCTCTATCTGCCTTGGTTGAGTGCGTGACGACTTCTCCGCTAGGATTCCCGTTGTTATGATTCGGTCTCTCTTTCCCTTGGATCTTCTCCCATTCACCTTGGTGTTGCTCCTCCACCTGGTTCGTTCTTCCGTAAAATGCGCCGAGTTACACCTGTCTTCCCTCGCACCTCGACTTTCCTACGTCATACCCCAGTCATCCCCTCTCTGCCCTACGCCGGCCGCCACAAACCGAATATTACTAATCAAACTACCCGGTTCGACCCCCTCCCGTAGCAATCACATAAGAGTGGGACCGGGGCTCACTGACGACATCATCGAACCAGCGCCCTCCTGAACCGAGCAGTCAGCAAAGTTGCCGCAATGATTGACCTCAATACAATTATAAACGTTTACACCAGTCACCATAACATGAAATTACAAACAAGCTAGACTGACGAAATAGGCGAGCACAGCGCATACTTTACGGTGACGACAGCTGTGAGAAAACACATCATGTCACCATAAAGTATCCATAAATCACGTAAATAAAACAAAGTAAACATGAAATAATGAACAAGAACCAATTTTTTACCTCACAGTATTACTATGCTGACATGAACAACTCTTCTATATAAATAATTTGTTATATTTTAATTCTTTTTCATACATTATCGTACTTGCAAACTATTTCCCGCTCTTTCTTAGAAGCACGTCATGTAGGATTTCAGCATTTCTGTAATCGCAATAGTAAAGCAATCACCAACATCGCAAATGGATAAACTATTGGCAGAAACCAAATAGAGGCAATGAAGTCATAGAAGCGATCAGAAGTTTTTAAAAATATCATCATAAAAGAGACGTATGAGTTTGCAAAGAAGTTGGAGGCCCAGAAGATACTCCCGATGAGTCGTGCTTTGACTCCGGTAGAGTTTTTCATGTAGATCTTGTAGAGAATGTCTTCTGCTACGATGTAGAACACGAAGCTAAACGTGCCGACTAAACGAGCCATAAAGAAGCCGTGCCAAAGATTTGAGACGAAAAACGTCACGATTATCCTGAAAAGATATTTCACTCGATTAGTTTACTGCAACATGACAAACATCATGAAAAGATACTCCACTCGATTAGTTTACTATACAACTTTCTTTCATATTTTCATTCAACTGCTTGAATTCAAGAATAAAAAATTAGGTCCAATTCAAACATACTTATTTATCGCAGATTTAAGAGCGAAGGATACCTTTACGTCAAAAACCACAGAAAAGTTTCATTTTTAAATTATATCTCATGATTAAAACACAAAATCGAAAATCTGAAAAACCATGGCGCTGTAGTTTGGTAAGCCCTACAGACTGAATGATAAATATATTTAACGTTATTATCAGTATGACTGTGATAACGATTTCATTAGTAATTTAAGGAAATCGTTATCACAGTCATACTGATTATAATGTTAAATAAATTTATCATTCAGTCTGTAGGGCTGACCAAACCACAGCGCTGAGATTTCTCAGATTTTCGATTTTGTGTGTCAATCTTGAGAAATAATTAAAAAATGAAACTTTTCTGTGGTTTCTCGATTTTGTTTCCATGCTGATATACCAGATACAAGTTTTCTTAAATCTATCGCCATACTTGTTAGAAGAGAATTTTAGAAAATGTTAAATCTGGAAGTTTAAGGCTCCTTTCACGCTTAAACTAAAATTTTAACTTATAAGGTTCGGCTATGGATACTGCATGCTACACGTCCATGCTACCAACAAAACATTAACAGTAACTTAGCTCCAAATTGTAACGTATGTATGAACAAACCAGAAGGCAGCTTTATACGAAATGTTCCGATCATGACCGAAAGAACTCGATCTACGGTTGTTTCTTCTCTCTCTTTATAATGATAATGCGATCAAACCAGACAGAATCGAAATAGTTCGATCTTTTATTACTGCTACTAAAAAAACTTTCGAACAACTCATGTAATAGCTATGGTTGAGGTTAAGGCTATCATTCTTAAGCAGTGTTGTAAATCGTTGAACTTCGCTGCCTATTTGACATCGTTTTCATCTCTAAAGTTAATGGAATAAGTTTAAGTTTTAGCGTGTATGGGTCATGAAATTTAGTTGAGACTAAGGTCCAGTCTTACAATGTCCCAATAACAACATATTTGTTGAATAGCTGGTTTTCTCCATGGCAACCACCAATCAAAACCCTTGAAATCCTCCAAATAGCTTAATTGCTATAAATAACTTTCTTAATAGGAAATTGTTAGACCGGCCCTAAGGGCCGGTCTTACAATCTCCTAATAAGAAAGTTATATGTAGCAATAAAGCTATTTGGAGGATTTCAAGGGTTTTGATTGGTGGTTGCCATGGAGAAAACAAGCTATTCAACAAATATGTAGTTATTGGGACATTGTAAGACTGGACCTTAGTATAATAAGAAAGTTATTTGTAGAAATTAAGCTATTTGGAGGATTTCTAGCGTTTTGATTGGTGGTTGGCTATTCGACGAATAAGTAGTTATTGGGACATTGTAAGACTGGATCTTAGAAAACAGGAGAACATGAACTATACATACTTGAACTTGTGAAACGGAAACCTCATGTAAACGTGTTCAACCAATACGTATTGTGAACACATGTTATAATTTTTCCAGAACACTCGAAGCGTAGGAGCAAATACCGATTTACTGAGGTAGACATTACGAACTGTGTCGAAGTTGTCTAGCTTGTAGCCCTCCAGTTCGGCTAAATTGGGGTTTAACTCTCTGAAAAGCAAACAGATCTCGATTATTATTGTGTGAGAAGCGTGATTCTACTTAGCTTCAATCATAATAATTATTGTTATTCCAAGCAAACATTCGCCATGCTATTGAATTAGTTGTGTCCAATAATTGTAACACGGCGAGCGCCGCCTATTTAGCTCCCCAATATTGCGCAACATTTGAGCGATTGACAGCTTGCTTATGACAAAATAAAGTATAGTCTATTTTGGTGGGCAATGATTTTCTTACATCTCATCCAGTAAGTCAAGGCGCTTGGTGGGACCCCTGCCTGGTTTGGGGTTAGTGACACTCGGGTAGGCCCCCATGCCTGACGATAAACAAATAATCTCTCCACCCGTGAAGAAGATATACTGGAACATGTATGTACTGAGGCCTGCGTAGGTAGCGTAGAACAATCTGTTGTTCCACGTATCTTGACGATACTCAGGCGAAAACACATACTGTAAATAAAGAGTTCCCACGTGATGTCACAGCGGCCATGATTGCGACACAATTGATTTAGGTCATCATTGCCGGATATTATTCAAATTTACCAAAGTCTGAATTTACCAGACTTTTTAGTCGTTCGATTTACTAATCTCGGATTGGTTACCATGGTGTCAACAGCATTACATACAAAATACATGGTGGCTTCTACCGGGTGCCATTTTTGATCTCCGTTAACAGAAAATCGCCGGATTATAGTTTGGAGAAACTGACCCTACATAATTATAATTTATGGTTTTAGGATAAGGGTCGGTCAAACAATCTCCTAATGAAAAAGTTATTGGTAGCAATTACGTTATTTGGAGGATTACAAAAGTTTTGATTGGTCGTTGCCATGGAGACAACAAGCTATTCGACGAATAAGTGGTTATTGGGACATTGTAAGACTGTACCTAAGTATCATAAGTAATGAAAAGTAAAAAGAGCACATACCACCCAAAAACAGGCTAATTTTTAAAGAACTAAAATTGTCTATACAAAACTTATACTGTGGTTCATTAAGTGGTTCATTAATAGTCAGAGACCTTGTGTCATAATATACATTTATATGCATAACTTACATCAAGGGGCCAGACAAGCGAGATAACACCTGTAATAGCCATGCCCTTGGCAATGTTCTTACACCTGTCCAAGGTCATATCCCAGCACATGGCGCGGGGACACGGCGGAAAGTGAAGCCAGTCGTAATAGGTGCGATACCGGAAGAATGTGGTGATACCAACGTGACAGAAGGCGTAGTGCATGACGTCATAAAAGGACAAGACAGAGTAAACCTTCATCCTGGTGGGAGTGTCTTTCTCTTTATGTTCGGAAAGGTGTAAGTCCTGGACTTCGCCAGCCAAATTGATCATCTGGAAGAATATGAATAATGAACATGATAATTTCTTTTGAGGACTTCCTGCTTTTAGGTCAATTCACATGATGCGATTGATAGGCGATGAGCAGTGACCAATCACAACGTTTCCGTGGCCCTGAGCAAGAGCAACTGTACCTTAAAGACCATTGCCATCAGAGCTAGGAAGCCGTATTCCTTCTGGGCTGGTAACCATGGCAACAGAAACTCGGCGTTGTAGAGGCTCAACTGAGCGAAGGAGTAGAAAAAGCTGACGACGAAACAGCACCTGCGCAAAATAGAGCTACGATCAAGTTTAATGTGTATTTGTACCGAAACAACCTTACAGATGTTTTAGCAGACAAACCAATTATCTGGGTTCCATTATAATAATATGGTGTTTAACACTTAACTAGATGAAGTATGAAGTCGGAGATTGATTGAAGGAAGGGGAAAGTTGATTAAAAGATGGAAACATAGTAGAACAGGTAAAACGTTATATAAAACCTAGTAGTTGGACTATACACTGTTCCTAGTCAAATCAAACAATTAAAACCGCCAAACGAAATGGCGGTTTTAATTGTTTGATTTGACTAGGAACAGTGTATAGTCCAACTACTAGGTTTTATATAAGGGGAAAGTTGGTTTGAATATTCAAAGGAGGAATGAAAAAGGGGTGAAACTAATTCCGTCTCCTCTTACGACTGGTGGACTAGATTATACCCCGGGAACGGACGCCAGGGGGTGGGGGGGGGGGGGTAGGGTTTCCCTGAACCCCCCTGAACTGAGAAAGTAGATCGGTATTCGACTTGTACCCTCAAATATGTAATATAGTTCAGTGTGTGGTTACTCAACCGTACAGATTCTTTCGTCATAAAAAATGTATTCGTGGCAAAACAGTGAGCACCAACTACAAATACCGATAGCTAATTGGTGATCACAGTTCACGCGTATATTACAAGATCAAACGAAATCTAAATAAATTAAGGATTGTAGTTGTCACATGCGTCATCACACTACTATATAATTCATGATTTTAAAAACACTGTAGGACTTACACAGTTAAAATTTTGTTTATGTTGTTCAACATCACGTCACGCAATATTTCGACAGCTGCTCCGCTGTCATCATCAGGCACGACTGAGGGGTAGATCAACAGTCTCGTAGTGGTAAATAAATAAATAAATAAAAATAAATTCATGCATATTTAGAGTCTACCCACTCTGTAACGAAACTGATTTGCAGTGGGGGACTTTAAATTAAAAGTGACTAAACCAACCCTGTAGGCTCCAAACACTATCGACGAGTGAGCGATAACCAATCAAAGATCGATATTTCAAATGCGAATGACGTGTAAACCAGCTGGCTCACAAGGCTGGCACTCACGGTCTACTTTGAATTCATTATCCGTTCAACATCTTTAGCAATTATAGAGTACCAAATTCCCTTTATTTCCACGCTGGGGCTACTAGTGAACTTTGCACTACTGCACGCCATAATGGCCGCCTCTTTTACCTTGCGTTTTCTCATATCCCTCTCCCTCGACAAGATGCAAGCGGAAGTCCAAACTGGGTGGTGACACCGGGGATAAACGTGATCTGCAAGTTGTGAGCTGGTAACCCTTTTGTTCCGAACATTTTTCTGGTGTTCTTTAATCCTAACTTGCAATGGTCGTTAAGTTTCTCCAATATTTAATTCCCCACACTCACACGTGATGGAATATACACAACACATAGATTCTTGAACCTTATTCACCGGTTTGTGTTTAATGAAAACATTTGGTAGGCATCCATTAGACTTGAACACCGTCCTTATATTGAAGAAGCTAAAAACCCTCCTAATATTTTAGAATACTTGCGGGACATTGTATTGTATTGTAAAGCTATTGTCTTTTCCATTTCGACACCCTCACCTTTACGCCTGGAACCTCCACTTCTTTTTTCTTCATGTTACATACTTTTATTTTTATTAATTAAATGTTGAATTTCCACTTATTTTGATTTAATTTCATTTCTCAATTATTTTTTCTTGTTCATGATTTTTATTTTATATAGTTCAGTAGTTCGTTTTGTTTTTGTTGTTATTGTTATTAATGATTTCATTATTATTAATTGTTTGCATAGCCTAGTTTTATTTAAGGTCCTCCTTTGTAAATCAGTTTTTAAAAGTGAATAGGATAGACATTAAATAAATAAAGAAAGAAAACCATATCTGTGACCTCCGGTGGATACCCATTCAGGAAATATGCGGATTTGAGATGATCTAGTTCTCTTTCAAGCACTTCAGCGTTGGAACAAACTGTCCTCGCTCTTTGGCTCAGACATTTAATAATAACCCCCTCTTTCACATGCTTCGGGTGGCTAGACAAGTAGTGAATCTACTGATTCGTATGCGTGACTTCGAGACTGTTGATCTACCCCTCAGTCGTGCCTGATGATGACAGCAGAGCAGCTGTCGAAATGTTGCGTGACGTGATGTTGAACAACATCGAAAAAAATGTAACTGTGTAAAAGCTCATTCACGATAAAAACTTAGTAGTAAACTTTAACTTTAAATTAGACGCTAGGTCTTCATAAACTCCTTTAATAACGTTTCGTCAAATAAATTCTGAGCATGTTTCGGCTCCATTTTCGATTTAGCTAGCCTAGGCCTTGCGGCTGGCGCTGATTGGTTCTTTCTTACTGTTAAGTTTATTTTAATTTTAAATTCTGATCGTTCCAAACTTAACCGAAGCCCAAAACTAAGTTTAAGTTTTGGTCATGAACAATCGTGTGATCTTCCAAACCTTACTTTAAGTTTCAAGTTAGCGCTTAAGTTTAATCGTGAATGGGCCTTAAGTTCTATACAGTGTTTTTATTACGTATTTTCCAGTTAACGAGAGTTTTTTTTTTAAATAATAATTCATGATGACACCGCTTGCAAGTTACGCGATGAAACTGTATACCATCTTACCTCTTACTCCCCCCGAGCACCACCGCAGCGTTCACCACAACCATCAAAACAAGATGAAAAGTCCCCCATACTCCACAAAGCCCAAGAGAAGCCAGAAGACCCAGAAGTGTAGACACCCATCTCTTTTTAGTGGGACTTCCAATTGTCAGTACAAACCATGCAGATAAAACACATTCAACCAAGAATAAACAGGGTAGTACGTGTTGCTCGAAGTTTATGTCCTCCATGTTTGATACTGGTGTGCTGTGTGGTTTATGGTGACACTCAATTTGCATTGCTGCAGTTTGCAACTGAACCTGATTGTGTGCAGTGACCTAGGTATTGTAATTCTGTACAAATGTGTGTTTTATTTTAATTTATTGAACTTTTTCTTTATTTGGATCAGGATCATGAACTCATTTGTGCAAATTTGATCGATGATTGTTTGTGTCGTTGATGTGGTTCGTGCATATGTAGATAATACTATAGATACTCAATAAATTCAAAGTTTTTCTGAATTGGCCTTGTTGATTCTGACATTTGGGTGCAGGTGTTCGCACAGTCCAATCACTGATTCATATGTTTCGTATTTGCAATATCTATCTTTGATTGGTTATCGCTCACTCGCCGATGGTGTTCTGAGCCTACAATGTTGGTTACAAAGTATCTGTAAGTGATTGGCTACACAAATGAAAAAAAAACAAAACATAAAACAATATGTTTTTATTATGTTCACTTAAAATTAATATTAACAAATACTTATATTAATTGTAAACAATGAAATTTATGTAAACAATCGGGTTTTTTACACTCACATTTTTTACATTTTACTTTATTTTCTACGAGCTACTCCTCTACGATGTTACGTCTGTCTGCCTTGTAAATTTGCAGCTTGTAATAGAGTCCTTTCTTCGCAATGAGTTGTTGATGGTTCCCCATCTCTACGAACTTACACAAGTATCTGTAAGTGATTGGCTACACAAATGAAAACATAAAAAAAAAACATAAAACAATATGTTTTTATTATGTTTACTTACAATTAATATTAACAAATACTTATATTAATTGTAAACAATGAAATTTGTCTAAACAATCAGGTTGTTTTACAACCATTCTTTTAGGTTTACTTTATTTTCTACAAGCTACTATTCTACGATGTTACGTCTGTCTGCCTTGTAAATTATGCAGCTTGTAATACAGTCCCTTCTTCGCAATGAGTTGTTGATGGTTCCCCATCTCTGCGACCCTCCCCTTGTCAATGACGCATATTACGTCAGCGTCCTGTATGGTGGAGAGACGGTGCGCGATAGTGATGCATGTGCGGCCCTCTTTGGCCTTGTCCAGAGCCTCCTGGACGACCTTCTCGCTCTCCGTGTCCAGAGCGGAGGTGGCCTCGTCCAGAAGGAGGATGCGAGGGTTGCGGACAAGGGCGCGTGCTATGGCCACGCGTTGCTTCTGGCCGCCGGAGAGTTGGGCACCCTTGTCTCCCATTCGCGTGTCGTAGCCCTGCGCGGAAACAAATCATTATAATAATTAGAAGTCAATCAAAATAACATTTTGATGATGGATTCATTGTTTTTCATTTTCAAAACTAACCATTTTGTAGCACCTATTTTTTCCCTACTGTAACATATCGATCTTACATCGAGATGGCCGACAATCGATATCTGGATTCAGTCATGTCGGAGCTGGCACTTAATAAAGACGCATCTCTACAGTTCTTCTGTCTCATGTCTTCCTTACATCCTAAGAATACATGGCGCAGTCGGTCGGCCATCTCGATGTAAGATCGATATGTTATAATATCGATATACAATATCGATATGTTACACCTACCATAAACATCTTTTATACGGCGTTACTTTGCAATTTTAATTACCAACTATGTCACAGGGGAAACATTGATATGAATAGAATTGAAACCAAGCCACACTATGTAAGAATACAATGTCAAACTTACATAAAATATGCAAAGAAAAACATAATTTTAGTTAAAAATAGCGCTTCGTAGCGTTTTCAAAAATATCAATGTACTTGTATAGCATCTATTAAACAAAACGCTATTTTCACGTACCTTTTATTATTGTTCGTAGGAAACCAACCCTGATGGTAACTAACGCTATTTTTTATCTATCTCTAAAGAAAATTCAGCCGTTCGAATTTCCCACAGTGGAAGCAGGTATTGGAATCAGTGGGTATCCAGGAATTGGGAAAGGGGGGGGTGGTTCGACCCATATTGCAGGGAGAGAGTTGATATAGTTTAGAAACTGTAAGAATGACGGCCCCCTTCTTGTCCCCACCACTGCTACCCGACCCCTCTCAGCTCCGTGACAACCTAACAAAATGAAATGCGTAACTGAAAATCAGTTTGTTTCAGTTGTTCAGTTTGTTGTTTCATGAAGTTGTGGGGGGGTCGGGTAGCAGTGGGGGGGATAAGGAGGGGGCCGTCATTCTTACAGTTTCTCAACTTTATATAAGTAGGGGGTCCTGGGAGCCTGCCACTCTAAAAAAATCTTTTCAAGGTCATTTTGGTACAAATCTGTGCGTTTTACAGCGGCCAACTGAAACAAAATTACTAGTTTCTACGTGCAAAAATAATGTCTTCATTGAAAGCTAAACGGCCATTGTCTATTTTTCCTTTGGAAAGGGGAGTTTCTGTCCCCCCTTTCCCTCCCCCGCTTGGATACGCCACTGATTGGAATTACGTCCGTCGAATACTACTCAAAACGATCGTTATTTAAAATAATTAAATTGTTTCTTGTATAACAATGGAACTAAATTATTTGTAGATATAATAACCGTCCTCACCAGTGGCAGAGAGTGAATAAAGTTGTGAATGTTTGCGTTCTTGGCCGAGGCGATAATCTCGTCCATGGCGACGGTTCGGGTGTTATCGCCGTAGGCGATGTTGTCGGCGATAGTTCGGTCGAAGAGGATCGGCTCCTGCGAGACGATGCCCAGCTGAGACCGAAGCGAGTGAAGCGTCACTGCTGAGATGTCCTTCTCGTCGATAGACTACAAAAAAAAAAATCACATTTAGAGTCTACCAACTCAGTAATGCGGCGTTTACATAAATGACTAGTGATTAGTGACTAGCCCACTTGACTAAGCCACAGGCTTCTTTCATTGGCTATGAGTGGGAATACTGCGCTCTGATTGGCTGTGACTAAGGTTTGTCTTGACTTGACTAAGAAATTGAACATATTTCAATTCCTTAGTCAAGTCAAGACAAACCTAAGTCACAGCCAATCAGAGCGCAGTATTCCCACTCATAGCCAATGAAAGAAGCCTGTGGCTTAGTCAAGTGGGCTAGTCACTAATCACTAGTCATTTATGTAAACGGCCCATAACGAAACTGATTTGCAGTGCGGCACTTTAATTTAAAGCGACTAAACCAACCCTGTAAGCTTCGAACACCATCGACGAGTGAACGATAATCAATCAAGATCTATATTTCAAATACAAAACATATGAATCAGTAAAAATAAAATAAATTTACATTTAGAGTCTACCCACACAGTAACGAAACTGACCTACTGTGGGGGACTTTAATTTAAAGCGACTAAACCAACCCTGAAAGCTTCGAACACCATCGACGAGTGAGCGATACCAATCAAAGATATAATTTCAAATACGAAACATGTGAATCAGTGATTGGACAGTGCGAACACCTGCGGACAAATGTCAGAATCAACAAGGCCGATTCAAAATAACTTTGAATTTATTGAGTGCTACGTTGTTAGGATGGCTCCAAAGTCACCGTTTACTTATTCCTAAGCCAAGAAGTAATGGAATTGAAACCACATTAGAAAACTTCTGCCTGAACCGGGATTTGAACCCGGGACCTTCTGCATTGGAAGTAGGGATGCTAGCCACTGGACCAACGAGCCACATAAAGTTCAAACAAATTGGTAAGCAATTGATTGAACCAAATGTAATTACAAAATCAATAGCATCACTTTATGAAAACACTTCCATCAACTCACAAACAAACTGGCAAAAACATATAAAAACTTTTCTTATATCTATTTCCAAACTTTTTTTTATTCTATTATTTTGTGTCAAGTCTTATTTGTGTATAAAGATATTATTGCCTTTGTTTTTAACACTCTTTTAGGATGTTTTCAACTTCATTGTGCACATTGTCTCTTTCACTGGCATTTTTGTACTTTTTTTTTTGTTATTGTACTTATTTTATGTAGTATTGACAAACACAATGTGTAATGTGTGTCCTTTGTGCTTGTTTCTGTGTTTTTATTGTTACGTTTATTATTTCACGCCAAATGGCAGAATAAGCTGTATGTGAAATATTGAATAAATAAATTTAGTCACGAAATAGTGAGGGAGAGGGGGGGAGGTTCCTTACCACAGTCCCCGACGTGGGGTCGTAGAACCTCTCCAGCAGTTGAATGCAGGTAGACTTGCCGCAGCCGCTCTGTCCGACCAGCGCAACCGTCTGTCCCGCCTTCACGACCAGGTTGAAGCCGCGAAGAACCCGGATACTCGAGCGGGACTCGTAGAAGAACTCCACTCCGGTGTAGTTGACGTTGCCCACGGCTTCCTGGGGGTGCATCAAGTCGATAGGTTTGTTTATTTGTCCTGCACTTTCTTGCGGTGCAGCTTTACGGTGCAGGCCGGAAATACGCAATAGTGTAAGGCATGCAGGTTGCACTGAAGGAAGACTTAAAAACACTTTGGTGTAGCAACGGCTGATGTGTGAAATAATATTTAAATTTGATAACGTCTTTCACAATGGTTTGAAATGTGTAATATCGGATCTCAACTAATTAATTATTCTTAACGTAAATAGCAATCAATGTATCTACTTAAAATAAGAATCAAGTTGATGCCAGATTTTCTTACACTACACTGCTACACCACCACGGGAGACAGGTGCTGTAAAGCTGCACCAGTGCAGGCTGCACGGGACAAATGAACGCGCTGGGTGTAACAACAGCCGGACAGAAAAACATGTTAGTGCTACACAACTAGTACACTAGTACAACAACTACTACTACCACTACTACTACTACTACTACTACTACTACTACTACTACTACTACTACTACTACTACTACTACTACTACTACTACTACTACTACTACTACTACTTGTACTAGTACTAGTACAAGCAGTATAGGACAAATAAACAAACCTATTCATTGTTAATCCAGTGCACAACACACTTTTTTGTTTTACTACTAGGAACGCTACCATTGGCCGGATATAAAAGGTCGCTTCTCGTTGGCTGGGTTGAGAATTAATAATGCTAACTTTGCTATGGATTCAATTTACTTCCTAAACAAAATAGTAAAAGGCTAAAAGTAATAGCTAAACAAAATGGTAAAGAAAGAAGCAAATAATTTTGAGAAAATTACCACGTAATACTAAAGTGTTGATGTATGTGTGTACAAAATGTCAGGATGATCGGTTAGTATTTGATGATTTTTTTTTTATTTTATTACATGTATAGTGTCCCTTTATAAGGTAATTTTCTTAACTTTACCCCATACGGGTTATAGCGTTTTTGGGATATGTTATAGAAAGTTTTTTTAACGAAAACAGTGATATCCATAAAACATAGAATTAGAATTTAGTTTTAAGTCAAACTCAATTTTCTCTAGATCACTACACTCACGCGTTCAAGAGGAGACCGCACAGATAAGCTGGACACTCCTATCTGATCGTTGCGGGTTTCATTTGAAGATTCCAAAAAATCTTCCTTCACGATTAGAACACAATACACGTCGATCATAGTCGTCTCCTATCTTCAGGGGTGCCCGATGTTGCTAAAGATTTGTTTAAACGGGAAATAAAGTGCATTTAATTGGTAGCTGGCAACAACGGGCGTCCTTAGAAATAGGGGACCAAAATGAATAAAATTTAAGGTCTTCCTTTGTAAATCAGTTTTTATAACTGAATAGGATAGACATTAAATAAATCAATATAATAAATAAATGAAAAAAATAAATAAGAGGGGGAACTTAGCTATCAATTTGTTCATTGGTGTAGTTAAATCATCAATGGCGCAGATAAGGAGGTTTTTTAGCAGCGCTATCTATCCGTTAGATCTTTAATATTTTGTTTACGTTAATTGTGTATAAAACGCTTCAATGTACTTGTTATTGGATTGTAGTACTCACCCAGTCCTCGGTACCCGGCAGAGGGTGGAGAGGATCGTAGATTTTAGGTTTTCTATCCAGGAGAGCAAAGATCTTTCCAGCAGCCAGCAGACCCTTCTGGAAGTTCGGGGCGAATGCGTAGGCGTTGGCGATTGAGACGGTTCCCATGATCAACGCTTGGGATACCCTGAAAACAAACGGATCGTGTACTATTGTAGTACAACGGAGCAGATTTAAGTCGAGGTCGTTTCTATTGCTCACCTTTTATTTATATTTTATTTTATTTTATTTACTCCACCGTATGATTTGTACAGAATACAAATATTGGTATAAACCATACAAAATAACTATACATACAAATCTTGAGCTTGGGAAGCATGTAACATCCTCTCAGGAGACGGGAAGCAATGGATTGGACATGGGGGGGACCAGTCTAGAGATTCACTGATTGTGAGCCCAAGAACTTTGACAGTCACTTTTTTTGGTATGCTTAGGCCTTCTAAACGGATAAGTGGACTAGAGAGCATATTTCGAGCACCAGGACGAAAGTTAACGAAAAATGTTTAAGATGGTTGAGTCGCTAGTTAGTTAGAAATAAATACGAGAACAGTTGCAGAGAACGTTCAATATAAGTAGAGTATTGTCCATTGGAAGTTGCAGCAAATTAAAAGAAAATCTACATATTATGCGAGAAAGTACTAGAATAATAATAAAACATTAAAATCTTATTCGAATCTAGCCTTAAACAGAACGTAAAAAGAAAGTGAAAAAAAGAAATAATTTGTTGAAACATATTATAACATTTGAGTATAAAACAACTTATATAAGGTAGAGTGCCAACGCCAGTAGCTGTTTGTCTATCACCTCGTACAGCTCCACTTAAGCTAGTTGGTTAGTATACGATCGCCGTGAATGTGTGGTGACAGCGTGGCATATATATACAGTTCAATGACTCCAATGGGCAGTGGTTTTATATAGTGTAACATAATGTTACACTATATAAAACCTCCTTGAATGACTCGCCGTCACTCCGCACGCTTGACGAATATGTACTATCCGAGCAGCATAAGTGTGGCTGTACGAGACGTTATACAAACAGCCACTAGCGTCGGTGCTCTACCCTCGCTGTCTACTATATACACAAAGCTTTAACCTAAGATGCACAAAGGTGCCTAAGTGCTAAGACGTCCTAGTTTTGGCAAATCTGAGTGATATAAATCATGCACATGTCGTTTGCAATGTCATAAAGATAAAATATTATAAAAAACACTCTCGTCAACTGGAAAATATGTAATTAAAACACTGTAGGACTTACACAATTAAAATTCTTACAATTTAAAATTTAAAATTTTAAGTGTGTAAGGTCCAGTCTTACAATGTCCCAATAATTACTTATTCGTCGAATAGCTTGTTTTCTTCACGCTATAACCACCAATCAAAACCCTTGAAAGTCTCCAAATAGCTTAAATGCTACAAATAACTTTCTTATTAGGAGATTGTAAGACCGGCCCTTAGTCCCACAGTGTTTTTATTCGATAAAATATAGTAAAATATCAACAATTTATCTAATAGTATTTCATTTGTGAATGATTTGGTTTGATTTATCTAATTAGGATTTGCCCAAACTAGGACAACTTAGAGTAAGGCATCTTTGTGAATCCAGGCTCTGTAATTTATGTTCTTGGATAGCAGAAGAGATGGCTTTCGAAAGAAACCGTCTTACTTACTTGAAGACCTTGGAGTAGGGTAGGTTCTCGTCGCGCACCAAGATACCCCCGTAGTACATACAAGTGGCGAAGGCAAAGAACATGATGGACCTGGCCAGGCCGAACACGATCCCTCGCAGGTGGTTATTGCGCAGGCCCAGATTGTGCGCGGGTATCAACTCCTTCATGTAAGAGTCGTGGAATGTCTTCTCGCGGCCCAGACCCACCACTGTGCGGATGTTGCCCACAGCCTCGACGGCGAGCTGCAAACAACGGGACCGTATTCGTTCAGGGTTCGATTCCCGGATCGGGCGAGGGTTGTTTACTTTGGAACTTGACCTTAATATATATGTTAAGTTATTATTATTTGTTATTTAGTTATTATATTTATTTATTTTTTATTATTATTTAATATATATATATATATATATATATATATATATATATATGTGTTGAGACGTAAGTTTTCGTAGACAAACTGAGATGTTACAGAGGGTTTTGGGGTATTAGTCCACGTTTTGTGAAGAGGTTGTTCTTTTACATACCTTCTTTCACAACGTTTCGCCGACAAATGTTGTGAAAGAAGGTATGTAAAAGAACAACCTCCTAACAAAACGTGGACTAATACCCCAAAACCCTCTGTAACATATAGATATAATATAAAGTATGAAAACATTTTTGCGGTGAAACCAATCCAACGTTTATTTATATAAAATAATAGTCAACGTTTCGACGACTGTAGAGCCGTCCTTTTCAAGACGTACAAAAACAAATAAAATACCACAACAACCAAAAACACTTGCATACAAAATAAAAAACACTGCCACAGCGAAAATGTTTTCATACTTTACATTTTGCAACCAACAAAATCTAAAAGTCATATATGTATATATATACATTGACAATGGCCCATTTCTGGGCCAGCAACCAGTGTCTTGAGAGCAAGTTACGTGGACAGCAACCCGAGAACCTTGTACTACATCTTTTTCAGTTCGCGAAAACCTACAGAATAACACACACATATATATATATATATATATTTATATATATTAATATGATTCTGGTGTACATGTGCAAGGCATGAGTTATAAACCCTCATAGCAATGAAGCAGATAATACAATTGTATATGAATCTCTTGCTGAAATCAGTTCTTGTAATTGACTGGTTACTATTACTACAAATTTATGTCTTTGTACATTTTGTATTCGTGTGGCACGTTCGTCTTCTGGGTTTATAGTAAGTAATTGATGTTAGAACGTGGTTAGTATGATGTCGGTCGAAGCAGAGCCATTGGCCCATTGCACATCGCCGTGGTCGTCATAAGGCAATCCAAAATTAGAAACTGTTAGATGGTTGAGAAGTTTTACTGGATGTGTGAGTTGGTCGGCGATCGGTTCCAAAAGAGAGACAGCAAGTATGTAGAAGAAGAAAGTATGCTGAGAAAAAATTATGATTAACTTGCTCCTCATGTAAAACAAGTAATGCCATTACATATCAAAAGTGTTTGCCAAAAATAACAATTCCTTTACCATCTGACAATTTAAAGTACAGTTACAGACACATTCTTTGACTAGCATGAGACTAATGAAGTCTATCCCACTCACCTTGGTAGAATCCTCCATGGCTGATTGGTTGTTGAGGTTCTGCCCTCTGATCGCCCCCCCGAAGATGTAGTTGGCGATGAGGATGACGGGAGTAAAGGACATGGCCACCAGCCCCAACCTCCACTCGTAGGACAGAGACAACCCCACGCCCAGAATGAGCGTCGCTATAGACTGGAGAATGGTGCCCACACGTTGACCAGTTGCCTAGCAAAGGGAATTTTGAAATTTAAAGCAGCTTTTGCGCAGGACAATCATTTTCTTATGCTAAACAAACCATTTCCATGTATAAACAACCAGTGAAGTAATTATGAACAAACTGATCAACTAACTAAAGTCGAATTAGCTTCCGAGTACTACATCAAATGAATTTCCTACTAGAAAAATATCGTCTGTTGTTAATAATAATTTTGAATTCGGTAATGTAAAGTTTTGATGTGAATATATTAATTTACAACTTATAAAATGTCACGTGTTTCATATTTGAAATTAAGATCTTTGAATGGTTATCGCTCACTCGTCGATGATGTTCGGAGCCTACAGGGTTGGTTTTGTCGCTTTAAATTAAAGTCTTCCACTGATAATCTACCTTGTTACTGAGTGTGAAGACAATGTAAATATGCATTTACTTAATTTATTATAAACAATCAATTACATATTAAATTAAATAATTAATTAGAATTAATTAATAACAATATGTTGAATTTCTACTTCATTTGATTTTATTTCATTTCTCAATTCTTTTTTCTCGTTCTTGATTTTTATTTTATATAGTTAAGTAGTTTTTTTGTTGTTGTTGTTGTTGTTATTTATGATTTCATTATTATTAATTGTTTGCAACGCCTAGTTTTATTTAAGGTCCTCCTTTGTAAATCAGTTTTTATAACTGAATACGATAGACATTAAATAAATAAATAAATAAATAAATAAATAAATAAATAAATAAATAAATAAATAAATAAATAAATAAATAAATAAATAAATAAATAAATAAATAAATAAATAAATAAATAAATAAATAAATAAATAAATAAATAAATAAATAAATAAATAAATAAATAAATAAATAAATAAATAAATAAATAAATAAATAAATAAATAAATAAATAAATAAATAAATAAATAAATAAATAAATAAATAAATAAATAAATAAATAAATAAATAAATAAATAAATAAATAAATAAATAAATAAATAAATAAATAAATAAATAAATAAATAAATAAATAAATAAATAAATAAATAAATAAATAAATAAATAAATAAATAAATAAATAAATAAATAAATAAATAAATAAATAAATAAATAAATAAATAAATAAATAAATAAATAAATAAATAAATAAATAAATAAATAAATAAATAAATAAATAAATAAATAAATAAATAAATAAATAAATAAATAAATAAATAAATAAATAAATAAATAAATAAATAAATAAATAAATAAATAAATAAATAAATAAATAAATAAATAAATAAATAAATAAATAAATAAATAAATAAATAAATAAATAAATAAATAAATAAATAAATAAATAAATAAATAAATAAATAAATAAATAAATAAATAAATAAATAAATAAATAAATAAATAAATAAATAAATAAATAAATAAATAAATAAATAAATAAATAAATAAATAAATAAATAAATAAATAAATAAATAAATAAATAAATAAATAAATAAATAAATAAATAAATAAATAAATAAATAAATAAATAAATAAATAAATAAATAAATAAATAAATAAATAAATAAATAAATAAATAAATAAATAAATAAATAAATAAATAAATAAATAAATAAATAAATAAATAAATAAATAAATAAATAAATAAATAAATAAATAAATAAATCAATAAATCAATAAAACCGGTACCTACCCCCTGCACGCTGGACGCGTCCCCTGAGAGCCGTGCACACAACGCCCCTGTACTATTGGCCTTGTTGTCGTACCAAGCAACCTCTTGTCTGACCATCGCCTCGAATGCCAGACCTCGCAGCCTCATCGTGAGGTTCTCCCCAGCGATGCCAAACGACCAGATCTGCATGAAGGTCGCCAGGCCGACACCGATACCCGTGAGCACAAAGTAGAGGCAGTACATGTTGGTCTTGTCCCGGACCAGGTCATCGTCAGGCAAGGCCAGAACCTGGGGGTAGTACAAGGCAGACGTGTAGTGGAAACGATGCATAAAGTCAGTGTCTATCTGTGCGTAATTTGAGAAAGGTGTCCATTACATATGTTTAAGTTTTTATAATTGTCTACCAGAAAATGTCTGTAATATACCTAGCTGTAAGAGGTTTCGTTTTAGGGTAAAAGCTATTTTACTAAACAATTATTGTCTTTATGATTGGAATTAATTTTTTAACTTACACATAAACCCAGCTGTTGCTTAATTGTGAATATATGATTTATCTTTGCTCAGTATTATGTTAGGTTTACCACTGACATTAAAAATATTAGATTAACCTGTAACCACTGACTATGACTGACCATGTAAAATATCACGTTTGTACAATTCGTGTCAAACATGTATGTGATCCATTTAGAGAAAGTTGAAAATCCATGAATGAGCAGGGTATATAATACAGTGCTGCTGCGCTAGCGAGCTAATACCAAGCTTATGTGCAACTTGGTGATCACTGGATCACACAATTGATTCAATTTCATCACTTTTTAGCTTATGAATAAGTAACCGGTGACTTTGGAGTCGTCCTAGCAACGAAGCACTCAACAAATTCAAAGTTGTTCTGAACTGCCCTTGTTGATTCTGGCATTTGTCCGCAGGTGTTCCCACTGTCAAAACACTGATTCATATGTTTCGTATTTGAAATATAGATTTTTGATTGATTATTACTCACTCGTCGATGGTGTTTGGAGCCTCAAGGGTTGGTTTATTGAAAATCAGTCTTGTTACTGAGTGGGTAGACACTAAAAATACGTTTTTGTTTATTTAGTGTAACTTACTTTGTTTGAATGGCTACCCGTCTCGGCCCGGGGTAGAATAGGCCCAGAGTGACTCTGCTCGTAAGAGGCGACAAAAGGAGACCCTGTCCCTTCCCTCCCACTACCCAACTGAATATTTCTCCTCCCACTTAGCCCTGCCCTCCCTTGCTGGACTCCCGTATGACGACCCACGCGACGTACAATGGATCTGATTTGGATGTGGCTTTATTCTTCATCAACATAATTCTCAACTGCATTATCACCCGCTCATCGTCTCGATTAGTCATTGTTGCAAACATATGAGACGTTAAGCCCCATTAATCAATCAATAAATTTGAATGACTCAGACAATGCTACTTCTCCACAGTGTTGTAAGCGAGCTTCCTGCCCAGTGCTTCTGGTAGGGCCACCCTAGCCGGACTGGTCGAGAAGGAGAAGTCAGACGAAGCGCAGTCCACACCACAATCCCCTTTCCTCCACCTTCCCCTTTCCACCCCGCCCTCCTATTGGCCCCTTTCCTCCAAACAGCCCCCCATTTCATCTTCATATATCACCCACTCATTGTCTCGATTAGCCTCGTTGCAAAAATATGAGACGTTAAGCCCAAATATCAATCTGTAAGCGAGCTTGTATGTAAAGGGAGGACTCACCCCCAGGATGTCACCGAAGAGAACCGCAAACAGCGGCATCGCACACCCCATTATGAGCGAAGCGACGCAGCCAATCAGAATGAACGGCCACTCCTGCTTGTTCTTGGAGATGATCCGACGGAATGACACCTGTGGCGCCTTTTCTTCGTCGTCGAGCGTCCCTACGGCTGCGTGATGGTGGTCGTCATCGGCGTCACCGCTCGACGACGCTTTACTGCTCGCGCTGGTCACGCTCACCATGCGACTCAGCTTCTGCTTCGCCCCCTCTTGACCTGGCCAGACAAGTCATATAGATTAGAGAGTATATTAGTGTGACGTCACGATTCCCGTTTCAACCAATGACGAACCGTATTTGTGACTCCAAACAATCATGACAGTTGACAGTTGACAGATAGTTTTGTTTTTGCAAACATTGTAGCGAGGGTTATCCGTTCAGATATTTCGTTTTCCTTAAGGCTGGTCCACACAGATTTTTTAAGCATAAGATTTAAGGTTTTAAGACGTTGTTTTAAGAACAACAATGAAAACAATGTCTTAAAACTAAAACTTTGTGTGAACGTGTTTCCTATGATCCAACTTTACGACTACGCGTTAAACCTTAAATCTTATGCTTAAAAAATCTGTGTGGACCATCCTTTAATACGAAACAGGGAAAAAGAAGTAGAATAAATTGATAAGTCAATTATTGTAATGATACAATTACAAATTTAAATTATAACTACGTTTCAGGAAAGTTGTTTGGAGTCAGATAGCTCGTCCGCCATTTAATCTGACGTCATCACTAATACAGTCTATTATGAGCACGTTTACTGGTGACATTTGCAATGGTATTTCGGCTGTAAAGCAGCCGCACGCATCGTAGCGACGCCGGCTATTTTGAAGGGCAGGGAAAGATTAGTATTGTTTGACGGGAACAAGACTGTAAAACGATTTACGGGGCATTGAAGGCCTATTTTAACAATGAGTCCGCGATGAGACCTCTTCTGCAATAGAAGTTTTAAAATGGAAATGTGGAACGGGTCCTGAGTGGTATTATCAAAACATGTCAGTTTCCATAAATACAGCCAATAAAACCTTCACTTATTAGTTACCCATTCGTCCGTTATTCTATTGAAACAAGCCGGTGTCGCTTCGATCCGTGCGGCTGCTTTACCAACGAATATACGAATGATATGTTAATATGTTATGTTTCAAGATACAGGTAAAGAATAGTATTTTTTGACGGGAACAAGACTGTAAAACCATTTACGGGGCATTGAAGGCATCTTTTAACAATGAGTCCACATACACAAGCTACTTGCTTATATGTGCACCAAACTTGCCTAAATATACAACACCATTTGGCACTATTATAGTATACAAAATGTGTTATCTGTATTTTAGCATACTTAATAATTAAATCAATGTATTACTTCTTACTCATAACAGATTTAAATTCAATATTTATGTATTTATGTATTTTATGTACATTTTTATGTACCTAAAATGTATTTTTCCAATTTTTCCGATAAACATAAACATCCTTATTTTTGACAAATTTTCGGTTGTCCTGCCATTAAGATCCTTCATGTCAGGCACTTACCTTCGTCCTCCCCAGTCTCCTCGTCGTCAGGTGAAGATATCTGCGCCATGACCAGTGTATGGTAGTGCCCACCAAGCGTCATTAACTCAGCGTGTGTTCCCTCCTCCACCACCTTCCCGCCAGATAGCACCACTATCTTGTCAGCACCACGGATGGTCGACAGACGGTGGGCGACTATGATGGTGGTTCGACCTCGACTAGCCTGCGGGTGATAACGATCTTCGATTGTACCAGACGAAGTAGTGATTAGGATTTTTGGGATACACCCATGTGATTTGGAGCTTTCCATCACTAGAGTTACCAAGGCGTTACAAACCGCGTGAAATCGCTTCGTGTCAAAACTTATTTTTAAACCTAGGTAAACGTATCGTTTTGGGTGTTACGATTTCGATCCAGTTGACCATTTGGATTTAAAGTATCAAATCGCTTTGTAAACAGTTCAAGCGTATAAGTAGCTTTAAAATAAAACCGTCTTGGTTCAAAGCGGTTTGAAACGCCTTGTTAACGTCTTGTTTTAGTCATTGAGTGTAGCTAGATTTACATTACTGGTGTTAGATCATATGAGGGTCGCCAACCATCCGGAATTTCTGCGGACAGCCCGGATTTCAAAATGTTTGGCCCGTCTGGGCCCGTGGAAGAATAGGCCCAGAGTGACTCTGCTAGTCGTAAAAGGCGACAAAAGGAGACCCTGTCCCTTCCATCATACCCCCCTAACCCCCCTGCCCCATTGAATATTTCTACTCCCACTTAGCCCTGCCCACCCTTGCTGGACTCCCGTATGACGACTCACGCGACGTTCAATGGATCTGATTCGGATATGGCTTTATTCTTCATCATCATCATTCTCATCTTCATTATCATCCGCTCATCGTCTCGATTAGCCATTGTTGCAAAAATATGATACGTTAAGCCCCATTAATCAATCAATCAATCAATCAAAATGTTTGACCTCTTTTTGTCCAGAATGTACGAAGGGCGCGAGCTGTGAACCTACCTTATCCAGGGCGGCCTGCACCCTGGCCTCGCTGCCCGTGTCTAGGGCGGAGGTCGCCTCGTCCAGTAGCAGGATGGCCGGCTGGCGCACCAGGGCGCGAGCTATAAACCTACCTTATCCAGGGCGGCCTGCACCCTGGCCTCGCTGCCCGTGTCCAGGGCGGAGGTCGCCTCGTCCAGTAGCAGGATGGCCGGCTGGCGCACCAGGGCGCGAGCTATGGCGATGCGCTGCTTCTGTCCGCCAGACATCTGAGCTCCTCTCTCTCCGACCAGTGTGTCGTAACCCAGGGGTAGTTTAGTGATGAAGTCGTGGGCATTCGCCTCCCTCGCTGCGTCCTTTATCTCGTCCAGTGTTGCCGTTTCTCTCCTACACACACGACATTAACATTTTTACAGTGTTGCCGTCTCAACACCACACATATGGAGTATTCGTAATCTTTTTCTAGGGTAAACACAAATTCAGCCCCTGATTCTGGTTGCCGTTTCAACACCACGCACATGGAATATTCGTAACCTTTTTCTAGGGTAGATGCATTTCAGCCCCTGTTGCTCTTCACCATCTCAGCATTTGACAATTTCTACTTCCAGGTAACAGAGTTATCCGAGTGTTGTTCACAGACAAGAGATACAAGATACAAATTCAGCCCCTGATTCCAGATTGCTCGTCATCATCTCAGCATTTGACAATTTCTACTTCCTGGTAACAAAGTAATCCGAGTGTTGTCCACAGACATCAGTTATGACTTCGAGTCCGATCACTGATTCATATGTTTCGTATTAAAAATATCGATCTTTGATTGGCTATCGTTCACTCTTCGATGGTGTTTGAAGCCTACAGCTACAGGGTTGGTTTAGTCGCTTTAAGTTAAAGTCCCCCACTGCGAATCAGTTTAGTTACTGAGTATGTAGACTCTTAATGTGAATTTATTTATTTATTCAAACACAACGAGCAGGATGACGACTCACCCGAATCTGATGTTCTCTGCGATGGTCGTGCCGAAGAGAATTGGCTCCTGACCCACCACTCCAATCTGACTCCTTAGCCACGCGACATTCAGATCCTTTATGTCGATACCGTCCAGTGAGATGGAACCTTCCTTCGGGTCGTAGAACCTCTGGATGAGCTGGACACAAGTTGACTTTCCGCAACCGCTGGAGCCGACCAGCGCCACCGTCTCCCCTCGGTTGATGGTCAGGTCGAGACCTTGGAGAACCTGAAGCAATCGTAGAGAGAGACAGAATTTATTGTCTGCTGTCCAAGTTACATCGGGTGACCACAAGGATCCAGCTTACTAAAGATAAGATAGAACGTTAGAACTTAGTTCAGGACAACGCAAGGAGATGAGGGATATTCTCTTGGATCTTTGTATAGTCAAGCCGAGTCCTTGGAGAACTTGAAGCAATTGTTGTCTTCGGAACGTTAGTTCTTCGTGCAGGAAAAGTATGTATAGGGAGCAGAGAACTTCACAATGGTGCATATTTTTAACAATTTTGGATTGTCAAATCCAGTTTGGCGTGGATTCACTAAAGGGATCTTCTAAGTTTTTTCTTATACGATCAGTCTAATTTTGGACCTCTGCGTGAATTCAATCCTCACGGAGAAGTTACTTTTTCCTGGTGAGAGACACAATACGAATTCCAAGAGTATTATCAACCATTCTTTCCCATACATGGGACTGTCTGTGTATTCACAAGACGTTGCAAGCTAGGACAGTCTTACAGTTATGACAAGAAGAGAACAGGAATTGTTGTGTCCAGACCCTGAAATTTAGCATAGCAAATTATCTCTTAGATTGCTCAAAATCATTCATTTGACACAACATCAAAATCATTTGTGAAATAAGTTTGTGCTCTATTTGTTTGGTGAATCGCGGTCTCCTTAACTCACCGGTACGTCCAACCGTGATGGATAGTTGAATCGAACTCTCGAGAATGTTATCGATCCTTTCGACTGGTCGGGCTTCTTTCCATCGGTCGATAGACTGTTGATGGGAGACACTCGGTCGATAACGGAGAATACTTTCGTACCGGCCCCCTTGGCGATTGCGAAGGTCTCAAAGTACGGCGAGGATATTCCGAAATTCATCGAAGCCATCATGACACTGAAGAAAACCTGTGTGGAGAAAGTCACTTTTAGTTCTCGGTCTTTAAACTACGTCTGGGCCCGGGGAAGAATATGCCCGAGTGACTCTTCCCTGACTTCTCGTCCAGCACGTAGCCTATTTCGTACCAGAAGGCGAGGTATATCCATAACCACGACATACCCTAAGCCATTATTCTGTCAAATGGGATGATTTAAAGGTGGTTTTACGTGAATTTGACCACCAAATAAAAAAGTTAAAGGAATCTGACTTAATGTATGTCTCATCAAATGTGATTAGTGTCCAATCCATCGTTTTCCATCCTATTCGGAATGATTTTGTTCCTAATATCACGAGGTAAAATAAAAGTTCATGCTATGACATGTTGTTCACTGCCTGGTGGAATGGTCTGGCAAACAAGTTTACCTACGATCTACAGGGACGTTGTTTCTACAACAAGTACCAAGGTATCAACCTGTTGGATGGTTGAGGTCACGTGCTACTTACCGTGACCATAGTGCCGGGGTCGTAAACGCGCTCCTCAGGACTCAAGGTCTTCTCGTCAAGCACCAAGCCTACTCCGTACCAGAAGGCCAGAGCGTAGCTGGCATAGATGAAGAACCACAACAGACCGAAGCCGAGGCCGGAGAAGAAACTCCGCTTGATGTTGTTCTGCTTTGCGTAGATCAGGTTGCCTTGGTATCTACCAACATAATAGAGTCACATAGTATAGTAGACGAGTACGTTACTTTACAAACTCGTGGCATAATTTGAGCCCTAACTACCAAAAATATAACTGTAAAACTAATATAACGGTGAACTAAAAATGTGACTTTACGAATAAGGTCCCAATTCACCAATTTCGTCCAGCTCGAATTGGTACCCATGGTTTCAACAACATTCACAATACATTATGGTCGCCATGTTTATACATAGAGAATCTCTGGGGCTAATCAGAGTTCAGGAGCTCTGCGTGTAGAAACATTGAGTTTAAACCTACACTCAATGTAGGTTACTGTACCTGGAGACCTATTTCTTCTCTCCCCCGAAAGTGATGACGGTCCTGATGGAACTAAGGACCTCCTCGGCTATAGACCCTACCTTGCCGTAAGCCTCCAACTCCTTCCTGGATAACGAGGCAGTAACCATGGCAACTACCTATATATGGTGGTTACTGTACCTGGAGACCTCTTTCTTCTCTCCCCCGAAAGCCATGACGGTCCTGATCTAAGGACCTCCTCAGCTGCCTTGCCGTAGGTCTCCAACTCCTTCCTGGATAGCGAGGCAGTAACTATGGCGACGACCTATATATGGTGGTAACTGTACCTGGAGACCTCTTTCTTCTCTCCCCCGAAAGCCATGACGGTCCTGATAGAGCTAAGAACCTCCTCGGCTATAGATCCTGCCTTGCCGTAGGCCTTCAACTCCTTCCTGGATAGCGAGGCAGTAACCATGGCAACGACCTATATATGGTGGTAACTGTACCTGGAGACCTCTTTCTTCTCTCCCCCGAAAGCCATGACGGTCCTGATAGAGCTAAGGACCTCCTCGGCTATAGATCCTGCCTTGCAATAAGCCTCCAGCTCCATCCTGGATAGCGAGGCAGTAACCATGGCAACGACCTATATATGGTGGTAACTGTACCTGGAGACCTCTTTCTTCTCTCCCCCGAAAGCCATGACGGTCCTGATGGAGCTAAGGACCTCCTCGGCTGCCTTGTCGTAGGCCTCCAACTCCTTCCTGGATAGCGAGGCTGATAACCATGGCAACGACCTATATATGGTGGTTACTGTACCTGGAGACCTCTTTCTTCTCTCCCCCGAAAGCCATGACGGTCCTGATGGAGCTAAGGACCTCCTCGGCTATGGATCCTGCCTTGCCGTAGGCCTCCAACTCCTTCCTGGATAGTGACGCGGTCACCATGGCAACGAGCCCCACGGCGAGCATAGTGACGGGTAGAGAGGTGAGACAGATCAAGGCCAACTGCCAACCCTTGACCAGAGCCAAGATCAGACTTCCGAGGAACGAGACTTGGAAGTGGAGGAACATTACCACTTTCTCGCCCAGTCCGTCCTCTAGCTTCGTCAAGTCCCTGTAACAATCAGTGGCGATCTGTTTATATTTTATAGACACTATTATGTGTTACCGTACTCGAACAAACCCACTTGCACGTCATGGATCCCCCCCCCCCCCCCCTCCTCCAAAACCGGGCCGCGCTTTGTACCCACAATAGCCTACGGTTCGTCTCTATCCAAGATGCACGCCGGTAAAGAGGACTCCTCAAAGGGCGGCTTATTTCCCGCTCACTGTGCAAGGTTGTAAACGTCAAGCTTGTCACCAGGAAGGATGCACAGTTTTTAAAAAAAGTGACCACCAATAATATCTTTTCAAATAAGAAAAATACCCACTTGACAATAGGAAGACGGGGGCTCAGGATACTGTCCCTTTTAAAAGGGTCGACCATAATTATCTCTTGCTTCGACGGTCCATGTGGTTTGGAGCTGTCTTTACTATGTTAGAAGCTAAGTGGTTTGCCAAATAAAGGGGATGATTGACAGCATAAGTCTCCAACAATAAGAAACAGTTCATTTTAGTTCTCATTTTGCCGGCGTGTATCTTGAATGGGGACATAGTATAGATGCATTCTGGTGGCAAGAAAATATACTATTTTGAGGTAGTGTTGTTAATTTGCTAAATAATCAATGCTGCTACAAGCAGGTTGCTTAGCAGCGCTCTTTGAGTTCCTCAATACTTGTCAAGATGTAACCAATTACACATTGTCTCGACGACCACTGCTCAGTAGAAGATAAGGAATGGGGGGGCGACGTTCGCCCTGTGTTTGTCCGACCAGAATTTCACCAACAATGATCTAAAATATATTCCTTATTGAATATTGGGGAGATGACTTGAAGGAGTTTGTAGACTTAGGAAAGCAAAATAGCGCCAAAAAGTAACCATAACATAGTCTTGACTTAGGACTTACTCAGCCATTCTGCTGGCGAAGTCTCCGGTCTGGTTGAGGTCGTACCACCCAATGTCCTGATGAAGAGCCGACAAGAAGAACATGTTGCGTATCTTGAGTATCTGATTCTGAGCTGCACGGTTAAACATCATCACGGAGACATAGCTCATGGACAGCATGACAGCACCTGCACACATATTATCATAGAGCACCTGCCCACACATCAGAAGAACTTGTTGCGTATCTTGAGTATCTGATTCTGAGCTGCTCGATTGAACATCATCATGGAGACATAGCTCATAGACAGCATGACAGCACCTGCACACATATTATCATACTCAGAGCACCTGCACACACAACAGAAGAACTTGTTGTGTATCTTGAGTATCTGGTTCGGAGCTGCACGGTTAAACATCATCACGGAGACATAGCTCATGGACAGCATGACAGCACCTGCACACATATTATCATACTCAGAGCACCTGCACACATCAGAAGAACTTGTTGCGTATCTTGAGTATCTGGTTCTGAGCCACTCTTTTGAACATCATCACGGAGACATAGCTCATGGACAGCATGACAGCACCTGCACACATATTATCATACTCAGAGCACCTTCACACATAGTATGACACTTATAGTACCTGCACACATAACTAGACATTACTGTATGATAGAGAGCACATGCGCACACATCGACCCGTGCATTGACTGCCCTGAACATGATTGGAATACGACCTCACCACGCCTGAAAACAGACGCGCGATAAGATCATTACAATATCTGGGATATGAGAACGAGATGTAACTAGATTTAGGTTGGTAGTTGTCACATGCGTCACTGCACTAACACTATTACATAATCCGTGACGACACCACCTTGCAAATTAATTCGGCAAGACCTAAAAAGTCTACTATTCAATTGGACTCTTGTATAAGCATGTGACTATTTACGTTGCGGGAACTTCATGCTTGGATATTATAAACGTATCTACGCCTGTGGTTCGAAGTATGAAGTATGAAGTATGTATGAATATACACGTACCTATGATGGAGTTGTTGATGGCGAAGCTTGTGATCTTGTCCATGAATACTTCTTTGATGAGATCCAAGTTGGGCGGGCCACCGCCTGTGGTCGAAGTATGAAGTATGAAGTATGTATGAATATACACGTACCTATGATGGAGTTGTTGATGGCGAAGCTTGTGATCTTGTCCATGAATACTTCCTTGATGAGGTCCAGATCGGGCGGTCCGCCGTTGTGGCCGAAGTATGAAGTATGAAGTATGAAGTATGAAGTATGAAGTATGTATGAATATACACGTACCTATGATGGAGTTGTTGATGGCGAAGCTTGTGATCTTGTCCATGAACACTTTCTTGATGAGGTCCAGATCGGGTGGTCCGCCGCCTGTGGTCGAAGTATGAAGTATGAAGTATGTATGAATATACACGTACCTATGATGGAGTTGTTGATGGCGAAGCTTGTGATCTTGTCCATGAATACTTCCTTGATGAGGTCCAGGTCGGGCGGTCCACCGCCTGTGATCGAAGTATGAAGTATGAAGTATGTATGAATAAACACGTACCTATGATGGAGTTGTTGATGGCAAAGCTTGTGATCTTGTCCATGAATACTTCTTTGATGAGATCCAGATCGGGTGGTCCGCCGCCTAAGGTCGAAGTATGAAGTATGAAGTATGTATGAATATACACGTACCTATGATGGAGTTGTTGATGGCAAAGCTTGTGATCTTGTCCATGAACACTTCCTTGATGAGGTCCAGATCGGGCGGTCCGCCGCCTAAGGTCGAAGTATGAAGTATGTAGTATGAAGTATGTATGAATATACACGTACCTATGATGGAGTTGTTGATGGCGAAGCTTGTGATCTTGTCCATGAACACTTCTTTGATGAGGTCCAGGTCGGGGGGTCCGCCGCCTGTGGTCGCGTTGGAGCCGAAGTCCACGAAGGCTCCGGTCAGGTTCCCGAAGAGGAAGGTGTTGGCTGGAGCGCAGAGACCCGTCAAGATACCGGCGACCACTCCCAGGAACAACATGAACTTGTCGGTGCCCGTCGAGAACCGGAACTATTACGTCATAAAACCACAAACATGTTCTTATAGTCATCGTATACTGGCGACGCCGTTAGAAGCAAGGTGCCCCCTAAAATTCTGAGAAGAGACGGTCTATTTTAACGGTATTCAACTCGAGATTGCCCGATAGCTGCATTGTTATTGTCGACTGTATTGACTGCACCATCCGTGAATGGAATGCGACTTCACCACGTCTGACAACATGCGAGCGATATTATCACTACAATACCTGAGGCAGGAGAACGGGATGCAACTAGATTTAGGTTGGTAGTTGTCACACGCGTCACTTCACTATTACAGAATCCGTGACGACAACGCCTTGCAAGTTAACGCGACGGGACTATACAACATCTAAGGTAATGTTTCCGTCACGGGTGGGTGAGCGGCAACCAACCAGCGGCCGTGGCTAGTTCAGATACCTGCTCCGGTTGGCCGAGACCGTAATCACGTCATTGATTGATGACGAAAGCATTACCTAAGGTATTGTAAGACGACTTTAACAGTCTGTATAGCGTATGCTTCTGGTAGGGCCATCCTAGACAGACAGGTTGAGCGGGAGAAGCCAGACGAAATGCAGCCTACGATCTCCCTTCTCCCTTTTCCTCCCTGCCCTCCCCCACCCCGCCCTCTTACTTAGCCCTTTCCCCCAAACCTCTTCATCTTCATATTATTTAACCTTCTTGTCGTCTCGATTAGCCAAGTTGCAAATATGAGACGTAAAAAGAATTATAATATTAACCAATCAATTAAGATTCTGCGGCAGCAGATTGAGAATATCTTTGAAACAATTTTTAAATTCGAAATTGTGGGAAGATACCCAAGACAGTAATTATCAGAGTCTACAGATAAGGATTATAAATATATTCTAAATTCGTTACGTTTGTATTAAAAACGATAATAAACTTATATCGTATTACGTAATTTAACCCAAACGTAATAAATTTTTCATATATTTGTTTTCGTTATAATATCTGTTCTGGGTATCTTCCCACAGTTTCGATTTTAAAAGTTGATTGATTGATGTCTTTTTCAACTTATAGCTGAGAGAAGAAATATGTTTCTTACCAGTTTAAAGAAACCAATTGGTGGAAGTTCATCTTTTTTGTCTTCCTTCTTTTTCTTGTCATCTTTGTCTTTTCCGTCATCAATAGTATCGGGGACCGTGAATTCTCTGCAAGGAAAGACGCGCTTAAAGCTGGTTCACCCGTGCTTAAGTTTTCACAAGTATGATCATTGTTCATCAACGGAGTACTATACGATTACTTAATTTTGTGAGAATCCCGGTGATAAATTTTCGTTGAATGAGCATCGTCAATAAATATTGTCTTTTCAAGGTCGATTATTATGTTCTAATCATTATTGTACATTATTTTTTATAGAATTAACTTTTATAACGTGTGTGTTGTAAATTTAAAGTGTTCGCATCCTGCTTTTTCACGTAGTCAAATATAGTCTAGAGTAAGTGCCGATTCTACACTTGTCTACTGTGCATGAGATCTTACATACGAACATCAAAACGTAGACCTTGATTTAGAAAACGGTTACTGATGTAGGCCTAGTTGATTGTTAACAAAGTAGCATTGTTGTGTGTTTGTTGTTCAAACGTCAAGAAGAAAACAATACAATGCATCAACGAGATCCTAGGTCCGTAAATTCCCTGGCAGGGGTTTGTCGATCTCCCAAACCAAACCTCCGCCAGGGGATCGATGGACCTTGAACGAGATCATAATATACCTTTTCCAGAACTGATCTAGAATCCTTAGATAGAGCTTATCACGGCCCTCTAGATCAATTCCGAAAATCATATATTCCCCTAATTCGTAACAGAACGACTTCCAGCTTTGGTCGCCAGTTTATGACTTAACTTTCCTAATATTCTATGCTTTCGTTATTGTTGCCCACCCTATTCTCATCTTGAACTCACATCTTTATATAACCGCCCGTTTTAAGATATCGTCTCAAAGAAAACCAAACAGATCCTGGCGTTGTTTAATTTATTCATAAAGTCTTATAGAGTTCAATAGACTCAATAGTCACGCCCACTAAGCTTGGTGTTTTCACATTTCCAATACACGGTAAAAAATTATAGCTAATGAATATGTTTAAAAAGAATGTTAGGAACTAGATAAGGAAAACATTAATTTGGTATTATTAGACTCTGACATTTTCGTTAGTCACTTGTGGCTTCGTCAGTCGCAACTTACGCGTGTAGGGAGTCGTCCTTCTTGCGTTCTTCGTCAAGCGACCGCATGTTTGAGAGAAGAACGGAGCCATTCTCGCTTTCGGGGTTCTTCTTCGCTTTCATCGCTGTCGCCCTTCAGAGCTGAAACGAACAAAAGAATGTGCTTGATGCGCAACAGAAATTTGACAGCCTGGACGGTTGCAATATTTTCATCCAAATTCCTGAATTCAAGGAGAAATAACCGTAAATGTCAGTATCCATTCGGGATGCTACATCCGATTGTTGAATTTTAAAGTAAATACATGTTTACATTTTCACCTGTCAATAAAAAACGAATAGGCTTGCTGCGAAATAGCTGAATTTTAATACAAGTCTTCAGATCCACTTTATTGAAATGATTCTCTTTGACAATGCTCATTGGTCAGCCATCAGTCTTTTGTCAATAGACCATTTTAAAAATGATCTAGGGCTCCGTTCTTGTTTCTCCCCACGGTCCTCTAAATCTTCAAGAACAACAATACACAACAATTAAAAATGTGAAATCAAGGTAAATAGATGAAGATCTTGTGTCCATCAATGAACCTTGATATAACATTTGACAGCTCATGTTTGATTGTTCTACGTTGTTTTTTGTAACGATTTAGGGGGCCGTGCGAGGAACAAGAATAGATACCTGGATCATTTTTTAAATGGTCTATAAAGGTTGATTTTCTTCTTTTATGATTCTTTCTAGTAGGTAGTAGCCTATAATAGCGAACAATAGAACTTCAACTAAACTCCATTAGAAACGTTTTGTCTACAATGAACTGAAAGTAGAAATGAAACAAACATGTTGTTTTGCTATAAAATATAGCCTCCACGCGAATTATATAAATTTACACCCTATCACCCTTTCGAACACTAAACCATGGTATGTAAAAATTGACACTGCCTATCAGCCAGTTTTCAATAAATAATAATTAAAACTCAATAATGTTTTCAAGCATGAATTAAATATTGTTGGTTACTATTACATAAGTATCAAAAGAACGAACCAATCACAGGACGCTCCGTTACTGCGACAACTCAGGACAAAGACTTTTCACCAATTGAATCACGATGATGTCTTCTAGAATATCCTTGTTATATAAACATCTTAATTACCCAATGTGGTTATACAACCGTTCTCGTAGGTGTAGTTATCGTGTCTTATCTAGGAAATGAATGTGATGTTGTGATTTTTAATATTGTTTATAGATTGAAGATTGCCACAAGCGAGTGCACTTGAAAATGTACAACAGTTACAAGGACATATTCTACAATGTGTAGTTTATATGTTCGTATTGCCCAGGTAACGCAGATATTTTCGAAAATAAGCCCACGTTTAATATTTTGAACAGCAATTATCGAAATTATTATTAATATCGAAATCGAACGTAACACTACAATCTCATACCGCCACCGGTCTCAGATATTTATCTATATCGTGCACGCTGTTTCAAAGAAAATCCTATATCATACCTGAGGAGGAGATCTTTATCGATGGAGTGATACTTGTGAAATAGGATGGTAAAATACAAACTGTTGGTTTGAATTCTGGACATGTATGTAAATGTTTGGTGACATTGATAACTCGTTCTGCTGTCAATATCACAGTCACTGTGAAGGAGGGAACCTTGTCCTAAATCATGCTGATATGACTGAAGAATGGCCGATATCTCTAATCTTACCAGCCCGAAATATATATAGAAGAATTATTTTGAAGAATTATATTGAATAAGAATTATTGATAGTCGATGCTACAATTATTACGACCTAAGAGACTATACCTAAGAGACTATACCTAAGAGACTATACCTAAGAGACTAAGACCTAAGAGACTATATCTAAGAGACTATACCTAAGAGACTTTACCTAAGAGACTACAAGTATTAATAGGTAGGTAATCCTGTCAACGAACTCTTCTATAAACCGCTGATCATTGCCATACGTTGAGAGGGTGATAGATAATATACGCACTTGTTCGATCCAAGTACATTTATCTGGAGACTATTCTGAAAAACACAATGAGATTACGATAACACTGTGACGTGAAGGGAGATAAAGCAAGTTGCATAAGAAAAACGCAACAAATATCTGCTGTTTCATTCCCTTAGTTTCACGTGCGCCTTTTTTACCACTTATCTCCTCAAGAGGAGGGTGGGTGACCGCTCTCCTCTGAAACACTAGTTACCGTTGGTTAGAGCAGATTGGAGGGCTCGAAAGCTTGTGTAACAGCTTCGTTCTTCTCGTCAACTGCTCGGCAGTCCAAGTTATAGTGGAGGAACCTATATGGCTGGTCAAAATTACACCGTCCTTTCGGATGCGACGTAAAGCCGTTGGTACTTTTCGACGGGAGTAGGCTACGTGCCGGTACCAGGCTTCCCCTCCTCCGTTTCTCATTATCATTCATCAATCATAACTCAACAGGCTAAAGAGGACATTGTGCTCTACACTGGTCTTAGTTACAATAATATAAATATGGATGGATGTGTGTCTACCTTCCCTGTGTTACCCCCGATGAATTGTTTAAAATAGGCAACACGCGTACGATTTTTTTTTGCTAAACCAACCACTTAGTTTAATAGTATTAGATACAAAAAGTATATTAATGCAAGTCGCACGTAAAAAAGAAATTTTTAAATAGGTTTAATGTGGTCGCATTTATTGAAGTTTAAACTGGGGATCTGAAACGCGTACAGGTGGCTGTGACGCAATGGTTCTGTAGACTTGGCAGAACAGACCAATCGCTGAGGCGGTGAGCGTACGCAGAACAAAACTATGACGTCAAATCCACTCTACATGGCGGCGGCTCGTTTTTCGCGCCCTTTTATTTATCGTTACTAAACCAATTATTTTGAGGCATAGACTGATCCGTTTTTCAAATTTCAAAGACAAAATTATTAAATGAGAGACAAGGTATTTAAAAATCGATAACAATTTTCATACGCGTGTTCCCTATTGTCAGCTTGTCCAGGGACTGCTACCTTGTCGTGGTGGGCAGGTTTGCATGCTTTGCTGATCCCGAGAGCTATGTCGGCGGAAGCGTATGCTTCTGATAGGGCCACCCTAGCCGGACCGGTCGAGAGGGAGAAGCCAGAAGATAGTCCACGTACCCCTCTCCCTTTTCCACCTCTTTGACGTCCTACTTCTTTATTTCCTCCAAACACCCCCGCCGTCATATGATCATAAATGCCGAGTACGTCGTTAAACAACAAGTTATTAAAACAAAACGCTTTAAACTGCCAAGATGTAAATGTCCCCCATAGAAAAGACGAGGTTCAAATGTCTTGAAGTACAGTGAATTTTGTTTACAACATACGTCTTTCTTTATAACAAAAATGATCTATATAACAAACTGTTTTTGAGGTCCCAAATCGTTCTTGTCCATGTAAAGGTAACATATCTATGAAGAAATGTTCTTTTAAACAAAATAATAATCTTTCCCACAAGAGTTAAAGGTAAGGGTGTTTTACGGTATCATACTGAGTTCTCAAAAACATCTCGCAGGTAGGGCAGGACAAGAGGTTGATATTTCAAATAACTTGTCCGATCTGACTTTGGACCCTTAATGTTTATCGTTTGCCTATAACTGATTTTCATCTCCTTTTCGACAACTATGTTTGTCTGAATACCCCTTGATGATACTAAAATGAAATAAAATAAAAATAAGAGCTTGTCGTTTAGTATTGATGAATCGAGCTTTACCATCATCATGGCAATAAATTTCTTAATGCGATTCTCAAAAAATGCTTGCGTTATTCCAATGTTGGGTAGGAACGGATTTTTTTAGTTCCGTTCCTAGGAACTAGTTCCTTTTTAAGGAACTAAGGAACGGTATAGTTCCTTTATTCCACCCAGGAACTGTGGAACGCCATAGTTCCAATTTTCTAGGAACTGTAACTTATTTTCATAAGTTCCTTTTATTTTTACTTGACTGTACACGCATGAAGGACGAAAGCGCCAAAACATAGTTTACTTACAAGATGACAGAAACGAGAAATCTAAAATAACTTTTTTTGTAATATTTCATTCTTGTCTACCCATCCCAACCCTCCACCTGCTACGCCACCCCCGCGTGGGGTCTCCAATTAGTCGCACACCGGCGCAAGTTGAAGACCCGAAACCGGTGACTAATCCCAAATCGCTCGTGCGGAATAAGCGTGTCATGTCACTTATAACTGACCAACCGTCCGACCCGTCCTACACAGGTGTGATTTTCAATACAATATCCTCATTTTGGTTCCTACAAATCTCAACCATATTTTAGGCGTTATTTGCGAACCCTTGGCATTGAATGTAATTTAAAAAAATTAATTAAATTCTTCTTCTTCTTCTTCTTCTCCTCAAATGCCCACATTTGGCTATTATGCCATCATGCTGTATCTGGTCAACCAGTATAGACACGCTTCTTTCTCCACCCTCTTCATGCCGCTCGCAATTGCGTCACGTTCCCCTGCCAGTTTTGGACATACAAACAGGTGGCTCCTATCCTGCTCCCCATTTCCACACAGCTTGCAGGTACTCGTCTCAAACACCCCTATTCGGTGGAGATGCTTCCCTAGAAGATCGTGCTGCGTTTTTAGCTTGAACTGGGCCGTTTCAATTTGCCGTGGAAGATGGTTGGTGGGCCTTTTTGAACTCATGGTATATTCCTGCCTTGGCTTTTTTCTACCTTTCTCTACCCAGTCCTGCCTGATCTTCTTAGTGGCTGCAGCATTTACATGTGCTTTCATAGACTCGAGGGTTAAAGGTCAAATTAATTATAACAGTTATTAATAATTAATATAAATTGTAATGCATTAAGAATTAAGAATATAAAATAACCTTTTACTTTTAGTCAATGTTCTTGGTGTAGGCCTAATGCATAAACCTGGATAGTAATCAATGAGTCGATGGCTAGTATCCCGCTCGGCAATATCCAAAGAAAAATGGTTGTTTGCAGAAAGGAACTATTTAGGAACTTAGTTCCATTTTGAAAGGAACTAAGGAACGCCCCAGTTCCTTTTTTTTTAGAGGAACTTGGAACTGGAAAGAGTTCCTTTTTCCTTACGTGGAACTGGAACTGGAACTAGGTCCATTTTTTAAGGAACTTACTAGGGATGACATCGGGTAATAAAATTCGGAACCGGTTCCAGCTCTCATATTACCCGGGTACCCGGATCCTGAAAACGTATTTTTTTATGTATAGGCTTGATTTGAAGGTCGTCGTTAGGCCTTGTGAAGTGCGCGGGGAGCGAAGACGAGGGACGAATGATATGCATGCCACCCTCTCGGTTAGCCTCTCGGAATTTGCCTGCAGTAATCACGTCGAGTAAAAAGACATTTCTCAATACACAACTGAAGCACGTACATAAAACATGATATTTTAAGGAAAACAAATAGTAATAGAACAAGTTTTAATCAGAATGTTCAACAAAGAACAAACAGTAACGATTGCAAGACGGCTAATTTAGCCTAGAAACGAACTAAAAAATTACCCGGACCCGAAAAACGGCTCCGGGTAATATTTGGAGCCGGGTACCCGGGTAACCCGGGTACCCGATGTCATCCCTAGAACTTACCCAACACTGCGTTATTCCACTTATGCTATATCTAGCTAATTACTGACTTTATCTACCTTATCTTATCTATAACTGCAGACAGAATCCATTACGATAGCTTATCTGTTTATAACTACCGCGAAGGTAATATTAAAAATATACATAATAAATAAGATTCAATAATAATTTCTGCATCTGCGTCGCTATTCTATTGAATTCACAGTGGGGGATAAAAAAGTAAGGTTGCCCATTGAAATCGATCAATCGATTTAAAGTCGATGTCGATTCGAAATTTTACATCGATTATTTTTATTTAAAACATCGAATCGTTGATTAATGTTATGTAACTATTATTGAAAAGATGAAAATATTTTACACACAAAATATAATAGTTCAAATCTAATTAGTATTTGCACATAACAAACGGGCCAATACTTTTGAGTTGACTTATCTTTCTTTAATAATTTTTCTTAAATAAGTAGAGTTCTTCAGAAACGGTTTCATTTTTTCCAAATTTCGTTTTTAAAAACGCAAATTTGACGTTCTGGTGGTATTATTTCTAAAAGACGCATAACAAGCAAAAAACTCACTTATTAATCACTCAATAAACGAATATATAAAGGCGAGTTGATCGTGTGTATAAATAGTGTATCCTATTAATTTCCTTTATATTTTTAATCCTTCTCCTTTTTCTTTTACACTAACACTTATTTTTTGCCAATATTTAAAACTTGTTTGCTATTTTGTCGGTCATATTTCGCAAATACAAAGCTATTTCGTGAATTAGTTCCATAATTAGCCTGCTCACACGACGGACGCCTCGTCCACAATTATAATTTTTAGGTGTAGAATTACACTTCCTTTTATTTCTTAACGCGAACTTTACTTGTCTCTACAATAAGCGTCTACTGTCTACTAGTTGCTCGACTGATGCTGCAATTCATTGGAGAGGTTAAACAGATGACATCTAGAATGCTTGGGTCAATCAGCTGTTGTTGTATGATTCCGTTCTCATATTATTAAGCGTTGCCTTGAAGAGCAACAAGTCAATCTGAGTCAATCCGAGTTAGAATAAACTGGAAATCAATTTAACACAATTTAAATAACACACACTCACATACGCGGAACAACGTATACGTAATAATATGATGTAAATCAAGGGTTATAAAAATATCTTCTTTATCATCCACACTTCGGGTTAGTTCGTGAGATCCTGAATGTGTGAAACTAGCTATTACTCGATTCTAACTAAGGAAACCGAGGAACCTATAGCAGAGACCTCGAGCATTTCAAACTATAATTAATAACACGCTTTTTGTAAAGGCTGGTCCACACATCTTATGAAGACATAATGCATAAGGTTTTAAGACGTTGTTTTAAAAACAACAATGAAAATAACGTCCTAAAACTTAAACTTTGTGTGAACGCCAGTACGTGTTTCCTATGATTCAACTTTACGACTACGCGTTAAACCTTAAATCGTATGTCTTAAAAATCTGTGTGGACCAGCCTTAAGTTCTAAAACATAACTAACACACTTTAACTTCGCAAAGGTTAAATAATTATTAGACTATCCCGCTAGCTTAAGCAAGCAATTAGCAAAACATATAATGTTCTAGGTTCTTTATTTGTCAGAATAAGCTGACGCTCTTTACATTGACAGATTACACTGATACTAGACTTAACTTAACTAATCTAAAGTAAACTGAAAAGTAATAAGAATAAAACTGAAATATAATAAGCAATGTAGATAAGGTAGGTTGGGTAATGGGTAGTGTGGGTAATTATTCCTGCTTCCAATACAGGAGTTTCAGGATTAAATCACGGTGTGGGTTAGGGGGTTTTAACTTGGGAAATTTACTTAAACATATACATGTACGCTAGTTTAGTACAATTATTGTAAAAATGGGACCTTGGAGCTGCCATGGCAACGAAGTACCGGTATACAATAAATTGTATGGTATAATGTACCCCACTAAAAATCAGTTCTTGTAACTGAGTGAATAGACAATTGAGTATATATGTATATTTTATCTAAGTGAATAAGCAAGAATTTTTGATTCTGGATTCATCCTTATATCTTTATCCTTGTCAGTGTGCGTCACAGATAAACCAATACTGACTCAGTAATGTAATACGTCATATCTATGACATCACCGTTTGGTGGAGGAGAAAAAAATACATTTTTATTTCATTTCACGAGTTCTTTACTATAACATAACATTATATATCCCACCTTAAGTGTAATAAAATATACAAATTTGTAATAAAATAATGATCATGATACAAGTGTATATAAAATTATACAAATTGTTATAAACATGGAAAATCTGATGTGTATAAAAAAATTATAAAACAATATGTATTGTGTTAATTTTATTGACTATCCACACAGTTGCAGTAACTGATTTACAGTGTAGGTAATTATAACATTGATATGCTTAGTTTCCATTCATGGTAAAGGGTAAAGAGGAGGGTAAAACGCTTTCCAAGATATTGAAAAATAAATTCCTACTTGGCATCAGAATTTGCGTTAACTAAACAATAAATCTGGAAAGCAGTCTCTCAAATTGTCTCGACCGTCACTTCAATATGATTGATTAATTCTGAATTTATTTAATAATTACAAAAATAAAAATAATTACAATGTTTGAATATAAATTCATTGTCATTAAAAGAGCTAAACTGTTGATTTTGTCTGGTTTAATACTCCGAACTAACAATTGCCGTTAACTATATCCATAATGTGGTATTATTTGTTATCTATAATATACTGCAAAGCATTACACTTTAAAAACTTTCAAATTTAATAACGTGATAGACATTTTAAAGTAGAAAAATAGCATTCTGGACTCAAACGTTAATTTAACTTATCACGAATGTATGATAACGATGAAATGACGACGGAAATATTTGTATATTCCCCCCAAACTATTGTTCTGATTCTCTCAATCTACGTCCAAATATGTACACACAAAAAAAAACAAATAAATTGAACATAAAATAATATAAGAGCTTACCTATGATTCGCATGAAGCTCGCGACAGCCACCAAAACACTGATAAGAAAGATATGAGTGGTGTTTGTTAAAAGGGCAGTCGCACTTTATCTCTATAGATACCACCAGATAAAACAGAACCTTAACCTAGAAGAGAGATTTGCGTATGAATACGTATCACGCACCATAGGCTAACAGCTGCTCAGGGGTGGCCACACTTGAAGACATCATCCCAGCGCCATGCTGGAGTAGGCGTGCCCACCTATTATATATTACATATTATTGTATTTAAATAAAAATAAATTCACATTTAGACTCTACCCACTCAGTAACTAAACTGATTTTCAGTGGGCGACTTTAATTTAAAGCGACTAAACCAACCCTGTAGGCTCCGAACACCATCGACGAGTGAGCGATAACCAATCAAAGATCGATATTTCAAATACGAAACATTTGAATCAGTGATAGGACAGTGCGAACACCTGCGGACAAATGTCAGAATCAACAAGGCCGATTCAGAACATTTATTTATTTAATTTATTCTTTATTCATATTTTATAAAAAAAAAACTCAAAATCCACTTGATCTCCGATTTGTGAGGGCTCGTCAGACTCGCAATTTAGGTCGTCACCGTCCGTTCAACAATGTTAAAAATCACGTTGTTCAAATGGGAGAAACGTTAAAGATAACACATGAGATGATCTGTCAAAATAACTTTGTGAAAAAGGAAAAATTAATCATTTCACTATTTTAAAGACTGTTATTCATTGCATTTGGTCGATATGTCTCGATTACGTGTTTAAGGCCCGGTTTCAACAACGTATTTAGATCGGAGATTAGCTTGATCACCAACTTTTCATAAAAAAAATAATCTTTCATTCAGAAAAAAATCATTATTTTGTTGCAACGTTCGTGTGTTCTTCTAAATAAAGATATAATTAAAACAAATACTCAAAAGTTAAATAGAATGTCCATTGTTGTAACACATACCAACATTCACATATTAATTTATTGATGATACAATACAATTTATACAATTAATACAATTAATAATAGCACACCCAAACAATAGTTCGACATGATAACAAACGTTGGAGGGAAAGTTTAGGGTGAACAGTTACCAACATTAACATATTTGTTTATTGATGATACAATACAATAACAATAAACCCAATGATATTGAAGTTATGTTCAAGACAAAATATGAACAATGTATACGTTAGATTTTGTATAAAAACATACTGAAATACTTGGCTTTAAAATCAGTACAGCATGTAAACACTGGTTTAAGAATGTACTCATGTATTTATTAACGCAGTCAGAACTTATAAATCATATCATGACATGAGAAACGAATGTACTTAATATTAAAAAAAAGAAAGTCTAGTTAACAATTAAGCAAGAAGCTCGTTTATATTGCATTTATAACATCACATTGTTCGATTGAAAACCATAACAAAGATCTTACAGATAAAGATTAAAACACAGTAGCTATTTTCAGATTATAAATAAGCTGAATCTATTTTGCTCACAACAATTTTTTTTTATTTTAATATAAAAACAATTTTTTTTTTTTTTTTTAATCGGCCTCCTCCATCCCCATAGCCGTCCATCTCCGCCTTCATCGCGGAGCAAAAAAATAATGTGTTTTAGTCCAGAGCGAGTCTATTTGACAGCCTGGCCAAACCGTCAGATAGACTATATTTAATACAAGAGTAAAATTTAGTTTTCACTTCACTAACTAATTTTTGAATTTTTTTGCACGAGTACTGAGCACATTACTATTTCTACTCTACTTCTACAAACAACACACTCATACTACTAACTACATCTACCACACAATACTACTACTAACTACATCTACCACACAATACTACTACTAACTACAGCTACCACACAATACTACATACACTACTATAGCGTTGTGCTGTGTACACGTGCAATATTTACTAGCGAGCTAAAACGCCCGATGAGAATACCGTGCAAATATACGGAACAAACTGCATGTGTACCAACGTTTGCCGAACTAGTATTACATTTATTGTACGTTTAAAACAAAACTAATGCACTCCTTTTTTTTGCTCCACGTTGATTTTTTATACATTTTATATTTTTTAATTTAATTTAATTTAATTGTTATAATCTAATTATACATAGATTTTTCTACTCTTCATTGGTGACGGATTCTAGCCTCTTCTGCAGTGAAGACTTCAAATCTAAAGACAAAAATATAAATGTTCAGATTTTGATTCAATTGAAAATAGAAACTAAACAATAACGTTTTATGTACAGGTAAAGTATCTTGCATTGTAGTCTGTAAGCAAACAACCGGCTCTTCTGGAAAGCTATCTCTAGCTCTAATGGATAGCTGAGGAGTAATTTTGTAAGGACACATGAGTTACGTAAATGATGTAGGAAAGCTATCTATGTATGTAGGACACATGAGTTACGCAAATGATATAGGAAATCTATTACATTGTGGTAATAATTAAAATATATTAGGTTTATCTTTACCTCTTTCCTGGTGTGGGATTACTACAACTAAGGTTGTGTGGTGGCGCATCGTCTTGAGGCAGCCCAAGCGTCGCTCGTAGACTATTTCATGTAACAGAAGGACACATGAGTTACGTAAATGATGTAGAAAATCTATTACTTTGTTGTATAATTAAAATATATTGATATTAGGTTGTTATTTTACCTCTCTCCTGGTGTGGGATCACCGCAACTCGAAGGTCGTTGATGGCGCATCGTCTTGAGGCAGCCCAACGCGTCACTCGTAGAATATTTCATGTAACAGAAGGACACATGAGTTACGTAAATGATGTAGGAAACACTTACTTATTTATTTATTTACTTACTTACTTACTTATTTAGTTAGTTACTTACTAATTTACTTACTTATTTACTGACAAACTTCTTTACTTACTTCTTTACTTACTTACTTCTTTACCTACTTACTTCTTTACTTACTAACTTACTTACATACTTCTTTACTTACTTACTTACTTACTTACTTCGTTACTTACCTACTTACTTACTTCTTTACTTACTTACTTCTTTACTTAATTACTTACTTCTTTACTTACTTACATACTAACTTTCTTCTTCACTTACTTATTTACTTCTTTACTTACTTACTGACCTACTTACTAACTTTCTTCTTTACTTACTAACTAACTTACTTCTTTACTTAATTACTTCGTTACATACTTACTTACTTTTTTACTTACGTACTTACTTCGTTACATACTTACTTACTTCTTTACTTACTTACTTCTTTACTTACTTACTTCTTAACCTACTTACTAACTTAATTCTTTACTTACTGTTTACTTAATTTACTTACTTCTTTACTTACTTCTTTACTTACTTACTTCATTAATTACTTTCATACTAACTTTCTTCTTTACTAACTTACTTACTTCTTTACTTACTTCTTTACTTACTTCTTTACTTACTTCTTTACTTACTTTACTTCTTTACTTACTTCTATACTTACTTCTTTACTCACTTCTTTACTTACTTTTTACTTACTTCTTTACTTACTTCTTTACTTACTTCTTTACTTACTTACTTACTTACTTCTTTACTTACTTCTTTACTTACTTACTTACTTACTTACTTACTTACTTACTTACTTACTTACTTACTTACTTACTTACTTACTTACTTACTTACTTACTTACTTACTTACTTACTTACTTACTTACTTACTTACTTACTTACTTACTTACTTACTTACTACCTGTCTTGTCCCATGCTGACGTCACGGCGAACTAGACGCAATGTATATGAGCGCTTTCTCTGCGAAGATCTGTGTTTAGTGATTGTTGGAGGAAGTCTCTAAGATATCCATCGACGTCGTCTGCAACTGCAAAACAAAGCAAACGGAGAAGCAACACGCACAAAAAATAGGTTCATCCCCCTCCCTCCCCACAAACGAGCAAGTCTTAAGGATGGCCAATACCACATGAACAAACACACACACACCGGCAGACATCTATACCAGAAAAAATGCACGCCGCCCGAAGGTAGGGAATACACTAAATCCGGTAGAAGTTCTGTCGAGCGCATGAACACCCAAGTGGCACTGCCAACCTTCGCGATCAAACTGTCCGTAATGGACAGAACCCATGAAGTTCCCGGGTCCTCTGAAACGAACCTCTAAGGAACTATACGACTCGAATGCTCTAAACGCGGTCCTAAAGAAAGACATCTCTCTCCCACCCTCTCATCTGAAAGGTGTTGAACCAAACAAAATGCACGCCGCCCGAAGGTAGGGAATACACTAGGTCCAGTATAGAAACCAGTCAGTGATACAGGCAGAAAATAACATACCAATCTTTAGGAGTTATTAAAATAAGTAATTTAATTTTAATTGTACTCACCCGGCATGATGTGCCGACATCTCAAAGGGCGAAGTGGACCCTCCAATCCTTCTTGCTTCATGGGGTGGTTCCTGAGTGCTGCATGGAAGAGATCCACTCGTCACCTGCCGAGAAGACGCGGCGGATCGCTGAGTGCTCTGCTGTCTGTCTGCTGCATGGAAGAGATCGAGTCCTCATCTCTCAAGACGATAAGACGTTGCTATGGCATGGGCGGAAACTGTGCCGAGCGGTTGATTGCGAGCAAGAAACCAAAGGGCTAAGGTTCCCCCGCGTAACGACTGTTACGTTGGTCTTACCGTGCAAGCACCGCCCCCGGCAGCTGAAACTAGGTTCCCCCCGACACACAATAGCACCCACCCACCCACCGTCCACTCGATTCAGTGCCCCTCCAGCCATGGCGAACGCCCCATCTTCTTGGCAGATGACGAGTGATCTGTTCCATGCAGCAGAGAGCTAGCAGGCCACTCAGAGACCTGCCGCGTCTCCTTGGTAGCTGACGAGTCGATCTCTTCCATGCAGCAGAGAGCCAGCAGGCCACTCAGAGACCTGCCGCGTCTCCTTGGTAGCTGACGAGTCGATCTCTTCCATGCAGCAGAGAGCCAGCAGGCCACTCAGAGACCTGCCGCGTCTCCTTGGTAGCTGACGAGTCGATCTCTTCCATGCAGCAGAGAGCCAGCAGGCCACTCAGAGACCTGCCGCGTCTCCTTGGTAGCTGACGAGTCGATCTCTTCCATGCAGCAGAGAGCCAGCAGGCCACTCAGAGACCTGCCGCGTCTCCTTGGTAGCTGACGAGTCGATCTCTTCCATGCAGCAGAGAGCCAGCAGGCCACTCAGAGACCTGCCGCGTCTCCTTGGTAGCTGACGAGTCGATCTCTTCCATGCAGCAGAGAGCCAGCAGGCCACTCAGAGACCTGCCGCGTCTCCTTGGTAGCTGACGAGTTGATCTGTTCCACGCAGCAGTCAGCAAACAGCCCAATCAGCGCCCCCGCGCATCTTCTTGGTAGGTGACGAGTCGATCTTTTCTATGCAGCAGTCCTGTAAGAAAGGATCATAAATAACTATGGTTATACTAGTCCCGAAACAACCTTACAGATGCTTTTGTCATAGACGGGTCATTCGGGGTCATTCAATAATATATTGTCTGGAAGAACTGGTATATAAATTATAAAATCCCCATGATGTTTTTGCACCACTTACTATTAAAACAAAATGCAGTGCAAGTATGGATGTCACATCAAACATAACCCCCCCCCCCCACCCCCCCACCCCCCACTTCCAATACTGGACGTCGTTTATGAGCAGCCACTGATGGTTAATTCAGTCATGCCGGGCAGGTGGGCAATGTAATATTTACCTCTCTCCTGGTGTGGGATTACTGGAAGGCTGGAACTCTGGAACTCGAAGGTCTCGTGTGATGGGGCTGCATTGTCTGGCAGCCCAACCCCGCGCTTAGTTACTCGCTGTAACAAGACGCTTGAGTTACAAACATGCTTGGAATATTCAGTGCGAATTGATTAAATATTTCTGAATACTTGAAAGTATAGTATTAGAAATGGTAACAATGTCGAATATGGCGTATGATGCATGAAATGAAGTGGGAGGTTGCCAGAAAAGATGACCAACATTGCCCAAACACACAAGGTAGCACACACGGTAACTTATGTGTGCCACAAGTAGTAAACCCTTAAATGTGAAATATAAACGTAATTATAACAATTCCATACAGTGCAAATCTAGATTGATCTCATTATTTTTCATTCTTGATACTATAGGTACTAGTACGCACTTTATTAAATACACAAATCTTCTTCTAGAAATGCGAGGAACAAATAATTATCTATTTTTTAAAGTAAATCATTTAATCTATACTTAATTACAAAGTTACACAAGATGCATTTTGTATTTCCAGTTGAAATTCAATGTGAGTGACGTAATTAGTAGAAAAAATAGACACATGACTAGAAAAAAACTAACTGGTATTCATTGTTGACAAAACTCTTGACAACAGTTAAGCCTATTTTTTTCTAAATGTCTGTTTAACTTTTCATTAAACTTATTGAATTCAAGAACAAAAGCGAATAAAAAACAGTTTGGTAAAGAACTGCAACAATAAAGCTTCTATTAATTGATGCTTTTTTGTCTTTGAACTCAATAAGTTTGACGAAAGTATTGAACCGTGTAATGTGGGTATAAATATGTTCTATTGCTTTAATAATGAATGTGTACACGTATTATTGTTTATATTTGAAACCGATGGTTTTTAAATAATATGCTGTTATAAGTGAAATAATGGTTACACGATTATTTGTTTATTTTATTTCATTGAGATTGGTTGTGACAGTCATTTGAACTCTGTACCTCTACCGTATCCCCCATTCCCTCGTCTATACCACCTACCCCTACCTCACCCCTACTGCCGAGATAAGAGAGCAGTGGTATTGACAGCGAGGAGACCTGGTCGAGAGCTCGTAGAGTGAACAGTGACTAATAGAAATAACGACGTAGGTCTGATTTGAATGTACGTCTAGTTTTACAGCGTACCGGCATAAGTTCGTTGACAAGTTGTATCGAAGCACTAATCGCGACGACTTATTGCGTAGACTGGAGAAGGACTGCTAAGTGCATGTTTTTTGCATTGTTCTAGTCAGTGTGTGATTTCATCAGATCAGTCGGTTAATTGTGACACAGTGTAATATTAGTGTAATAGTGTATCAGTGTGATAAGTATAATCAGTGTAATCGAAGTGTAATAGTGGAATCAATGTGATCAGTATGATCAGTGTAATCTAAGTGTAATAATGTGATCAGTATAATCGAAGTGTAATAGTTTAATCAGTGTGATCAGTATAATCAGTGTAATCAAAGTGATCAGTTTAATCAGTGTAATCTAAGTGTAATAGTGTGATCAGTATAATCAGTGTAATCTAAGTGTAATAGTGTGATCAGTATAATCAGTGTAATGTTAGTGTAATAGTGGAATCAGTATGATCTAAGATTCAGTGGTGCTTCACTGTACGTCTCGCAGACACCGTTACGAGATCGCGTACATCGCCACCACCCATCAACTCCTACCCCACGACGCGTTGCAGGGCCCGGAGGTGAGTGCAAACACAAAACCATAGTTGTATTTATGATAATACTTGTCTTCAGCTGATTCTTGTTTTGACCCTTCTTCAACAATACTTCCACGAACATTTACGGTCTTTGCATTGAATAACAATATTGAAACATCATACAAATGATTAAGAAATGAATACTTTCCATTAAAACTTTGATTAACAATGGATATTTGGTTTTGAAAAACGGAGTAAATACAAGAATCAGCTAGGTCAAGTATTACCATATTTATTTAGGCGTTTTTATATTGAACTCCGGCCTGAAAGTGAACAGGCACGAATATTGCCGCTAATTATTACAGGCTTTTTATTCAGTTTTAAAGAACATTATATTTATACGAGCAGATAAAATAACTCTGCTGAATATAAACTACCACAACATATTTAATAATCTTTTAACTAGAAACTTGGGTATTCGTAAAGATGACATTTTGAACAGTTGGAACAATATTGATCTGTGTATGATGGACTCGCTCGCTACGACATGACGAGTTATGTTGACGGTCGGTGAGTAATCGGACAGTGATAAATGTATGCACGGCTGAGAACGCAGACTATTGTTTTGATTTATAAAGTTGTTGACCTAGTGACGTCGCAAGCAGCAACAGCTGATCTACCTGTTGGCGGACATTATTTGTTATGATTTAGTTAAATGTTAATATTTTTCATACATCTTATAAGTTTTTTTTGTACGGCAATAAACTATAATGGACAGTAGCTGATTACCAGCAAATAGATTTCTGATTATAATTAAACTATGTATTAACACAATTTAAGGCTCGTTTCGAAGGTTGATCTTAATGATCTTACCATTAAAAAACTAAAATGGCGGCTCGTGATAAGGCAAAATAGGAAAGATCTCAATTTGATATAAAAATGTATCATCTATTTCATACAGAGTTTTTAAAACTCTTTCTCTTTAAAGAAATTATGAACTGATGATAAGCATGATAAACAGATCTTTTAGTAACATTAAACACTCGGCCCTACGCAAAAACTCATTTCCAGGGTTGAGCCTACCGTAGGCCTACCATGTTTCGCGAAAAAACAAAGAATCTAGCAGTTTAATCTTAAATATATCCTAGCGAGTGTGATTCATGCATCTTGTCCAGAGATAGGCTACTATAAATCATTTGTGTTCAAGTATAGGCCTACATAACACACAATTATGTGGACTTACCGTCATTGAGTGTTTGACGCCTCCAAGTTCTACGCCACTGCGATTATTGTGAAGCAGCTTTTCGTCACTTTGAAGTAGAACTCTTTTCACGAATCAGAAATTATGTTTTACTGTCCATAATACAAATCTACAACTATTGTTGCAACAAACAAATTCATCACAAGTATATTTGAAACGACGTTGTGCAATGTAGAACCTTCCAGAATGAGAAGCAAGAAGACAATATGGCGCCCAGCTAAAAAAAACAGTAGCATTGCGCGGGAGTTGCTCTGATTGGTCTAATTACCTCACGTGATCTGCAACGGTCTTTTTAGATGACGTCAATGCTACCGCAATGCGAGAGTGGGAGTGAGCGGGGTTTTCTTCATGGTGTGTTGTGAAGGCGGTGTATTAATTTATCAAGGGAGAACTTCTTTATCGGCTATGCGTTCGGAATAGCGCGCAAACCACTCTTTTTAACCGTGACAGGTTTACCAACTACCTGAATATGGAAACATTTTTAAAACTTACGTACGACAAATTTATTTTTAGATTTTAATCATTTATTTCTATTTATTAGGTATTATTTACATCGTGTATTTCGTCAACAAAGCTTTCATTTGGAACAATCCACAACAACAATCTACAGGGTTGGTTTAGTCGATTTAAATTAACCCCCCCCCCCCCCCCCCCCCCCCACTGTAAATCTGTATCGTTACTGAGTTAGTAGACTCTAAATGTGAATTTATTTATATTATTTTTTATTTTATATACAGATGAAAAACACTGAATGACTTTCATACCCGAGCCAGGGTTCGAGCTGGAGCGGAGAAATTAACGCCTAATCTACCACGGCAACTAGGCCAACTGAACTGTTTTAAATGTGGAATGTTAGTAAATCACAAAGTTTCGCATTTTTTTTTACCAACAGAGAAGACTAAAGTTTTGATTGTTTTGGTGACATGAGCGAAATAATGATCAGTGTTGCTTACGCCGGCTACAATAATAATATGACCTAACGTCGCCCATTGCATTCAGTTTCTGGTTTTATTTCCAAACCGTTTGTCAATTATTTCTAAAATCGCATTTCTTTTTGGAACCCTCTGCTTTGTGTGTTCATAAATAGTAAACACCTTTGTAACAATCGAAAAGCAAGCGATGACATAACATGTTCGTACAAAGTCTCGTGCAACCACAATACTTGACTTATACTTTGCCTTGGATACGAGTTTTCAGGTGACATTTTGGGGAATGACAATGACGTTTGCAAAGTCAATGACACTTGTGTCACTAAATAATGTAGGGTAACAACATTCTGGTTTAGTACTGCACCGTGTTTTAGGTCAACGCGTATAGGTTTTCCAATCGTTCAATAGGGAAGATAGGGGAACAGCGTAGAATATAGGTCGAATTAACTCAAAAAAAAGACCCGTGACCCCCGTTTTATTTTTTAGGTTAATGAAAAGAACACTTACAGTAGTGTATGTTGTGAATTATAGCAAAATACCATTATATATTCTTTGGTCAGCCCCGCCGTGACGTCACGACGTGTTGCCGTGGTGGTTTTGCAATGTAAGTTGTGTGTTTAGTCACGAATATCTCGAAAAAGAGTTAAACAACATCGTCTTTTGAATGCCTGTTTTAATCATTGTTTAATTATCTACAATGTGATACATAACCTAAACATGTTTAATTTCATGATGATCTACTGCACCGTGTTTTAGGTCAACGCGTATAGGTTTTCCAATCGTACAATAGGGAAGATAGGGGAATAGCGTAGAACATAGGTCGAAATAACTCAAAAAAATTGCCCGTGTCCCCCGTTGTTTTTTAAATTTAATTGAAAAACACACTAACAGTAGTGTATGTTGTGAATTATAGCCAAATATCATTATACATTTATTGGTCAGCCCCGCCGTGACGTCACGACGTGTTGCCGTTGTGGTTTTGCAATGAAATGTGTGTGTTTAGTCACAATATCTCTAAAACGAGTTAAAAACCATTAACTTTTTAATGCCTGTTTTAATCATTGTTTAATTATCTACAATGTGATATATAACTTAAACATGTTTAATTTCATGATGATCTACCGCACCGTGTTTTAGGTCAACGCGTATAGGTTTTCCAATAGTTCAATTGGGCAGATAAGGGAAAAGCGTTGAATATAGGTCGAAATAACTCAAAAAATGGCCCGTGAGCCTCGTTGTTTTTTAAATTTAATTGAAAAACACACAGTAGTGTATGTTGTGAGCTATAGCTAAATATCATTATATATTCATTGGTCGGCCCAGCCGTGACACCCACTATAAGCCCACTATACGCTTATCTACATCAGCCTGTACACCTATTATGGGTTTCACTGCGAGCTGGGATCATCTGAGGCTACGAAAACACATTTCTCTCACAAGCCCACTACAAGCTTATCTACATTAGTCTTTACACCTATTATGGGTTTCACTGCGAGCTGCGATCACCTCAGGCTACGAAAACACATTTCTCTCACTAGCCCACTACAAGCTTATCTACATCAGCCTGTACACCTACTATGGGTTTCACTGCGAGCTGGGATCACCTCAGGCTACGAAAACACATTTCTCTCACTAGCCCACTACAAGCTTATCTACATTAGCCTTTACACCTATTATGGGTTTCACTGCGATCTGCGATCATCTCAGGCTACGAAAACACATTTCTCTCACTAGCCCACTACAAGCTTATCTACATCAGCCTTTACACCTTTGATGGGTTTCACTGCGAGCTGGGATCACCTCAGGCTACGAAAACACATTTCTCTCACTAGCCCACTACAAGCTTATCTACAGCAGCCTTTACACCTATTATGGGTTTCACTGCGAGCTGGGATCACCTCAGACTACGAAAACACATTTCTCTCACTAGCCCACTACAAGCTTATCTACATCAGCCTATACACCTATTATGGGTTTCACTGCGAGCTGGGATCACCTCAGGCTACGAAAACACATTTCTCTCACTAGCCCACTACAAGCTTATCTACATTAGCCTTTACACCTATTATGGGTTTCACTGCGAGCTGCGATCACCTCAGGCTACGAAAACACATTTCTCTCACTAGCCCACTACAAGCTTATCTACATCAGCCTTTACACCTTTGATGGGTTTCACTGCGAGCTGGGATCACCTCAGGCTACGAAAACACATTTCTCTCACTAGCCCACTACAAGCTTATCTACAGCAGCCTTTACACCTATTATGGGTTTCACTGCGAGCTGGGATCACCTCAGACTACGTAAACACATTTCTCTCACTAGCCCACTACAAGCTTATCTACATCAGCCTGTACACCTATTATGGGTTTCACTGCGAGCTGGGATCACCTCAGACTACGAAAACACATTTCTCTCACTAGCCCACTACAAGCTTATCTACATCAGCCTGTACACCTATTATGGGTTTCACTGCGAGCTGCGATCACCTCAGGCTACGAAAACACATTTCTCTCACTAGCCCACTACAAGCTTATCTACATCAGCCTCTACACCTATTATGGGTTTCACTGCAAGCTTGGATCACCTCAGGCTACGAAAACACATTTCTCTCACTAGCCCACTACAAGCTTATTTACATCAGCCTGTACACCTGTTATGGGTTTCACCCCTCCCTGACCCACTATATGCATCAATCCCTGAGTATACCACTCGTTATTAAAATGTCCTCTTTTTACCACCACAACTTATGGCAACCCTAAACAAACTCCACCTTGTTCGAGAAAATTGCGTTTGTATATCCGTGACACAATACTTCGAAGTGTACGCATTTACACCTAAACTCTTCATTTCTAAGAAGACTTGGGTATGTTTAATCGCCTTGAACACTCCATCATAATTCGCAGTAGGTTCTCTATTGGTACGTTTAGAGATAACTGCAAGAACTCCAGCTTGTTCGAGAAAATAGCGATTATATATCCGTGACACTACGCACTTACAACTAAACTCTTGATTTCTTAGAAGTCGTTCGTACGTAAGCCTTATATTGTTTTTAACATTAACATTGTTTAACATTGTTTGTTTCATTAATTGCCATTAGTCCCTCAATCAGTGGGAATAAATAAAACTGCAAGAAACTCTACCTTGTTCGAGAGGATTACGTTTATACGTCCTTGACACTACACATTGAACGCTTCGCATTTCCTAGTAAACTATTGATTTGTATAATTTTCGAGTGACAGCCGCGGTCAAACTTCCGTAATTATCTCAAAATCTGTGGTATGTCACACAGGTTGGTTTACATGTACTTAAAAAAGATACAAATACAGATGTAATTGATATTGTAAGGAATACTCAGGTTCTTTTACAAATCGATACTATGTGATACATGACGTAATTTCCGAATGACATACCCTGAAACTATGTAATTATCTAAAAATCTGTGGTATGTCACGCAGGTTTGTTCATAAATGCTTAAATCTGGTGTATTTGAGATTAATTATTAGCAATCAAATTCAATGAATATACTCAGGGTTCTCTTACGCATCGATACTTTGTTTGAAATTACGTAATTTCTTAATGACAGCCCCTGAAACTTGCATGATTTTCTCAAAATCTGTGGTATGTCACACAGGTTTTTTCTTATTTGTTTAAAGTAGGTGTACTTGAGATTAATTATAAGGAATCAAATTGAATGAATATATTCAGGTTCTCTTACAAATCGATACTTCGCAGTGCGTTCACAGATAGTTTTAGTGATTTTGTTTTTACTCTACGAAAATTATTTCGTAATGTTGGTCATACTGCGTACGAAGCACAATGCGAAGCACATGTCAGCTGACAGCTGATACGAGCTGTCAACGTGTTCTCTCGAAGAGGTTATAATAGGTATTCTGAGGGAAGTGAGCATATGTCAATGATCCTTAGTTAATAAAGAGTAACATAGATTGATAGTCGATAGACAACTGTGTGTGTGTGAGCGAAAAGAGTACTCGACCACTGTTGAAAAGTAGTGGAATATCAACAAATGGAAGACTTAGGCCGAGGCTAGATTTACCTAGGTCGAGTTCTAGGGCTCCAGCCTACGTGTGCAAATTATTATTCTCTGGTGAGAAAACTCTAGCCTGCATTCCTTATTATAATGGCTGTCTACATGGATCACAATGCTACCACGCCACTCGCGCCGAGTGTTGTGAAGAAAGTCACCGACTCGTTAATCAACGAATGGGGTAACCCAAGTTCCACATACGAACCCGGTGTAATAGCAAAGCAAGTTATTTGTGAAGCTCGTGGATACGTTGCAGAAATGATCGGAGCTGACACCAGTGATATCATCTTCACGTCTGGTGGAACTGAGGTAAGTCTGTCATCAGTTTATATTACGATTGGTCACGTACCCCGTACCGGTATTACCGGTCGATTTCAGATCCCCTGACCTTTTTCTTTCCCACCAGATTTCATATACATAATATGTAGGCCTAGGCTAGGCCTAAGCCCATGGGATTTTTATAGGGGCCTACCCAGCCTTTGACGGAGCGAGTTACTTTATTCCGTATTTAGGTGTTCTGCAGGCCGATCTACCATATACAGGCAACTATAATTTGATAACTAGACCTTACTGTTGACTACAAAGTTTGTTTCCGTGTCATCTTACGATGCAATGCACAGTGTTATTCCTGTTAGCGGACCTGCCATTTAATTCAAAAGAGATGTTGGGTCCAACCATCAAAATCATTCTCATATAGGTCTACGATATGTAATGTGGCCTATTGTCCTGTTTTCAGGCAAATAACATGGTTCTCTTAGGCGTGCCTGATTACTACAATTCCTGGCAGAAATCAGAGGACAAATTCGACAACTCGAAACCTCACGTCATCACAACCGTAGTGGAACACGATGCAACGATCATGCCTTTGAAATACTTGGAGCAGAGAGGGGACATAAGTACGTTGCATTTACTGATCCTTGCCTCAAAAAATCTTCCTTCACATTTTCTGGTACCTACATTACACCAACACTGGTGATTTTCCCGTCACGTTTACGATCTTTTCGAAATATCACAAAAATCCCCGTTTCATTGTTGCCAAGGTAAAGTCAGAGATATTTAATCATCAATGTAGGCCTACATTAGGTACACGATACTTGTACCGGTAATTAGGGCTGGGCAAGTCTCAAAATTTCTCGAAAAGTTCTAGCAGAGATTTCCTCGTTCGCTCGATACGACTCTCTCAAAAATTGAGATAATGAACGAAGAATTTCCTCGAGTTTTATAAAGCTAATGTGCACCCTCTAACAGGTAGGCCTATTGCTATGGAAAATTATATTATTAATAAATATTGGTTGATTCTGTCTCCTCCCAGCCCTGTCACTGGTACCTATGGATGCAAATGGCTGCGTTAGTGTGGACGAACTGATGTCATACGTGAGATCGTCGACTTGCCTGATCACAGTCATGCTTGCGAACAACGAGACGGGAGTTGTTATGCCCGTACAAGAAATCGGCAGGCAAGTAGGCGCACCGTATTCCTAGAGATACGTAGTGGAACATGACACGACTCAATACTTTCGTCAAACTTATTGAATTCAAGAACAAAAGCGAATCAAAAACAGTTTGGTAAATATCTGCAACAATATAGCTTCCATTAATTGATGCTTTTTTGTCCTTGAATTCAATAAGTTTGACGAAAGTATTGAACCGTGTAATGTGGGCATTATATTGTTGTTACTTTTTATATTGGCGACGGACACCAATACCTTACTAAACCCTACTAATTTAGCTTCTCCTCTCGAGTGAGCAAGACCTCGGTCGAAACGTCTTGTTATATTTTGTATTATGTCTTTTATGTGTACTTCAAACTCGCAAATCCGTCATCTTACTACATGAAGGTAAGCTGTGGGATCCTTTCCTCACTTTATATACTAATTTAACTTAAAAATCACTGAAAAAGCTAATCGATTGATATCACTCGTATCACGCTTTGTAGACAACACATGAACCACTTTTGCAGGAAGTGGTAAAACCAATCGCAATCATATATTTGATTATTTATGAGATATTATTGTTTTTACTAGGCCTACGTAAGAACAGAAATTGAGTATAGACAAAAAAATTAAGCATATCTTCAAAAACACCTCAAAGAGCATGATTGTTCTGAAAAAAATGCTTTTCCTCTCTAAAAGAATATTTAGAAAGTTAATGTTCATTGTTTTTATTATTGCTGGTAATGTTTACATTGTGTTTCATTTAAATAGGCCTATGCCTACATTTGTATTTATTAGTTTTAGTTTTTCTTTTAGAACTGTTCATTGCTCTCTACCCAGCCTTGCGATTATAATAATTTACTCTTGTTATATGTTAATTGTTTTATCCACTAATTGGCGGGACAGCGATTGATATCTTTATAACAAGAGCCTTGATATCCTTACAGAATCATAGGGCAGAGGGGTTAAACCTTTGCAATGTATCGGTCATATGAATAAACCTTGGTTCTATGTTCCGTTCAAGTTTCCTTGAATACAAGGACAAAAAAAACAAATCAAAGAAATTGGAGCACTGTTGTATTTTACTACCTATTTATTTTAGGGCTGCCCAACGATATCGATAATTCGATACGATATCGATAATAGAAAAATAATTCGATATCCATATAGAATTAATATATCGTACGTTTTGCGATATCGACCAAGTGTCAACTATCATAAAAAAAATAAAGTTTGGCGGTGTTGTGCTTCTGCATCTTTGTGATACATAGGCCTACACTGCAACTTTCGCGTTGGTACCTACTCCCTTTCGTCGCGCGGTCTCGCCTTTGTGTTCGCGCTCCACCCGCCGTCCGCCAGTAACCCCCCCCCCCCCCCCCCCACCCACAAATTGACGCACATAGCAGAACGATTCACATTAAATTGTTTAAAATTAAAATGAATGGTCTCTGGCTGGTTTGAAAAAAAAAATTACGATATCGGCGATATCGATGCCGAGTTTAAAAAATTCGATATCGCGATACGATATCGATAATAACATCCGCGATATCGATATGAATATTTTTATTGTTGGGCAGCCCTAATTTTATTTACATATGTTTTGATTGCTTTTTTGTCCTTGAGTTCAACGAAACTTGAACGGAACATTGTACCGTCTAAATCGGGGCTTAAAGAGGTTTTTCACCGGAAACGCTGTAATGTCCAGGCGCACGCGGGAGATCAACGTGCGGAGGTCGTCCGACGGCCGCGTCAGGATCCTCCTGCACACGGACGCTGCGCAGGCGGTCGGCAAACTGGAGGTCAACGTGGACGACCTCCGCGTGGACTATCTCACGGTGGTCGGACACAAGTTCTACGGGCCGCGCATCGGGTGTCTCTACGTGAGGGGGCGCCGGGCCTGGCAGACACCCGTGAGTACACCCCTCAATTCAATTCAATTCAATTCAATAATTGAATTGCCCTAGCCCCGGAAAACCTTATTAGTGTAGTTTCAGGAATAATCAGAAGCCTGGGGGCCACACTACCAGGAGTATGCCGCAAATGAAGCCAACAGTTAAAATACTATACTTCTAGCTTTGGTCGCTTGCGTTTGCGTGACGCAAACTATACATTAATGACTTACTAGCAAAGCACCTGCGTAGAATGGGGTTGGCAGAGAGCAGTACATGCAAGCACTGTGGGAATGGCATGACAGGCAACATCTATTCCATTGCTCGATACTGAAAGAGCACAACGAAGGAATGACAGGAAGGAGCAGGAGGCTTGTCTCTATTGGTTGGCAAGACGCATGGTGACATAACTGATTCAATTCTGTTTCAATTTTTTTTTTTTTTTTTGTGCATAGATGGCTTCCTCAGCCATTCCTCTTAATCTTCAATTTATTTTATTCTTTAATTAAAAATAATAATATTATAATATCATTCAAAGTTAATAAATAGCTGTTAGATAATAATATCTTCTCTCTCTCTTCTTCTCTTATGCCCCCATTGACACATTTATGTCATCATGCGTCTCGCCAACCAATAGAGACAAGCCTCCTGCTCCTGCCTGTCCAGCCCTCCTGGCATTCCTTCGTTCTACTGCCAAACTATACGGCCTTCTTCTTCTCTTATGCTCACATTGACACATTTATGTCATCATGCGTCTCGCCAACCAATAGAGACAAGCCTCCTGCTCCTGCCTGTCCAGCCCTCCTGGCATTCCTTCGTTCTACTGCCAAACTATACGGCCTTCTTCTTCTTCTCTTATGCCCACATTGACACATTTATGTCATCATGCGTCTCGCCAACCAGTAGAGACAAGCCTCCTGCTCCCTCCTGTCCAGCCCTCCTGGCATTCTTTCGTTGTGCTCTTTCAGTATCGAGCAATGGAATAGATGTTGCCCAGGTCCTGTATGCCATTCCCACAGAGCTTGCATGTACTGCTCTCTGCCAACCTCATTCTACGCAGGTGCTTTGCTAGTAAGTCATTAATGTATAATTTGCGTCACGCAAACGCAATGGGCAAGCAACCAAAGCTAGAAGTATAATATTTTAACTGTTGGCGCTTCATTTGCGGCATACTCCTGGTAGTGTGGAACCCCAGGCTTCTGATTGTTCCTTAAACTACACTAACAAGGTTTTCCGGGTGTAGGCTAGCCATGTGAAAAGGAGCAAATGAATCGACGTTTCGTCCGTATTAGAATGGGCGTCTTTAGCGACCATTGGAGAGTGTCGACACAAACGTCGCCGAAGAAGCCAATGGCCGAACCTGCCCAGGGACTGCTAGTTTATCGCGATGGGCAAGTTTGCGTGCTTTGTTGATCCCGAGAGCTATGCCGGCGGAAGCGTATCCTTCTGGTAGGGCCACCCTAGCCGGTCTAACTGGTCGAGGAGGAGAAGTCAGACGAAATGCAGTCCACATCCTCCCCACTCCGTTTTCTTCCCCTTTCCCTTTCCTCCCCTTCCTCCTACTTGCCCCTTCATCTTCATATTCCACCCACTCATTGTCTCGATTAGCCAAGCTGCAAAAATATGAGACGTTAAGCCCAAATATCTCTCTGTCTATCCCATGGCCGAAACGTTGGATCATTTCCACCTATCGACACGGTTATACTCGGAAAACCTCGCTAGTGTAGTAGTCGACTCCGGCCGTGAACGGCTCCGAAATAGACGGTCCCGAAAAACCGTTTGATCACCTCTCTTGTGTTCTTAACAGGAAAGGATACCTCTACGTCAAAAACCACACAAAATTTTCATTTTTAAATTATATCACAAGAATATGGGCTTCGAAATCGAAAATCTGAATCAACAGCGCACTGTAGTTTAGCAAGCCCCACACATTGAATGCGCTAAGTCGTGACTTATACTATAATCAGTATTTTTTTTATAAATAATTTATTTTATTACTAATTATCGAATTATAATCAAAATACTACGCTTATGGTTCTTATAATATTTTTTTCAATCTGTAGGACTTACCAAAGCAAAGTGCGCTGCTGATTTAGATTTTCGATTTCTTGTTGCAATCTTGAGATATACTTTAATAATTAACATTTTCTGCGGTTTTTGACGTAGAGACTTCCCTTTGCCCTTAATAGGGAACACGCGTATGAAAATTTGAATCGATTTTTAAATACCTTGTCTCTCATTTAATAATTTTGTGTCTTTGAATTTTGAAAAACGGATCAGTCTATGCCTCAAAATAATTGGTTTAGTAACGATAAATAAAAGGGCGCGAAAAACGAGCCGCCGCCATGTAGAGTGGATTTGACGTCATGGTTTTGTACTGTGTACGCTCACCGCCTCAGCGATTGGTCTGCTACGCCACGTCTACAGAATCATTGCGTCACAGCCACCTGTACGCGTTTCAGATCCCCGAGTTTAAACTTCAATAAATGAGACCACATTAAACCTATTTAAAAATTTCTTTTTTACTTGGGACTTGCATTAATATACTTTTTGTATCTGATACTATTAAACTAAGTGTTTGGTTTAACAAAAAATATCGTACGCGTGTTGCCTATTGTTTCCTCCCGTCGCTACACTGGAGTCTGCTCCCCAGGTGTTCCCGCTCCTGTACGGCGGTGGGCAGGAAGATGGACATAGGCCCGGAACGCTCAACACGCCCATGATAGTCGGGCTGGGAGAGGCGGCCAGACTCGTCATCGTCAATCTCAAGACGTATCAGGAGAGCATGAGGACGCAGCGGGACTACCTTGAAGACCGTTTACAGGTTTGTTTAATGTGACTGTACAAATGTACAGTGAAAATTCTTTTCAACAAACTCTTGGGGACCTGATTATTATTTTGTTATTATTATAAAGAATATTTCTTTATGAAGATGGTACCATAACATGCATAAGAACCTTTTGGGAACTCAAAAATAGTTTGTTATATAGATCATGTTGTTAAAAAGACGTTTGTTATAAAGAAGTTTCACTGTACGTATCTTACTTTTCCTGTACATTTTACTTAGTTTTAGGTGAAAGACAAATATTGTTTTATTGTTTTGTTATTTTTATTATTTAGAAATGTTCCAACCTATAGGTAATATTAATAAGTAAATCAACACATTCATTATTAATATAGGACCATGAAAATGGTTTTATTTTAGTGGGAATTTTGTTTTTAAATTAAAAAAACGCAGTTTTATTGAGTAAAAACTGTATTTCAATGGTTTTGTTAATGTTGCCTGTGTTTTAACACGTGTAACATGATATTTAATTTATCTATTAATATTTATATTGTTCTTTGACTAAATTATTCAGGACTGTTTAAGATTCCGTGAACACATGAAGATTCTCCCAGAACTATGATTGAAACCATAGAGAAATAAAACAGGATTGGAACCCTGATATTGCATAAAATTATGGACCACTATTCTTGGTATGCAATACAGTCATTTGTTTGTCTACAACAATGACTTCGTGTACGGGATGGTGGCCGCTATGTGTAGGAACTGCAATACCTCATTTACGGGAATATGGCCGCCAACAATGACAGTGACGTTACGAGAATATAAAGAATATCTTTCAAGTAACAAAAAGCGCTACAACCTATTTCCGGGTTATCGTCATTCACCATTTTCGCGGCGCTCCAGATATCAGAAATGAAGGACAGTTCCCTATTGCGTTTCAGGAAGTGTTTGGCAGCAAGGTGACCTTCAACTGTCGCGCGCGCGGCGTTGATAGGCTGGTCAACACGAGCAGCGTGAGTCTAGCGGGGGAGGGGGATGAGTTACGCGGCCACGCTGTACTCGCCAGGTGTCCCCGCGTGATGGCGAGCGTGGGGGCTGCCTGCCATGATCAGGGGTCGGCATCCGGGGTCCTGCTGCAGTCGGGGGTGAGTTGGAACGCTCGCACTTGGAGCCTCAATGGGCGTCTTGGGTCAAAGCTGAAGTAGGTGGCTCGTTGGTCCAGTAGGTGGCTCGTTGGTCCAGTGGTTAGCATCCCTGCTTCCAATGCAGAAGGTCCCGAATTCAAATCCCGCTTCAGACAGAAGTTTTTTAACTTCTAATGTGGATTCAATTCCATTACTTCTTGGCTTAGGAATAAGTAAACGGTGACTTTGGAGCCGTCCTAGCAACGAAGCACTCAATACATTCAAAGTTGTTCTGAATCGGTCTTGTTGATTCTGGCATTTGTCCGCAGATGTTCGCACTGTCCAATCACTGATTCATATGTTTCGTATTTGAAATATCGATCTTTGATTGGTTATCGCTCACTCGTCGATGGTGTTCGAAGCCTACAGGGTTGGTTTAGTCACTTTAAATTAAAGTCCCCCAGTGCAAATCAGTTTAGTTACTGAGTGGGTAGACTCTAAATGTGAATTTATTTATTTATTTGCAGCACCTGTCCTGAAAGGTCATTCTTTGTAATTCATTCCATGTTAAATATTGTCGTTAGTCAACTGTCTAACTGTCATACAACAATATGTTTGTTTTGTATCTATAACAAAGGTATTCTCTGTTAAAAACCTTGTAAAACATACTAAGATGAATGATTTATATTTAAAAGTATTTTATGTAAACGACTTGAATGTTTGAATTGAGAAAACGAGGCGCAAAGATCGAGTTGGACCTTTCAGTACTGCTAGCGCTGCGAGCGGCAGAAAGTCGCGCCTGAGACGCCCATCATGAAGAATTTAGTAAGCTACTAACTTGTTTCGAATCCGTGGCAACCGGGCTTCCCATTGGTGGTTGCCATAATGAAAACAAGTAACGTAGCCTTCTAAGTATTTCATAATACCGGCCCAGTACACACCTTTCTATATTTCACAAGTTATTAAAAAGTGTAAAATATATTTTCTTGTTTAATGTTTATACATTTCTTAAAGTTGGTCTCGTAAAATACTGAGATTCCACCGTATCGGGGTTATGTTATGGGACAGCCATTAAGTAAATAATAAATAAAAATGTATGTGCTACAAAATAGTCACTCATACTGCCACACACACATGTTTTGGGTGGCTTTTTGTGATTACATATTGATATTTCTTGTAGTTTTGTTTGTGATTGTTGTATGTAGTAGCCTATGTTTTGATACAGATATCAAGAAGAAGATTGAAATATTTATATAAAATGTATATTTTGTTGCAAGAACTGTAGACCCTAACAGTGTAGTGCAATTATTTAATATATTGACACGTCTTATTCCGCAGGTCTCCCTTGCCAATGCTCGAAACACGATTCGCTTCAGCGTCGGTCGAGACACGACTGCCAAGGACATCGACGTAGTGGTCGAAGATTTGCGCGGAGCTGTCGGCGACTAGCGGACCTATGACGACGGAGTTCTTAACCTCATTATGCTACCCTCGTGATTCATGGGCCAGATGCACAGACAACTGTCAAGTCAACTAGAAGATTTGTTGCTATAGAATGGTTTTATCCCAGGCTTTTTCCAATGAAAACAAACACCAAAGCAACCATAAACAAATTCTATACATAACTTGATTGTGCATCTGGCCCCATTTTTAAAGCTATTGCACAACTTGGACCTATGAGGACAGAGTTATTTAGCTCGTCATGACACAGACGTAAGCTTTAAGTTCCATGGAAGAGACATTTGACCTGATGACATTTATGGCTATTGAACTACTGGTACCTATGACAATAAGAGTTTTGTAGTTTGTTATGCTACCGTCATGACACAGTTTTAAGCTTTAAGTTCCATGGAAGAGACGATATTTGATCAAATGACATTAGTGGCTAAATTGGACTACTTGGACCTATGACAATAAGAGTTTTGTAGTTCGTTATGCTGCCGTCATGACACAGACGTAAGCTTTAAGTTCCATGGAAGGGATGACATTTGATCAGATAACATTTTAAATTTTACCGTTTTCGGTAGTTGGGTTTTCTGTTGTATTGCATAATTGACCACTATGTGGCGGCAATATGGTATCAAAGTTTAGCGAGCGAAAAAGAAATACTATGTATGCACAAGGATCTGTACCTTTCATTGAGTAAAGATATGTAAAGAAACATTAATAATTTGTTTTTATTGCTTGTATTACCTAATATGAGTGGCGGCAATATGGTGATGCAGCCTAACCCATCCAAGTTTAGCGAGCGAAAAAGAAATACTATATATGCACGAGGTTCTGTACCTATCATTGAGTAAAGATACGTAAAGAAACATTAAAAATTTGTTTTTATTGCTTGTATTACCTAATATGAGTGGCGGCAATATGGTGAAGCAGCCTAACCCATTGAAGTTTAGCAAGCGAAAAAGAAATACTATATATGCACAAGGTTCTGTACCTATCATTGAGTAAAGATACGTAAAGAAACATTAATAATTTGTATTTATTGCTTCCATTACCTAATATGAGTGGCGGCAATATGGTGAGGCAGCCTAACTCATCGAAGTTTAGTGAGCGCGAAAGAAATACTACACATGCACAGGGTTTTGTACCTATGGTTGAGTAAAGATACGTAAAGAAATATTAATAACTTGTTTTTATTGCTTGTATTACCTAATATGAGTGGCGGCAATATGGTGAAGCAGCCTAACCCATCGAAGTTTAGCGAGCGAAAAAGAAATACTATATATGCACAAGGTTCTGTACCTATAATTGAGTAAAGACGTAAAGAAACATTAATAATTTGTTTTTATTGCTTGTATTACTTAATATGTGTGGCGGCAATATGGTGAAGCAGCCTAACCTATCGAAGTTTAGCGAGCAAAAAAGAAATACTATGTATGCACAAGGTTCTGTACCCATCACTGAGGAAAGATACGTAAAGAAACATTAATAATTTCATGAATTTGTTTTTATTGCTTGTATTAGGGCCTACCTAATATGAGTGGCGGCAATATGGTCGGTGAAGCCTCCCCATTGGAGTTAAGCGAGCGAAAATATATGCTACATGGTTATCAATCAGTGAGGATACGATAAAAAAACACATAATTTATTTTCACACGTGTTACCTAATATACCTTAAGTCTTTAGTTCAAAACTAGGATCATGGGAATTATAAAACTGTGGCAGTACTTAGGCTTAAATGAAAAAAATATTCTAGAGGAAAAATCAACCTTTAGGGCCTATTAAGAAAAAAAACAGTTTACTGACCAATGAACATTCGATGACCACAGGGATCCAGCGACTAATCAATAATACAAGCCATATTATATAAAACAAAATTTAACTATCAAAATTAATATTCAAAATTAATAATAATAAACAAAATTAATCCCAATTAATAATCATAATTAATCATAATTAACAATATTATTAATAATCAAAATTAATATTACATCTATAAAACAAAATTGCAACTGAACACTAAAATGTTAGGGAGGGGGTGGGGGGGTGATATTGGGTATATATATAATATAATAATAATATAATAATATACTGCACTGTTTTAGAACCCGTATTTAAACATTACAAAATAAGGAAGGGGGACTGATCTGACAAAATTGGATTTTCCCAAATTTCAGGAATAGATTTTTCGATTATTATAACATATATATTGAATCAAGGAGCGATCCCAGTGATTTTACAGGTGAACATTATGAGTTGACCTCAACTCCCATGAGCTACAGTTGAAACATCACACCGCTCTCTCGTCCGCACACGCAAACGCACCCTTGCGAGTCATTCGAATCAAACGACTCGGGGCGTGTACGTCGATCGTTATCTTATTAAAGGGGTCTTCTGAAACGTTTCGGCCACGTTTCGTTACTTGTAGCTGTTGACGAGGCCCCTCTCGGTTTTACTGCCGGCGACGACGATCAGAAAAGTTGGAATGCCCCCGTAAACGACGAAGCTGCAACAAGAACCAAATTTATCAAATTAGTTACTCGTCAATATCATTGCAAGCTAGAAGCTTTGAAGTACAGCAGTATTATTTTTAGGACTACTTGAATGTAGATCAGATCGGGCAGGTACTTTTTAGCTGTCTGAGTCAAAAAGCTAACTGTGCATGCAGTATTGTAACTATATTCTTTAGACCTACAGTGTAAGTGTACTGCGTACACAAGGGTTGCTGTTCGATATGACTTTAAATATTGATAGAATAATAATGACATTTTTTATGTCGATTGATAATCGAATCAAAATTACCATTATTATTTCAGATAGCTTAAATTTTTAGCCTGTACCAGTGTTACAGTTAAGGTAAAGATCACCCCCCCCCTCCCCCCCCCCCCCCCGGCAATACTCGTGCAGAAGTGCTCATAAGTGTCGCCGAGCAAGTTGAGTGTATTTTGACGCCCGGGAGTAGCACGACAGCCCATCGTATGCCGTACTGGAAAGAAACTGTTAAAACACGTGGGGAGGTCGAATAGACAGTCTCGTAACGGTCGGTAAATTTGAAATCTCGTCTCTGTTTGATTAGAGACCGCTTAGGAAAATAATCATATCGATCGATTATCAAACGGCGGTCCTAGTAATATACCCTCCGACGTAAGTAAGTCAAACCTCGAGTTGCAACCTATGGGGAGGCGTAGCAAGTGCACAGAGAGCGTTGCGAGCGATCCGGCCAACACTCGCCGAATATTGGATACACACAACTTTCCACAATAAGAATTTCCAAATCATTGAACAATTATTTGACTTCTTTGGAATCTACGTATGTATATTTTTCCAATAATAATTAGTGCAACTGCCTTCTGGAGGGGTTTTCGGTGAATTCTAGCAGACGGGGCTCAGTGGCCGGAACGCTCGCAGCGTTGCAGTGTAGTCGTTTGTTGTACGCCACCCCATGGGAGACCGTATGACAGGTAGAGTGCGCTGTGAGCGATGACGTTCAGTTTACCTATTATATCTAGCTCAACTTCAGTTAAATGCTCCAAATCTTATAGGCCTATGCCTAGTATATTATTTACAGTAATTTTTATTATTGACATACTTAAGAACATAAAACTTAATTATTAATGAGTGTTATGTAATTAAAATAAAAATCAGCTGAAGAATCCCAAAAACAAGTGAAACCTTGTAGCCTACAATGGTTGATGGAATAACACAGTCTACCACACTCTTCGCGCGCGGGTAAGGTTAAGCCGTCCCACAGCCATCTGTATTTCCACGACATAATTGCATGCGTCGATTGAGGGGCATACTGACATTTGTGCGAACAGGAACGCTCGCAGCGCTGCAGTCATACCGTCTCCCATAAGAATTTCCCAAATCATTGAAAAATTATTTGACTTCTTTGGAATCTATGTGTAATTTTCCAATAATAATTAGTGCACTGTTTTCTGGAGGGGTTTTTGGTGAATTCTAGCCGGCGGTGATCAGTGGCCGGAACGCTCGCAGCGCTGCAGTGTAGTCGTTTGTTGTACGCCACCCCGTACCAGAGTGGAATTGATTTAAATCAATTGATTTAAATAATCAGATTTAAATCAAATGATTTTTTTAATAAAAATCATTGATTTAAATCGACAAAGAAAACTTACCAGCATAACTAGGCATATATCTCATTTTCAATTTCCCTCGAGGACCATGATCGCATATTATATGAAAAATGAAAATTTATTTGTTTATTTCCTGTCAATTAGTATTGTTTGTTGGCAATTGCAATTTACCAGTTGATTATCCCTTTTGTGAAACACTCCTTATTGTTGATTTAAATCAATTAAAATCTGATTTAAATCTAAAAAAATCAAAAAAATCTGATTTAAATCAAGAAATCGATTTAAATCAAATAAATCTGATTTAAATCAAAAAAATCATGATTTTTGATTTTTTTAATAAAAATCAAAAAAATCATCCACCCTGCCCCGTACTCACCCCTTCAACGGGAGGACCTGTCCGAGTCTGTCGTCCAGCTGGACTCGGTGCAGAGTATCCGCCCTCTTGTTCTCGTAGTAGACCCTGAGCTTGTCGGGCCGGTACTGCATCTCCGTGTCCCACAGCGGAAACACGTCGAACATCACGTTCAGCTGCTCCGCAAACCTGAAACGAGTCCGACGTTGCGTTTCGTTTTGCGACATGGTCTGGGCAGATCACAATACCGTAGGCCTATACTCCATATCAGGCCGGCATGTCACCGCGAGATGTGGCGTTTTGCTTTACCGTCCCCTAATGGATTGCTACAATTATATATACAATTGTAATAGCTCTCATCGCCTGGACTCTTGAACCTTGAACAACAGCAAGATCAATTTAAGCCAGGCTCAATTATCTTTTTCCACGAATAAGACACTTATCACATCAACATCTCGCCCCAACGTTGACAGCGCTACTCAAGGGGTGGACAATACGTCCCCTACGAACCGGTTTCTATGGTGACATGCCAGCCTGGTATAAAGTATACTCTACTTCTTCGGTGTTTTTTTGGGGGGGGGGGGGGGGGGGGGGGGGGTTATACAATGTCTACTACTCACAATTGCAATTGGCTCGGTCTGTTCAAAACCCTACAAATGAGCACTAGCATTCTCTAAGATAAGACCAGAGAAATCATTGCTTTCCTTCTCCTCAATTCAATGAAATGAAGTAAACGCTTCCCTTCCGAGTTCGAAACACCGCGGAAATACGACCGTACACGTATTTCAAACGGGCCTCAAAATTTCAGTTTATAATCACAATCCACCTGCCACTACTACTTTCAGACAGGTTTCGTCGGGAATTCTAGGCGCGCATCATTGTCGCGTATCATTTAACTATTTAATAAGGAGGATTTACTCCGCCGATGCGACGATAAAACTACTTACGTGGTGTCTTCGTGAAATTCCTGAACAAGATCGGAAGTGGAAACCTCGGGATAGAGGAAGAGGACCGGCCAAACGAGCCTTCCGTCCTCGAGGTGGACCTGTGTTTGGATGGCTCCGGGATAGACGTCCTCCCGGATACCGGCTGAGGACAGGAACCATCCGATACGTTGTAAAAAGTGCTTCCTTTTGACCGCAATGCGTAGCTTAGCTCGCAATATTTAACTTTAAGCAAAATTAATGGTAGTTTATTAGACATCTTTATAACGCTTCAAGATACAGGCTAGGTTTTTTATGATTATTTATGTAATTAGTTCAATAATTTATAATTAATTGCAGAATCAACAATCATAAAAAATAATAAATATTTAATTACAGAAACAACAATCATAAAAATTACAATTACAAGGATAGACCCCAACAGCTTTCCTCAGGTAAGCTGTTGGGGTCTATCCTTCTACCTATCATATTACCCAGACTTTTGGCCTCTCTAAATAATCCAAAATCATAATTTAGACGTACATGTCTCGATGCCTCTCGACTCAATTGCCTTCTCTAAAATCTCTTCCTCTTTTGTTTTCTTGTTAGATTGCGATTCGTGTTTCCTCTTGTCGCGTGATTCCACTTTCTAAAAAAAAACAAAAAACATCACTTGTCGGTGTTCACTACTTAAGTTGCGTTGTTCACTGTATTCAGTCACATAAAAATATAATCTCGGTTATTATTCTAAGGGTCGGATGCACAGTAGAGTTAGTAGCCTATAGAATTGGAATCCGTACCGTAGTTAATTTTTAAGGAATTTATTTCTTTTATGGAAAATAGCATGTTAACATTAGAGTAATTATTTAAATTATAAATACATCCTGTTCCTGTATGTAATATATGTACATCCGTCTACTCAATTGTGGGAGTTTTGGGTATCTTTGCTCAAAAAAGGAATTATAGCAGGCACGAGCCCTAGATTTATGCTCAAAACAGTAGGTGTTTTAAAGGAATGCCGACCTTTTGACTTAGCACAGTACTTCGTAAATTCTCCGCGTCTTTGTCGTCCTTGTTTCTTTTCAATATCTCGTCGAGACAGTTCAGGCAATTGTCCAACTGCCTCAGCTTGAAGTAACACTGTGCCAGACGAATCTCCGCCTTTGGGTAGTTGGGCTTCAGAGACAACGCTGCCTTACAGTCCGCAATGCAAGACCTATGCGAAACAAGCAATGAGCTGTTGAAAACTGGAGGCATGATTATTGTGGCCAATAAACATAGAAAACATGTTGCCACGATAGGCAATACCAAACCGGGATACCGTTTGGCAATCGCTGATTGGCCACGAACCACTTGTCTATGATGAAAGCATCTGTAAGGTTGTCTCAGGACGCGTTTAAAAAAATACGAATATCGTAAAATAGCCATTTAAAATTGCCAAAATAAAATGCAACAAACAAATGCTAAGTTACCTCCAATTCTTCAAGAGGAAGTGTGACGCCGCCCGGTTGTTGTACAGCTGTGCGTTGATCTCGTTGTCCGGACACTTCTTGCGCAACCCCTCCGTATAACCGAGTATGGCAAAGCGGTATTTCTTGCACTTGAAGTTAAAGTTGCCGTCTTCTTTGTAGGCCAACGCCAGTTCTACGAAAAGCAACACGTTTTTACATTAATAAAACAACAAGACACTACACACTTTTTTGGTAATATGGTCAATGAAGAGCAACTACGTCATACAACATCGGACTAGTAGGGCCGATAGTAGTTTACCTGAGGGCGTGTTTTCCGTTTCGTCGTACTTCAACTGTTGCAGACCCTGAATCAGGGGCGAGATTTCCTCGCCCTCTTCCGGCACCTTTGTCATGAAGAACGGATGCTTCTCCATTTCCTACAAGCACAAACAATTCCATTCAATTTCAAGTGTAATTGCGTGAAAGAGATAAGATTGCCAACAGTTTAGAAGTTAAACCACCCGTACCTCTTGCCAACGATCCTCGGGCCATCCTTCCGTGTATCTTCGTTTCTCGAGGCCGCTCATAAAGTTTTCCAAGTCTGCGTCCAGTTTGGCCGCCAATTTCTCCCGTTCGCTGTCCGTCATCGGAGGCTTCTTTGCGGATGTGGACGCCTCGGCGCTAGTCGTGTCTCCGTCGGTATTTATCGTTGCGGGAGTGGACGATTGACCTTCCATCTCGCGGAAAGTATGTAGGCCTAGGTACCTACTGAGTAGATGGGCATCAAATTTATTCTAGTAACAAGTAACAAACGAAGATCTTATTAATAGGCCTTCTGCCTTATCCTTGATCCTCAGAGGCCTAAACGAGGCCTGTAAGCCCTACAACTTTTCCCAGCACCTAGACTTAGAGGTTAGGGCCGACATCTTAGCTAGAAATAAGTGCATGGTTCGGTTTGCAGCCTCTGGGCAACGAATATCGCTGTGTAAGATATATGCCTAGTAATAGTAGATAATATGTATCGAATGTACACGCTCTGGGTTTATAGATAAGTCTAGCCTAGGCTTAGGTAAGATTGGGAGGACGACCATAACCTATCTTCTTAAATGTCTAGGCCCTCAGTTTGGTTTGTCACACTTCTTTGAACATATATGAATAATCAATACTTACACAGCGAACAAAGATTGCTTGTTTGAGCCTGTTATTTAGTTAGATATTAACGTAAAAGGGCATAAACAGCGCACGAGTGAGATGAGTTGAGAATCACGTTGCTATTTTGATTTTTGACAGCCATATGGACATGCAGACGACCCATTGGCCCGTCGTAACAACAACAACAACAACAAAAACACGAGGTGTTGTGTGTACTGCGTATGATGATTGCGTAATCGTCTGTTTGTTTTGGTCAATAATGGCGCCCTGCACCTGCATGTTGTGCATGACGATCACCTCAACTTATTTCTCTATTATCACGACCACGTTTCTTGTGCGTTTCTTATGCGTTTCTCTAGGAAAGGTAAGTGTTTTGTGCGTTTTATTTAATAATAAGTGTGTCCGTGCCATTAGTTTGTTGGTAACGAAAAGTAAACTTACGTACTTCGCTTGTATTTTTATGATAAGTCTACCGGCCTTCGTGTTTCACACTGGTGTGTTCTTTATCCATACTTTATCCGCGTGTCTTTGGGCTACTGCGTGGGTTAGGCCAAACGCGGAGACCTAGGCCCTAGCTCAGATTATTCGTGAATAAATTCCCTTGTGTAAACTCAAGCAGGTAGACTGGGTTTACCGACCTAACACCGGTGTAACCCTAACCTCACTTTGTTCACTCAACTCATTTAATTAATTTCTCTTTGCATGCAACTGCTGGGACCTCCTTGCCTGGTGGCACAGACTCCACCCTCACATTGGGCTCGGAACCAGAGTGGTGTGAGTCACTTTAACGAAGGGAATATATTGTTGTTATTTTTATTGTGTTGTCTCTCATTTCGCTGCCGGCCATATATGCCGTCTGGCGAGAGTCCCTTCCCTCCCTTCCTTTTTAAGTATGTATAAGTACGTATGCTAAGTATTAGGAGTGGCTATTTAACCGTGGGCTAAAGAAAAACTACGAACAACAAATGGTGGACTACGTAACAAAAAGCGTCGGAAATCACCGGAAGTTTGACCAATTCTTAATTGTGTGAGGACTCTTAACAGAGCTGGTAGTTTTTTTTTCTTTTTTAAAGAATGTGGAGGTTTAAGTATGAGGCTCGTCAGTCGACACTTGACATCTGGTCGGCGGATTCTATTGCCGCCGGACGAGCTTGAATGTTGGCCAGGCGCGACGGCGCCCATATCGACATTGTTCTCGCTCGTGAGAAGTGCAGGAACGTCCACCATTTGCGAAAACACCTCGCACGCCGATATTGTTGCACTAGGTGTTGCCCGTCTACCGCGGTCGTGTGCAAACCGTGAACAAACACGTATTTACCTTGTTCACAGCACACTAACTACGGTCATTAACGTCAGTTAGGCTGACGGTAGTTCAGTGAAATTGTGAAAATAATTTGAAGGTAGTGTTTGGTTGACCTCTGTTAACTGTTAGGCCTAACTACGTTCACAGTACAGTCCTAACAGCAGTTAGTAGCCTGACTTCAGTTAGTGGCCATACTGTGAACAAGGTATAGTCGATGACGGAAACGAAACTTCGTGAAGTGCGAGTCGAAACGCGGTACCGGTAGGCCTAACTTAAGTTACCAGCCCGAAACGCATGTCGGACGCCATTCTCTGAGGTCCGAACGGAGCGGGAAGAGGGGAGGGGGGGGAAGGGGGTTCTTTGGGATAGGTGGCGAAGGTATACAACAAACTGGTAAGTAATTTAATTGATGATACTAATATTTATCGATAGAGAATTGAGTAAGGAGGCAAATGCGAGACTTGCGGTGTCCAACCTCGAACCCTCGCCCCAATCGTACCATTTACAAACAACACCCCGTGACGGAGGGCTGGCACCTGTCACCCTACCTCCTCTTGTCTGAGCACATAACTATGACCCAATGATTCATTGTTTCATTTTTCATTTCATAAATGTATGAATAATTTTTGTGTCATTTTGATTTTGATTGTAGGAAAGTTTAGAGCAAGGTCAAACGATTTTCGTTCTGAATGTTAATCTTTAGAGTTAAGTACACAATTTGTGTATGTTATATGGGAACTAAAAAAGAATCTGATGAGTGGTGTAGGTAGATTAAACTTTATTGAATGTTATAATTTATGTTGATATAAGTTATTTTTACATTTCTAAGTATAAATAGAAAAATTGTACAGACAAGACAGAGAACAAATTCACTAGACACACACAATAATATTTAAGTAAATGATTTGATATTTTCATAAGTGAGTAAAAAGTGTTAAATAGATTTCTCTAAAGTAGACAAAATTATCTTGCATCTTATCTGTAAAATATGAGAAACTTTTATTCAGTTTATTAATGAGAAATATTTTATGTGAGTTGTGATAATAGGCGAAGTGTGAAGAACAGTGTTTTGATGTAGGCTAGTTAAAAGTTTAGTTGAAGAGATAACTTTCTAAATCCAATCTTAATCGACAATCGTTTGTTTCTAGTTTCTTGGAAAAGAAGTGAACTTACCAAACACAATAATTCCATCTTTCCCAGTCGTAGGTATGAAGAACTAAATTATCGTACGACAACAGTGACCGTCGTTTAAAATCTCTAGTCCAATCTCGGTTGTTCAACCTCCTACTTTACAATGATTTACATTACAAATAGCCTAGGCTACATTAGGTATTATTTAAATCACAATAAAATAAATAGCTATTAATATAGGCTATATTTAAAAACATACACAATTTTTTAAATATCTCGGTGACGCAAACAGACGCAACTGGACGACTCACCCTTAAACCCAATAGTTTTTAAATTGTCTATATTTCCATCTTCTAGAAGTTTATTAACTTCAAATGTGACATATCGAATGATTGTCAAATCAATCGTGTTGTTCGTAAAGAACTCGAACTCCCTGCCGATTACTTGCCATGAGATTCAAGGGTAGCGAGCATTTTGTAGCCGGTGTTCAAGACCTGAAACAGAAATATTTAGTATACATTGATTCAGCGGCTGCAAACGTGCAGGGTAGTTGAAGTAATTTATCCATGTCCATCATCTGTATCCAGTAAATATCCTTGATATTATATTCTATGAACTGCACATTAATAAGTCTTTAATCAGTTCAAGTAGTGCAGTGGAAGGGAAATAAATTGAATTAACCGATGACAATTCACATATTTGAAATACTATAAATCTAGTACTTGGTTCAATGTTTTTTGTTAACAAATTGTGTAACCTGCTCAAGATGTTACTTAAAAAAAAAAGTTAATTTCACGCGGTTTTGACTTTACATATTATCAATACCCATTCTAGAATACATACGATAGTAAGATGTATATACAAACAATTCAAGGACCACTGCAAATGTTTATTTGGTGTTTGTCGTACGCCCATATAAATGGCAAAAGGATGTGCAAAAATGTTCTTAAAATAGGTTTTAATACATACACACAAAAGTGCACATTTTATGCATACCCACTTCAAACACAGTTTTGTAAATATTTAAAAAACAAGTAAATGTGGTGGTGCTTAGGATCACCAGACTTTGACCATGTGTTTCGACTCTTTGTTCTGACATCAATCGCACCTCTCCAAAGTTCTTGATGGAAAGAGCATCCAACCCGGTAGGCTTCATCACCATTGGTCGGTTGATCCTTGCCATGATGGTCACTAGCGACCGCTTGAAGCTCTTTGAAGCTTCCAGCCAATCACAGTTGTAGACAGCATCGCCCAATGCTTCAGCCTGTAACATGCGAGTATCGTGACCATTGAAAAGTAGCAAGTGCAAGCTTGATAATAAAAACAACTACTTGTACTATTATCTGTGAGACTGTGTGAGAGCGAAGATGTTAGTCGTGTGATGTAGAGATGGTTGGGTTAAACGTTTAGCCGTTTAAACGTGTAGTGGTGGGTTAGAGGTTAAAAAAATGAGGTTATTAAAGCGGTTAACGGTATAAACGCGATTTGTTTATGGATTTAAACGTTTAGGTAAGTTGCTGATTGTTTCCCATCCCTAGTGCGTGATGTATGGGGGGGAGCAACAAATGAAATAGTTTGTTTGAATGCAATGACGATACTACTGTTAACTTAGTTTGTATGATTGTACACTCTTACCATATCTGTAATAGTATTCGCTTTGTAGTTGAAGACAAAGCTTTGCAAAAGTGCGTCAGCGGACGTGCTAATTTGAACGACCTCTATCAAACCTATTTCTTTAGCCTGGAAAATAGAAAACATTCTTACGGTGACAAGGTAGACAGATCGAGAGAGAGAGAGAGAGAGAGAGAGAGAGAGAGAAACTATACAATTTATCGAAGGGTATATACTCTCTCCATAATACTTACACTTGAGAGAACTACGATCGTCAATCCTAATAATAGAACGCACAATAGCCATTGAGCGGTTAAGATTTCGTCTAGCATAAGACCGAAATTCTTCACTGCGCTGTAAGTAAAGAGAGAAAGTTTTAGTAAATGATGCAACTTCACATAACGGCAATGCTATCGCTGAAACGACTAACGAATGTTTGGTAGTATTACTGTGTCCAGTTGTTTCCCCCCCCCCCCCCCGTGTTTCATCTTAATATTTCACCCACCTACTCATCGTCTCGACTAGCCAAGTTGCAAAAATATGAATCGATCCGACGTTTTCTGACATTCATCGTTTCAAATTCTGTTAGAAAGAAGGTAGGCTATTAAAGATGATTGATATACTTTATCCGGATACTTCTTCTTCTTCTCAAATGCCCACATTTGGCTTTATGCCATCATGCCGGATACTAATAATCGCTCCAGTGACACGGACACGGTATGTTGAGATAATAAGGTAACCGATTTGATTTGTTGACCTAAGTGACCGTTAGACGTTAAATGTGATGCGTTGGTCTAAGTAGAATCGCAAATGTGAGTCACATTACACAATTGCTATAGATTTAAGAAAGCAAAGAAGCATAAATATGCAAGATGTATAGTATTGATTTACAAAGTGACTGTGCAAAAACGTACTTTAAGAGATGTTGGTGCAATTGAACGACTTTTCCCAGCTGGAAACACATTTCCTTGTCCAGCTCTTGAGATGTCATCATATTATTCTCTTGTTCGTCGCCTTGTTCACTCTGTTCGCCGCCTTGTTCACTCTCGGTCGTGTGTCCGTCCGCTCCGATGTTGGTGGCATCGAGAATATACTCTACGTGGTCGGGCGTGGGAGGATCGCGGCGGCTTCGTCTCGGAGTGTCGCGATGATCCAAATCGTCTCGGGTGTTCCGCAGGGTGTTTGTGTCGTCCCTGTATTGTACGCAAGTCACCTGGCCAATACCTGATGGGCGACGACAACCACCCCCTCTCATTACGGAGCTGTAAGGCAAACCCGTGTGCGTATCCCCGTCGTAGTCTTCCACAACAATACTCTCCAAATCATCATCTTCCACTTGTTGCTCGGTGATGACGGACGAAATTCCGGCAACTTGTCGAGTTACGTTAGACGAGCTGTCGTCGTCGCCACAAATTATTGCCATTGAAAAGCTACGTATGGTTTCCATTTTGTTCATCAGGATTTTGAAAAACACCTCGAAATGCACGATTGTTGCGAATCCAATCAATCCGATTGTGTTTATTGTGAAGAAATCACAAATGACGGCACATGTACGTACGATCAAGACTATCTCGTAAATAGGAGAAGTTTTTGTATCGAATGGGTAAATTTCGCTGCAAACAGAAGAATATTGGATGGTAAGAGATTTTGTTATTAGTGTCTCGGTCCGTTTCGTTTATCATCGTCTGTCCGTCAGTAACTTTGTTCATTACAAGGTTAGTTTCTAAATGTGCGTTACATATTATTATGTATTTCAAATGTTGATCATTAACTGAACGGTATAAACTTACAATCTAATAAAAATTACTCGTACAATAAATGTAATCACCGTATTGATGTTAAGTCTAGTCAGAAAATGGGACCCATAATGCGTGTATGTGACTTGGTATCTACTAGGAATATAAAATAATGCATGTAAACCACTCCTAGTGGACCGTCTACCCCTTCTGACCAATCACAACGTGAGATAGAAATATTCCACAAATAGGAAATCTTGCCCTTCACCTTCCATATCTTACTATCATTGACTGCTTCTGCCATATTTTTGGTGAACTGGTATGATATTATCTAACGACTCACGTTAACCGTGATCCGTGAACAAATATAACAGTATGTACTTACTTGTATAGCATGTTTCTGTTTGGATACAAAACGAAAGCACTTAACAAAATTATTATTAGACTAAATATTGGGAAAATGTAAAATTGCAGATACAGCGTCAACTTGTGACAGAACCGTTGGGTTTTTGAATATAACGAACGTTGTTCTTCGTTATTTAAAGTTTCGGGCACGAATGCGTTGTCCAATTCCTGATGCAACACATAAAATTCTTTCCTTCTAAAGAAAACTGCCATGATATCAATGGCAATTGATGCGTTAATGCAAAGCAAGTAAAACGACTTGAAAACGACATCCCTGTTGATTCCCCAGTTGTTGTACATTATGATCGGACAGGACACGGCGGATGTATATACACTTATGAGTATCAAGCTACAAGGGTAGAAGGTACGAAAGAATCGAAGTGCCAAACGTAGACTTTGGTGTCGAACTAGCAGTTTTGCCAACCTGGGGCTGAAGTACTGCAGGTAGAACTCAAGGTCGGGCTCGGGGTCTTCGTGCCACAGACCTGCAACAAGATTAGTTAGGCATGGGCAGGTTTGCCAACCTGGGGCTGAGGTATTTTTCCCCATTTACATAATATGTGATACAGATACATTGTTGTGTTTATACAGCGGAAAATACCTGAACCGATAAACAAGTGTTCGTGGTGGTTCAGAGATCTATTACAGAGTATTAATATGCTCTTTTAGATATTAACAGTTAAACTAAAGCTAGATTAAATGCAGCACTGACTGTAGACAGTTCATGAAATTTGGTGTTAAAGTAAGTTAATTCTATCCAAATTATCCAAACATTTTCTAAAAGTGAAATATAACAAGTGATTTGGTAAATTTCACCGGCAATTTAATTTAAATTTAAATTTACATCTATAATAAAAGTAGTATCAAAAGTTCCACTACTTATGCACTACAATAGGGTAGAATAGAGTAGTTTATTGACCAATTGTCATATAAATGATACTCATAGGTTTCGTCAGTTTTATTTCAGTTAGTTATATCTGGATGCAGCAACACAATACACTAAGCTGTAGGGCAAGATTGAAAATATTAAGCGCGATTTCGTAAATGGGCACCGTTAGTTTTTTTTTTTTTTTTTTTTTTAGCAAATTTTGTCTAGCATAAGTACCTTACAACCAAGTTCATACAACCCGGAGCAACAGCAATTGAAGCTAATTTCCAACAGGACTTGTCTGGAATGGCCCTGACAACATCAAGGTTAACCTGTTAACCTGTATTTTAGCTTTAATAGTTGTAGTAATTCTCCAACATTTAACGCTGACGTAGAGTTGAGATTTTCTTAGTTTGACGCTCCCCTCCATCGTCATGTGACCCCCCCCCCCCCCCCCCCCCCCCCCCACCCCTTCCCACCGTGACAACCTGACAAAATCACATCATATTTATTCATATCATAATTTATTATTTATAGCCAGTCATATTGTTATGCTTGGCGGTGGTTACACAACTACATTGGCTCTTTACCAGAGTTTACACCATGGCCACACCATTTTCTCCCGTTTTGGACACCCATAGATATGTGGAGAGATAAGCAACCGCGGGTTTTCTTGTATTTCTAGAACGATCGGACCTCTTCGGACATAAAGAATGGGAGGTGCGCATTCATGCACAATGAATGAATGAAACAGAAATAAACAAATGTATAATTTCTTGTTATTACCAATTACCTGCGTGATGTAGATGAACGAGTTACCGATTATCATAGTCACTCATTTGAATTCCTCGTGCTCTGCCGAGTTTGAATGAATGGAGATAAAGTGAATGGAGAAAAGATAAGCTCATATAGTGGAATCGAAACGCTTAGAGCTAATGACCAATGTTTACCGTGAAATAGAGTTTAAAGGGCCAACAGGTAGCGCGCTATTGTCATTTCCTTGCAATTCTTTTTCTTTCAAAGGGTGACATTCTTTCGACTTACGTTATTATAAAATTGGCAACCTTGTTTTTCTAGTAAATCTTGGTTTACATGCCAATTATAATGGTTCAATACACAAATATGGGCCGTTATCTCTAAACGTTTCGTTTCTACTATGAGCGGACAGGCTTTAATTGCTCTGTTCGACTTTGCTCTAGGGGTGTACTAATTGAAAACTACCTGTAAGGTTGGTGTAAACTCCGGCGGAGAGAGCCAGTAATAGGGCGTGGAGATTCTAATCATGTCAAACTAAAAATATCAATCAATCAATCAATGAATCACTTTACCTTGCCAGTACATCAGTTGGATGTTAAGTCCGAGTAATCTTCTGTCTGCGATTTGCTCATCCACGTTCGGGGCCTCAATCGAAGACATGGCGCCTCTCACTTTGAATAAACGAGCCTTCAATCTATTAATACGCTCTCTGGGTGGAATATCATTCGCGATTAAATACAAAATAAATAAATGTGTATTGATTGTCTATACCCACTCAGTTACAAGAACTGATTTTCAGTGGGTACTTGGTGGGGACATTTTATATCATTTATTATCTGCTTCGCTACTGTGACGGCACCAAAGCCACCGTTTATCTACATATTCTACTTTAGAGCTTTGTTGGGAGGTGTATCTACAATATATTCATTGAGGCAAATTCAAAATTTTAATTTTGATACTAATTTGAGTATAAAGAGTGATATTTGATTGGAGCTATTCTAAACTGAATTCACTCGATTCCCTACGGATACTGGTGATATATTTTAGCCTCATTACTTCATATGCATCACCGATGGCCTTCGAAATTCAGTATATACAATTGCAATCACGTGACCGATCATATTGTGAAATCAATTGCTCTATACAGATCAATCTGTAATTTGTATTCGTATAATATTTCACTCTGTATAGTCAGAATATTATGTTACCGATTTATTTCGGCAATAGAATGACGTGTACGCCCACACGAATTGTATACCTAGCTATATTGTTCAGTTTTGAAACTCGTTGACAAAGAACTTGCCCAATGCATTGTCGTGCTTTGTAGTTGACCAGGGGTTTGCATGTTTGCTGATGTTTCCTATACAACCGTTTGATTCCGCCGCGTATGTTGTTTATCTGCCGGTTTGTGATGTATGTCATGTATGAATGTATGTATGTATGTATTGGTTTACGGTCAAGGACGCGCGGTATGGCTGTGGATGCACGGTTATGTGTATTATTAAATAAATATTATAGCGACAAAATAGTTGGGTAAACCAACTGCGCGAGTCGAAGACGTGCTCTATATAATGAAACGAATAATTTATTTATATCGTAAACAATACAAAATTACCTACTGAATTAATTACTTACCTAATTACCTAATACCTAATTACCTACTTGAGGTGTATGAAATGAGCTGGGTTGTTGGCTTTCAACATACAAAATATTACAAAACATTGATAATTAATTAATGGTTGGGCTGTAAATAAAGCAGTAAATATGTATAAATAATGAGGAAAATAAGTTGAAATATAAAACCTCTTCAAAGACAATTAGACTATTCTAAAAAAATAAATTATTTAATTAATGTTGTTTTTGTCAACTTGAGAATTAATTGCATCTTGTTGTAGAATAGTACAAATAACAAAATTAAATGAAAATTTGTTTAGATACGTTTGTGTTTGTAACTTTTATATGCAAGGGAAGTTAGGCTGTAGCCTACCTCCTAGACTAGAGAGTTACAGAGACACACATCGACATACATAAGTATGATGGATATGTGCAACTCTGTCGGAACAATGGAACACATCGATGTACATAAGTATGATGGATATATATGTGCAACTCTGTCGGAACAATGGAACACATCGATGTACATAAGTATGATGGATATATATGTGCAACTCTGTCGGAACAATGCAACACATCGACATACATAAGTATGATGGATATATATGTGCAACTCTGTCGGAACAATGCAACACATCGACATACATAAGTATGATGGATATATATGTGCAACTCTGTCGGAACAATGAAACACATCGACATACATAAGTATGATGGATATATATGTGCAACTCTGTCGGAACAATGAAACACATCGACACACATAAGTATGATGGATATATATATATATGCAACTCTGTCGGAACAATGGAACACATCGACATACATAAGTATGATGGATATATATGTGCAACTCTGTCGGAACAATGAAACACATCGACACACATAAGTATGATGGATATATATATATATATATATATATATATATATATATATATATATATATATATATATGCAACTCTGTCGGAACAATGGAACACATCGACATACATAAGTATGATGGATTTATATGTGCAACTCTGCCGGAACAATGAAACACATCGACATACATAAGTATGATGGATATATATGTGCAACTCTGTCGGAACAATGGAACACATCGACAAACATAAGTATGGTGGATATATATATATATGCAACTCTGTCGGAACAATGGAACACATCGACATACATAAGTATGATGGATATATATGTGCAACTCTGTCGGAACAATGGAACACATCGACATACATAAGTATGATGGATATATATGTGCAACTCTGTCGGAACAATGGAACACATCGACATACATAAGTATGATGGATATATATGTGCAACTCTGTCGGAACAATGAAACACATCGACATACATAAGTATGATGAATATATAGGCCTATGTGCAACTCTGTCGGAACAATGGAACACATCGGCATACATAAGTATGATGGATATATATGTGCAACTCTGTCGGAACAATGGAACACATCGGCATACATAAGTATGATGGATATATATGTGCAGCTCTGTCGGAACAATGGAACACATCGACATACATAAGTATGATGGATATATATGTGCAACTCTGTCGGAACAATGAAACACATCGACATACATAAGTATGATGAATATATAGGCCTATGTGCAACTCTGTCGGAACAATGAAACACATCGGCATACATAAGTATGATGGATATATATGTGTAACTCGTCTGTCGGAACAATGGAACACATCGACATACATAAGATAAGTATGGTGGATATATATGTGCAATTCTGTCGGAACAATGGAACACAGCGACATACATAAGTATGATGGATATATGTGTGCAACTCTGTCGGAACAATGGAACACATCGACACATACATCCAACTATGCCTGAGCCATCTACCAAATGGACCTGGGTGATGAATCACCTTTTTATTGACCTCACAACATTATCATCATTATCTTAAATTTCCCTGTTACATTCTGAGTATTGTTTTGTTTTGTTTTTCAGGTTTCATGCAGACATACACTTTTCAGGCGTCATTGGGTTAATTGATAGCACACTTGTTGCAATAGTTGCCTCTGGACAGCAAACGATCTGCTGGGCACACACGTACGTCGAACAGAATAAACTCCCGTTCGGTAAGTTTTGAAACGGCATTCACATTCGTGGTATCAACGTGTAATGTGTCTCTATGTAGTTAGTAGGCTATATACCACTCCACAAAACGTTTCGCCGTTATTTATTTATTTATCTATCTATCCATCCATCCATCTATCTATCTATCTATCTATCTATCTATCTATCTATCTGTACTCGTTAACTGATATGTAATTATTTGTATTAGTGAACCAACTTGTTCGAATAAATCAATCAATCAATCTATCTATCTATCTATCTATCTATCTATCTATCTATCTATCTATCTATCTATCTATCTATCTATCTATCTATCTATCTATTTGTCTATTTATTTATATATTTATTTATTTTATTTATTTATTTATTTATTTATTTATTTATTTATTTATTTATTTATTTATTTATTTATTTATTTATTTATTTATTTAGTTTTTTTTTTGTATTTTTTTATTAATTAATTTTTTTTTTTTATTATTATTTAATGTCTATCCTATTCAGTTATAAAACTGATTTACAAAGGAAGACTTTAAATAAAACTAGACATGTTAAATCATAATGGTCTAGTTTCTACAGTTTCTCTATGCTTAGGCTACCTCTACCCTTTGTTAAATTTGAAGATGAATTAATTACCTTAACAAAACAAAGTGGAAATTAAATAAAAATTATGAAAAGTAAATGAAATAGACCTAATAATACAAATAATGTAATTCGTTTTTCATTACCACCCTCACACGCCTATTGACAAACAGTCACATACCGTTACAGTACATTAATCTGACATTATTTTTAAAAAAATAGTAATTATATTGAACTATATTAAGGTACTGTATTTTCACTTTTATTTACAAGATGTTGCGGATGCACCCAAGAACCGATGGTCGAGACGTCCTTCCGTATCTCGCAAGAGAGTTCCTAGAACAGGGCTCGCAATACACGAGACACGCATCCAAAGAAGTGGGTGCGTCATCGAGAGATGCGATGGCCTGCTAGAAGCTCGTTGGCGATGTCTATTGTGGTACGGTACTGCCGCTACCGTCCGTGATAACGTGCCGTTGGAACGCGAGGAAGATGACACGTTTAAATAAGAGGCTGGTAACATTGGTTTGATTATTTGTTTATACAATATTATGTTTGTTTATATTAATTTTCCAGTTTCCTCCTTCAATTTCTCTTTAACTTATTGTTTCTTTTTCTGTTTCTTTTGCCCATTTTGTTATTTCTTGTGTATGTGGTGATCTAACTTTCTTTTCCACACTAGTTTGTATTGCTTTCATGTCTATGTATAGTAAGCTACATTGTTTAATTAGTTTTAAATTTAAATAAAAAATAGATTTTGTTTTGGAATTAATTTGTATTCTTTGTGTTTTCCTTTCAAGATTTCTAAATATCTGGAGTTTTGTCCAGTTGCCATTTTAAAGGAAAATAGACACAAACAAGAATTTTGTTAAAATAAGTAATAAACCAATACTGTACGTAAAAGAGGAAAGAATAAAATATGGAATTAATTTGTGTTAAAAATGATAAAAACGACACGATTTTACTTTCTTAAAAGTCAGTCACAGAAGCATTTTTGATTTCCAGGCAACTTTTTTGCGACTTGTTCCGCACAAATTTTTCATTTCACTAATTAATTAATTATTTGCCATTTTTTGTCAAAACAGGTAGCTGGCTGCTGCCAGGATATCTTGGCCGTGTCTTCAAAGACCATGAGTTGCCTCTCGCCAGCCACAGTTTGTCTTTCGGTCAACTGTATAGCAAACGCTCACGACATCTGCAAGCTTTAGTGAAGTGTTCGCATTGAACAAATATTGAAAGACCAAGTGGATCCAAAGAGTGAACCACCAGAAACCAAATGAAAACCCTACGGTATATAACAAATTGTCAATGCAGATCCTGAGATTCATCTGGATACGTAAAGCTCGGGGTATAAATTCTAAGGTTGCCCATCGATGTTAAATTACAACATCGACATCGAAATCAAAACATCGATGTCACATCGCGATGTCGGACATTTTTCGACATCGACATCAAACGTGAAATAATCGACATCGGAAAAAAAAGTTCCTTAACAATGTAAAAACTAAAATGAAAAACTATCAAAACCGCAAAACCTTCTGGTAAGTTGACGTTGTGTTGTAACATTGTCGACGAGCGGAGTACAGATGTAGTTTTTATTATTATTATTTTGTGTAAAAAACGATTCGATTTTTGAAAAAAAAAAATCGATGTTGGAAATTTGCATTGACATCGATTATTAATCGATTAATCGATGTCGATGGGCAACCTTAATAAATTCCAATGACCTGTGTTGAGCTTCCCATCAACTACCCACTATTGGAAATTGCCTATGAATGACCTGATGGTAATGACTTGATAGGCATTTTATAAAATGCAAAAGAGGCAAAAGATGTGATTTCCCACAAGAGATCGGGATACATTTTTATGTGTACACGTTTAGCCAAGAACAACTAGGTGTTGTCAAAAGACTTTGCTTGCTACACGTACGTGTGGCGTAAGAGATCAGTGTTATCCAATCCACCTCTGTTGCGCCCACCTAATGAAAATACTGATCGACAACTTACTGGCAACAGAGTTTTAAAACACTTTGTCAAAAAACTGTAGCAGTCATGCTTAAAATGACTGACCATTCGTCAATTACGACACGTTTACGTCGTTTTGAAAGTGCGCTTCAAACGGAGCGCTAGACAGAACAAGCGAGTCCTTTGATACCGTGCAAAACTATGTTCTTCCAAACTGAATTTAGTCCTCCAACAGCTACAAGAAACGTATCCAAGATTTCAAGCCGACGACAATTGTGCTGGTTGAAACGGTTAACATCAGAGACATAGAAGGGAACTCCTTACATCAACCCAAAACTTGTGTAGTAATCCTGAAACTGTTTATACGGTATCTCTCTTTATGGTCAGGTATTACGGTTGATGGGTCATGCGGCTCCTGTAAAATTCTCCAATGCTCCAGTGGAAAATTATGAGTGACAATGTTTGAGGAAAGTCAGTAAACGTACTCTAGCTGTGCATAAAGTTATTAGATTAGCATTCCTCGCAAGCAATTGTCAATTTAACAAATGAAAGTTGTGTAAAAATGGCTCTAGGATCAATAGATTATATCTGTTTACAAGAACTAGAGAGAATGTAAGACTCGAAAGACTCGAGTTTGTGAAGTCGTTCCGTGGAGGTTTCAACCCAGCTCCCTCTCTTATTAGTTTTATAGTAGTACAATACAATTATTATGTTTGTGTACATATAAATGTATAGTATATTGTATTTAGTTAATATTGACAATGGAGACTTAAAATAGTATATTATTCTATATTATTACTTTTGTGACTAGTTGTATGTGTGTGTTGTACTTTTGTGATATGTTCTTGTATACGTCTGTTTATTATGTTGTATGTTGTACTTTAGTTAAGAAATGAATAAAATTATTTGAAAATTTAACTGATGTAAGTAAATCAATTTACTTCCCTCCTTACTCACGTACCTACTGTGTACCCTAGTTTGGCAACCAATCTCCAAAAGGTTCTCCATCCCAGACCTAGTTCCTAAAATGGTTTTATCAATCAACACTCACAATACTTTGCTAGTCCTACCTTATTGGTTCACTAGAATCTACAAACATTTGCTGCATCTTGCATGCAATCTCCTCTGCTATTTTGGCAAGCTTGTCAAAGAACCATACTTCTCTTTTTGCACAGCAGTCTTACAACACTGTCCTCATGCTTAAAAGTTCAAGGACTAAACAAAAATGATACAAAGTAGCCGTAGCGACTTCGATCTTTTTTTATCAAGAGCTGTAAATAATATGCATATTGCATAATTCTTCAGTTAAAACGGAATACATCTAAAATAACTTTAAAAAAATATATCAATTTGAAGATGTTGCGTGCTAATGACGACCTGTCGATTGTTTGAGATAATATTGAATATTATTTGATATGATCCATTTTATTGCGCTATACTAAGTCAGAATAAGGGTGGAATGCAGAGAGAGTCAAGTATGTGATTTAATTATGGTTGCTATGGAGTTTGTTGTTCTTATGGAAAATAGCATGTAATAAAACAATTCCATAGCATCAAATCCTGTACTTAACTTGGCAGCTGTTGTCTGTGCAGGAGCCAGGAACTGGTTTTCAAAAATCAAAAAGTAACTAAATTTACAATAGACAAACTTTTATTTGTTAAAGAACGCACACAAATGGAACATTATATAAAAGAGAAGAGCAGGGAATAGGTTTTGACAATGGGTTGTTTATTTCTTGTTGGCATCAACTTTTTGCTCATACAAGAACTTATTACCGCCGCCGTCAAGCGCCACCAGCGCTCGCATCACACGTTCTTGTTCTCTGACGTCACTGGCCGACAAACTTCGCGCAGTCTGGTGTGCAAATCTGGCACCGTCGCATTGGCCGGTACGGCAACCACCGTCGCAATTACATCCGAACATGTTGCAACCCTGGTAGCTACAATAGGGGGTTCCCATGCTACAGTCACCGCACAGCTGTCCCGTGTGCCAGCGACCATCCTGCGCGCGCACACTGAAGCTGTGACGTTTACAACACTCTGCGTCGCCTAGAGCAACACACACAAACACACGTCGTGACATGTTGCAATCCTGTATAGAGTGTATTCACATATTGCGCATGGTGGCCATATTAGAGGCCACAATGGCATGTGATTGGTAGTTCATTGTTACTATGATTCTGCTGGCGTTTGGTTGAAGTTTAACTGTTCTTTAACTTTAGTTTGCTATTATTACTGAAAAGCAACACCAACCCTCTTATTTTGGCCATTCTTTTTGTTGTTTACAATGGCACACATAATCATTTCAGTAAACTTTATCGGGGGATATACGTGTTCAAACTCTCATATTTCACTGTAAACACTATTGTTTGTTTTCTATTGACAGCTAAATGAAACTTGAAATAGTACTATAGGTGGCCTCCAATATGGCCGATGTGACGTCACGTGAATACTACCTATAGCTACAGTGCCCATGCTACAGTTCCAGTGATCATTCTAAGGGCCAGTTTCACTAAACTTTAATCCGGCAATTTTCTCCTAATTCGAAATCAAAAATGGCGCACGGTAGAAGCCACCATGCGTTTTGTATGTAATGTTTGTTGAAACCATGGTAACCAATCTGAGATTAGTAAATCGGTCGATTAAAAAGTTTGGGGAACTTCTGACCTAATGGTCCTAGATCAAAATTTCCAATAGTGCCATCATTACGGTTGCCAGTTTGGAAAACAATGGGTGCCCCTCTATGAATTCAATGCTTTCTTTGACTTCCAGAATAACAACCATAAGGATTTAAATTAAATGTATAAAACTTTAAGTACCTCGAGTATAGTTTTTAAGACCCAACTACACAGAAAATGCTACAGAAAAACTATTGCATTAGTATGTGCACAGAATATGAGAAGCAGTCAATAATTGTCCCGGGTTTTAATATTTATACTGGTACTTAACAAACTGCCAGATGATATAAAATCAAAAGAGGAATCATCAAATAACTTGTGACAAGCAAAAAAGAATAGTGAGCTCACCTCAAGCTCATCCAAACTCAAACTCTCATTGCTTATTGAGTTTATGTCAAATTTTACATAAATGTATGACTTATTTTAATAATAATAACCTTTATTCGTCTCTGCAGCCAAAGCTGTGGCCACATGACTCAGAATAACATATACAATATATAAAATCGAAACAAATTTTGCTACAGATAAATAGTTGAAACAAAAAATGAAATTGAATCGTTGCAAAGTCTGGTAAAACTAAGAGCGTTTTTCTCACCTCTGGAAGGCATCTGCAGCCACACTGCTACCACGAAACACAAGACCAATGCCTTCATCGTCACTACTTTCGACGTAACTTTGGCAACTCTGTTAAACTCAGCGCCTTGTGTTCTAACGTTTATACGCTTCGTTTTTCTCTGCTCAAGAGAAACGTTAAGATTTATGTTTGGTAATCGGCTACACCGGAAAGACCGTTTCCTGATTGAATTCTTTGATAAATTGATAAATATTTGTTATCTTATCGCCAATATGTGGTGTGTGGTGATACCAGTGTAAATGACATAACAGTATGAACGTACTATTTGGTAAGATACAATTTTGTTAAAATAATTTAATGGGATTTTTCGTATCTTTGAAATGACAACTGATAACACAATTTTGGAATGATGCATTATTTTGTGTTGACTTAAAATGAACAATTTTTCTCGAATAAAACACAAAATCTGATAAGCACACATTTGGGATACGTCCATTTTTTGAGTGTACTCACTTGTCTAGAAATTATAAAAAATGTTTACTTTACTAATGAACTCGAGATATTTTGTTGTTTGCCTACCTTCATCGACTTGGCCCTCTTTCGTTCCGTTACAAAACAAACAATATTAGCTTCATTTAAACATAAATATTTAATGTACCAAATATTCGTTCTCTTAATAGACGAAGATGATCTATAATTCGTTAACAAACCGTAAACGTTGCGGTTAGCTGGTCTCATTTCACATTGGGGAATAGAAATAAAGAAATATATATATTGTGGTTTCGATAATAGATAGTATTGGCGAAAATTGTTAATAGAATTACCAGAACGGAACTGATAACTAGGTGCAAGGTCGAATCCCTTAGTAGTGTGACTGAAAAGCGGGGGGGGGGGGGGGGGGTTAGAAAAGACACCTCTTATCTTGTCCTGGACTAGCGTGATGTAGTTTCAACCATACAAAGACAGACAATAGGCCTATATCGTTTCGGCCGAGTGATTTAAGTATTTCTATTATACCTACCCCTAATTGATAAGACATTCGCTCGCTGTACGAGGTCGCTTTTCACGACCACCATTGGCGATTAGTCTAGTCAGTCGGCGTCTGTAGAATAGGTCAAATGCTTTGTTACGTTTGAAACGAGAGGTATACTATAGTATATATACGCGGGTAAAATACAATAAATACAATACAATATAAGAAGCTGGTGAACTTATGATTGTCAGAAGAGGCGGTCTATTTCAGCCGTATTCGCCGCAGGATTTCTACGGATACCTTCTTGTTACTCTCCGCTACATTGACCGTGATTGGAATGTGCCCTCACCACGCCTGTAAACAGAAGCGCGATTTTTTCATCACCACAATATCTGAGGCATGAGAACGAGATGCAACTGGATTGAAGTTGATAGTTGTCACATCACTATTGTACATAATTCTTGACGACATCACCTTTCAAGTTAATTCGACGGGACTGACTTCTGTGGCACGCTGCCTGGAGGGTTTTTTATCTTCAAGTTTCGTAAAAAAAAAGTGGTGCAGTAGTCCCTTTCATGCCCGTTTGGAATAAAACGAATTCTAGTTCACTCCATCACCACGAGATGGACTTCAACATGGCGATACTTCCATTGGTCAAGTTCTCCCGCTTCTTCGGCCTGGCGCCATATCGCGTACGAGGTAGCCAAAGATACTCGGTATCGTACCACAACTGCAGAAGCGCCGCCGTCTACAGTGCAGTATGGTGTGTGGTACTACTCACTCTTGTTTCGGCACTACAAAGTGACATGCTGAAGGGTAGCGCGGTGGAAAGCTCGCGAGTTCTTCACGCGGCCTACGACCTACGCAATGTCGTATCCATACTGGCATTCTTCTATTCGAATGTCATATCTTTAATCAATCGCGATAAGTTGTTACATGTTTTCGACGAGATTTCTAATATCTGCGTGGCTTTAGATGAAAACGATTCTTTTCTGAAGAGATATCGGCTTCTGATTATCGTTAAGCAAGTTCTTCTGATGATTATGATATGTGTACAGATGGTGCTTGGGTTTTTGGTCTATAGTTTACCTCTTAAAGGGAACGTTTTGTTTATCTTTGTGGTTTACATGGTTAGTCTAGCGAAAACGATTCCTGAAATGCAGTTCAACGTCTTGACAATAATGCTTGGGCAGCTTTTCAAGACGTTTCGTCTGAAACTTGTGGCTCTTGGCGAAGATGCGGGGGAGAACGGCTTCAGATTGCAAACGAACGCGTCACGGTACTCGAGCAACGTGAAAATGAAACGAAACCTGTTTTATAGCCACGAAACGTCGAGAATCGGAGTTCGGAAACCGAAAATGATATCGGTTTTCGATGTACCGAGTTTTCCAAAATGGCGGGAACGCCTGGAGCAATTTGACGCGGCAGACATACACAGTTCCCTGTTTGACGTCACCGGGACTGTCAACTCGCTGTTTGGAATACAAAACCTTCTGGCTATTTTCACTATGGGTATTGATTTAATGTACTGTCTGTACTTCTGTTTTGACAATACCTTGTTTGAAAAGGTGACGCATTTTGTAAGTAGTTATATATTATACGCGTCGATGATTTTCTCTATATTCTTCTCCATTGTTCGGCTGTTCTGTACCGTAGGGTCGTGCTGTTCCGTGCTCTATCAGGTAAGCTGACATTATTTAAAAAACATTGCTAAAAAAAGTTCTCATTCGCTTTAAAAGTGCAAACCGTTTCCAACAAGGCCGCATGATCGGTGAATAGAGCCGACATTTGTAAGCAATTTAAACCTTCAAATTCCTCGAGTTGTCCAATTAGGAGTATTTCTGTGCTATTGCCAATTTTGCAAGCAGGCTTGCAAGTGCGGAACTTTGAAATTTACAAGTAAACGTGTATGCTATCACAGTTGACTGACCATGCTCACAAACAACTGAACAATAATACAGATATTTATAGATTCAAGCAAGCCCGTCAATGACCTCTCGCGTACTGCGCTGGACCTCGAACTAAACCGTCCACGGAACTTACAAATATTATTGGCAACAGGGTTGTTGGCGACTACATAGCTAAGAGACCTCCAGGGGCCTCATTCCTGTACATTTTTTGTAACTCTTCTTAACTCTCGCTAACCCCATGTTAAAATGACCCCGAGGTTAACTCCTACACAGGCTTCCCTGCATAATTCGGAGGCAAATATGACCCTGTCCGATAGTAGGGTTAAGAACACTGTTATCTCAACAATACTTGGAAATGCCACCATTTTGTTAATGCCCATGTGTGTAGTTTCACAAATGTCACATTTCAATTCTTAAATTAAGAATATCCACCTTCATGGATACGTTACTTTATGTGTTTATTGAAGTTTATAAACAATTTTATGTATTTATATTACATTATATAGGTCCTACATAATGTAGATATGTAGTTTTATGGAGTAATTTGTCGACGTTTTGAGGTTATTGGACTGTTATTGTTTGTTATTGTTTTTATTTTGTCTCGTTTTTCAACAATGTCTTCCTTCGATCGGCGGTTCAATTGCTGACTCCTGACTGGCTATTGCCTAACACCGTGGTTATGTTTGCAAAAGTACTGGAATGAGGCTCCTGGAGTGGTGACATCCGCACCTTTTCCGCCTGGACGATTAGGAGTTATGCACTTTTAAAGCGGATTGAAACTTGACCATAGCAACCTTACCTTCGTTCGCCTCTTTTACACCTGGTCCCTACACTACCAAAGCGTCTTGCACGAGCTAAATACCCAGCGTAAAAATCTCCTGCACTGGCTACACTAGTGAAGTTTTAATTCATATGCGAATGCCATAAAAATATTTATACTGACACGGGTACAAAAGAACGATTCGGCATTACTTTCACCTACACTATGTAGTGTAAAGTGTAAGACAGGTGAACGAATCTTTGGTGAGAGCATAGATGAGGAGGTGGCGAGCCGATCAGCGGGTGGCATTTGGTTGGTGAATACCTCACTCATCTATGACGTCAGTATCCACAAGGTTGCTGTGGAACGACTGTTAATTATATGGTAAATCATTCTATTACCACTGTAGAGTGAAGTGCGATCGTCACATACAGTGTTATTGTATTCTAGGCTGAAGAGTTGGGTCATACAGTGTCGAGGCTGCAGAGCAAAGCTAAGACCACTCGCTACAGGCAACAGGTGGGTGGGTATACGGTCATTAATAAAGTTACCCCAACCTAAGAAGCACCCTGCCAATCACTAACCTTGAAAGGAGGCGATGGTATGCTGGAGCAAAGCAGCAAAACGCACACCTTCTCGGCCGGTACCGACAGCTGAACGTGAAGAATGTCGCCTCGACTCGACTACGCACGGGTATCGTTCTTGTATAGTGTATATATAGGGGAAGGTCCCCTTTTTGTAAATGCGTGTCCACCCCGTTGACTGCCGCTTGAGATTTTACACAAGATTGACATTTACAACTGTCAACAACAAAGGAGGTGACGGCTAAGTCGCCCTTTGTGTGTAGTGATTGGCAGGGTGCTTCTTTGGTTGGCACGCAGAGTAGTTTAGTGGAAACTTACCCCGAACACTCCCTGCGATTTTGCTGAGGGTGAATCAAGGTTTCTGGGTTTAGTGTAAAAAATTTCGTGCGTTAACGTAACGGTTGGTTTCCGTGTCTCTTGCCGCGCGGCAAGATGATGCGCGGTGACCAATCACAGCGTTCTCTGTCGCGGTGCTGCCGCGCGGCAAGAGTTGAGGCCAGGTTCTGATTGGTCACCGTGCGCGCGGCAAGATGATGCACGGTGACCAATCACAGCGTCGCGGTGCTGCCGCGCGGCAAGAGTTGGGGCCAGGCTCTGATTGGTCACCGTGCGCGCGGCAAGATGATGCGCGGTGACCAATCACAGCGTCGCGGTGCTGCCGCGCGGCAAGAGTTGAGGCCAAGCTCTGATTGGTCACCGTGCGCGCGGCACGATGATGCACGGTGACCAATCACAACGTCGCGGTGCTGCCGCGCGGCAAGAGTTGGGGCCAAGCTCTGATTGGTCACCGTGTGCGCGGCAAGAGACATGGAAACCGGCCGTACTCCCGATTGATTGGCAGATGCTCTCGTCGTCTTTCAGATGCAGTCGTTGTCTCTGCAGATCATCCAGCACAGGGTTCAGTTCTCTCCTTGTGGCCTCTTCTCTATCGACGCCACACTCATCACTGCGGTAGGATATGTCCTATACTCCTACAGATGTATTTATACTATAGTGTACGCACAACACCAAAACACAACAATGAAACAAATGAATTGAACTGATGGACAAGCAAGCTGTCAAAAAAAAATATGACGTTCTGAAGTTGGAAAAAACAAACGTTCAGAACGTTTACACACTTTCAGATAGTTGCTGTCCATTACTTACTTAACATAAATTTTAACTGGCGAGCAGTTACAACAATCGTTACAACTTATTGTTTCTCCTCATTATTTGCAAAGATATTACTTTGACGGCTTGTTGTTTGTCCACCAGTTCAATTCATTTATTCCATTGTTGTAGTTCGGCTGTTACGTCAGATGTGCGTACCCTGGAGGTGTACAACAAAGAACTACACTGCAGCGCCGCGAGCGTTCCGGCCACTGAGCACTGCCTACTAAAAGTCACCGAAAACCCCTCTAGAAGCCAGTGCACTAATTTATACATCGATTCCAAAGAAGTCAAGTAGTCTTTCTAATGACCTAGAAATTCGTATTGTTGAAATTGTGTGTATCCAATATTCAGTGACTGTTGGCCGGATCGCTCGCAACGCTCTCTGTGCACTTGTTACGCCTCCCCATATTCTAACCGGGAATATTATAATATCTTTGGTCTAACCACTCAGTTATAAGAACTGATTTTCAGTTGGGGATAATGTATAAAATGTATGCTTCTTTGCTTTTAAACGACTCCAAAGTCGTCGTTTACGTTAGTTTCGTTCGCTTGTCTTACACTTTACACTAGTGTAAGTCAGTGTACACTGGACTTCATAGTCGTCCCCTACCCCTATGGGCGCCCAGCGTTGCTAAGGATTTGTCTTCTATATGGGAACATACTGACATGCATGAAACTGTTATCTGGAAAAACGGGCGCCCCTGGGCTGGAAATTATTAAGAAAACTTATACTTTACCTGAAATTAAAACTTACCCTAGCTTAGCCAGTGCAGGATATGTTTACACTGGCTATTCAGCTCGTGTAAGACGCTTTGCTATGTACAATGACCAGTGTAAGACAGGCGAACGAAACCAATGATGTGAGGTCAGCATGAGTGTAGATCGAGTGGGGGAACCAAAATGAACACAGCAACTTACACGTTTGTCTGTTTCAGATTGTCGGCACTCTAGCCACATATCTTGTGATCCTACTCCAGTTTATTGCGGCGCCCTCTACTGAAAGCACTGCTTCCACCACGACGGCAACGCTCGAGTAGAATGTACTTACGTGACGTACTTAGCACCTATCCTTAGCTTAGCTTAGACGGTCACATGAACCTAAGTGTTTATTTCAGTTCGAGATATTTAAGTGTATATTTAGAGATGGTTTAAAGTCCTCACATCAAGTAACTTACTTAAGGAGGCCTACATGATGTGTTCTACGTAGTTGGTTGACTTTTAACTAATATTTCATTGTTGTCGATTATATTATATTGTTAAAATATTGACATTATTGAAACATTGTCATATTCATTAGTGTTTAAATGTAGTTAGTGGGTAGATTTTAGAAACAAATGTCATGTTAACGTATTATATTATGAGCGAAATTATCTGCATAACATTCTTTCTTTATGTGATTGGTTGGTTGTGTCACCATTTGACGAAATTCGTGTTTTCTACCATAATGAATAGTGTGAAAGTTGTATGTACGTTTTTTAACGGAAATGAAAATTAAGGAGCTGACTTGATGGAGAAAAAATTAATATCACATACATTATAATCCATGTATGGTTTAATTATGAAACATTCTCAATACGGAACAGTCCTTCATTTTCTATAGAGTTACTATCATGTAAAACAGAAAAATCTTCAGCCACAATTACACAAACATATGATTACATATTCATTCTAAAGTCAATCCTTAATTGACGCTAAATATTGTGTATTTTGTTAATATAATGAATGTGTAACGGTACTCATTTAAGATACCTATTAGAAACTACTTCTCTTTTGTTGAACATGCTCTTGTAAGCGAAAAATCGTTAAAATGGGTTAATTTTTTGTGATTTGTTACTTTGATTAAGATTTGTTGCACTTTGGTGTCATGCGCTGTTTTCGATGATGAATGTATAAGATGTTGAATGATTAGCGAACTTTTATGAATGAATAACTTCTTAAAGTTGAAATAAAAATATTTTTGTTTTCAGAACGTAGTTTCTAATTTAGTAGAATAGAAACCAAAAACTAGGATCGTTCCCATTGTTGAATGTTATTTAGTAGTGTCCTCCTTGGTGAGCGTAGACCTGGGGGTGGTGGGCGTGTCCACTCTTCCTGACGACAGCGTTGAAGCCGTTGTGATGATCAGCCGTGTAGTCAACTGTCCTGGTAGTACCATCAGCCTCCAACAGGCTGTAGCTGCCCTTGACTACGTCACCGTCTCGCGTCTCCCATTGGTTCTTGACGTCTCCGGTATGGGGGTCGTGGACGGCGTAGTCGAACTTGTAGTGGGCGGGCGCCTGGGAATCATAAGAAGAAATAATACATTTGTATTTCCACCTATTATCGAATCACACAAACACTTTTTTGTGAATGAGTTAAGGCTTAAAGAAATCGTTTCACACAGAGTTATAAAGGTTGAAGACAAAACCAGATAGAATGTAGCATATACAATAAACTAAGGAAACCCTTCTGGGCCCGGGGTAGAGTAGACCCAGGTTGACTCTGCCAGTCGTAAGAGGCGACAAAAGGAGACCCTGTCCCTTTCCCCCATCACTGCCATCTCACTTGGCCCTGTCCTCCCTTGCTGGACTCCCCTTATGACGACACCCATGATGTGTAATGGATCTTATTCGGAAGACGTTATAATGTAGCCTAAGCTGTCGAGTACGCCGTTAATAAACAATCAAATATCCAAAAAGGTATCAATTAAAATAAAAGCAAACGATACGTTATTTGTAATACCTATCGTAGTCGCTCTACCTTTGGCTAGATAAATGATAAATGATAAATGGAGGACATTTATTTATTCGTTGGATCTGAGTCTTACTACTTGTTGCTTACCCGTATTGTAGCAAGGTCCGTTGATACCCTGGCGGAGGATCGGTAAACAAGTTCAACGAGCCCCCGCCAGGGAATTTATGGATTTGTTTGCGCTTACAGCTAAATGATGACATATTGAATTCTTATTGTTGCTTTTGTTGCGTTAACTCACGTGGTGCTCTTGTTCGTGGCCGTATTCCCCATTGTTGGCGTAACCACCATTGCCGTAGCCTCCGTCACCATGGCCTCCATGGGACACGACATTGGCGTAGCTGCTGGCCCCGTGGCCTCCTGGGTAGGCGCTCACACAAGCAGCTAGCGCCACCAGGGCGAATGCGGTCATCGTCTGAAACACACATCATCAATAATAATATAATAATAACATATCGCTGTTATGTTTACGCGTGAATGATTCTGTAAATACTATAGCGGCCTTTACACGTACACTTTTGCGCGCGGTATTCGTTGTCGCGCGTTCTTTCCTGCAGGTAAAACTGTCCGTGTAAAAGCAAGCTTGCAAGGGAAAGAACGTCGTGAATCATCTGAACACTCCGAACACTCCACGCGCCACGCAAAAGTGTGGTAAAAACGAAGGGATTGGCATTTACACGCACACTCTCGAACGCGCGCTTTCGTTTCCCTGCGGAGCGTGCGCGCAAGAGTGTGATGGAGTTTTAGACACCACACTCTTGCGCGGCGTTCCAACCCACGGTTTTGCGCGCGGTCTTTCCTTCGCGAAAGAACGCGACACGCAAGCGTGCGCGCAAGATTGTACGTGTAAAGGCCGCTTATGTGTACTCCAATGTTTATTCCAGTATAAAGGTCAATGCACAATAGCCCGGTTACGCGAACAAAAACAAAAACAAGAACAATAACCGGAGGATTAGAGCATGGCTTTATAATAGTACCTACGGTACACAACTCCATGATTAGAGACAATCTCCGTTTTGCTACCGATAATTTTAAGGTGTGTTTTTATTTGATCTACTGTTGTTATTATTATTATTATGGTTATTGTTGTTGTTGTTATTTTGACGTGTGACCATAGGTACTATTATAAATCCATGGTGTGACAGTGATTACGCTAGGCATCGGAATCGATCGTCTGATCTTGTTGTGAATATCTACCTGAATGTCTACCTGAATGTCTACCTGAATGTCTACCTCCCGCAAGCTTAGGTAGGGAACAAAAGAGCTTTTTGGTAATCTAACCCATTCTCATTTCCAGGACGAAGAAAGTGTTGTTCACATATATACGTGCTTAAATATGCGGAACCTGATACCTCGATTTAACCATTCTATTTCAAATTTATATTTAACACTTGGATGTACTGAAAATGTGAAATATGTGCCTGTCACTGTATTTTTGGAAATGTAATAATTCTGACTAAAGTTTTCTATTATTTGTTTGAATACATTTCTGTTGATATCACTCGATACGTGTTTTGAATGCAGTAGTGAGTGCTGATAAAGATACGTTCTTCCATACATGTGCCATACATTTGCATAAATGCTAATAGTATTGATTAGTACAATTTAAAGCTAAAAACCATTAGTATAGTTCGAATAACTGTAAGTCTTACCTTGGTCTGCATGTTGATGTGTGTATGACAAGATTCAATATGAAACTGATACGTTGAAAGCGGCAGGGCAGCGTTTTATACAACAAGATTTGCCAATACCTCGACGAATTAATCATTGTTAATGCTTACATTACAGAGTATTATCCTATTGAAATAACCTAGTCGGTTCTTTTTCACGCCTTACTTAATTACTACCGATAGAAAGTTAGTCGGATTTGCTGCCACATATTTCAGTGTCTCGAGGAAGTTTTTAAAATAACAATGCAATTATCTAATTAGTCTTATATTGATTTTGAAACTGTATCGCTTGATAATATTACATAACAATAACACTGTTTTGAATGTTTTAGTAAAATGGAACGTTTCACTTCCACTATCGAAGGTTATGGAGTTAAAGTTCTCGGTTCATACACATCGCGAATGTGAGAGAAGATCTATAACACTTCCTTGAGCCTAAGAAGAAACCAATACTGCTCCTATCTTGCCAAAAATATTTTCTGTTAATCGTTTGAGTTTCATATATCATTTAACTTTATATTTTTGCTTTTCTATTTATAGATATTTACGCTGACCTTCCATTATTATTATAAATACTTCTTTGGATCACGTAATCATGTTGTAGTTGGCTTGCTTTGGGTTCGAATCCTGCCTTAAGCATTGACATCACGTTGTGCGATCTCATCTTCATCGTTACCAGAGCGTTGAGTAATTTATTTATTGATCTATTTATTTTATTCATTTATTTTATTTATTTTCTTTCTTATCCCCACGACCCCACCCCTATTCGGATAGCAATATGAGGGCCCCGTTCCAGTTTCCACGTGCTTTTCATACCAACGCAGTCAGAGAACCGACAACCGTACGTGGCTGCATGTATTAGAAAACAATGAAGACACAAAAACCTGTGGTCACTCACGCTGGAAACATTGATTTCTTTATGTCTTGTTTCGCAAACGATTTTGTCACTGTACGACAAACACGTGTCTTTTTTATTGAGTCATAAAACATATTTTCCGGGGTGTAGGCCTAGTACAGTTATGTGTAGCTCGGTTTACACAAAATCAAATCAAGCCAAAAGCTTTATAGTGTTTACACACTTTCCTCAGGTTTAAAATTTAACGAAACCATAGTAACGTTAGCTGTTTTACTTTAAATTCTTAGCCCAGCCAATGATAAGAGGCGAGGTTTTATAATTCCGGCCAATGGTAGCGATACTAAGTAAAACAGTTTGGAAAAGTAAATCTTAACCTTAAATCTTAGGTTAGTATGTACACCGAATTTTAGTAGTAAAAGTACAATCGCCGCCATAAGTAAATCAAGGGTCGAAATAACTCTCAAAACCCACTCGCCATATTATTTTTTGGCTCAAACTAATAAAGAATTTCTTTTTCAACATAGTACGTTCCATATTGGATAAAAAATCATAACATTAGAATGTTTCTAGTAAAGATGCTCTCACCTATCCTTCATTGACTTTGGTCCTCGAAGACATAAGTAAAAGGTAAGTTAGTCCCTCGAGGATCGTGTATGGTAGGTATCCTCAGTATCCGCCTAGTTGCACTCGGGGAAACAGTGCACTATAGATAGGGTTAATTGTAAGAATAGTACATATGTACTTAAATTCGCCCATTTTTTTTTTCAAAATATTTTTCTTTCCTTATGTATTTCTTCGTGTACCAGTGCGGTTGTATTTTGTATGTAAAAGAAAAAAAATAAAGACGCTATAACCCGCAACTGACGTCACATCCAGACTACAACAATGGAACAAATGAATTGAACTGATGGACAAACAATTAGCTGTCAAAATAATAAAATTGCAACCATACAAATAAAAACAAGAGTAGCAATAGTAACTGCTCACCATTAAAAACTTTCAATGATGGACAACGACAGTTTTGTATGTGTATTTGTTTGTTTTTTGTTTTGTTTTCCAAAATCAGAAGAAATAATTTTTTGACAGCTTGTTGTTTGTCCATCGATTCAATTTATTTGTTCCATTGTTGCCTTTTGGTGTTGGTAGTATTATTATTATTATTATAATTATTATTATTATTATTATTATTATTATTATTATTATTATTATTATTATTATTATTATTATTATTATTATTATTATTATTATTATTGGAAAAAGAATTATTTTTTCTTCTAATATTATTATTGGAAAAGTATCCATTTTTTCCAAAGAAATCAAAATTGTTATCAACGATTAACGTTGATCACGATTCTAAAAATAGCCGGGTGACAGTGTTTTTTTTGCAGACAAACATTGCATGAATGTTCAACAATCAAAGTAAGATACAACAGTGGAGTTGCCTGGCAACAGATTTGTTTGTCTGCATGCGATGTCACTGCACCATTAATTGTAACTATATTGTTTGTGAAAGTTGAAGCGCATCCTATATTCAGGGCATATGGTTGGAATTCATAGTCGGCCCCTACACCTAGGGGCGCCCATTGTTACCAAGGTAACAGTTGTTTGCATGTTATCTCCCATCAACGAAACAAATCCATGGCAACAATGGGTGCCCCTAGGTGTAGGGGCCGACTATGAATCCCATTGTTGCTACGGATTTGTTTCGTTGATGGGAAATAACATGCAGACAACAACTGTTACCTTGGTAGCAATGGGCGCCCCTACGTCTTAAAACAACCAAAAATAATACATAAATGGACTAAATTTGAGTCCAGTTTCCATGTGTCTTGCCGCGCGGCAAGACACATGGAAACCAGATATTAGCCTGTTAACTCACTGCCAGCCAATCGCAGCTTAACTCCCGCCTTCTTTAGACGTCGCTTTCATTGTTGATCATCGTTGTTTTGGCAACTCTTTAGAGTTTAGATTACTGGTTGGCTCTCTAGCCTTCGACACAGTCATGCAGGTCGCATTCGCAGACGCTGACTCACGCACTCACGCACTTACTCAACTCAGAGTTTATTCCTTCAACAGGCGGCTGGGGGAAATACGACCGGGCATAGGCCTAACATGCCTTCAAAAATTTACCCACATTAATTTAAATACGTTATATGTATTTATTAAAATGTATATAAATAATAATGTATTGATATTTATTTTGTTTTATTATTAATTCATGTTAGAAAGCTGTTTTCTGGGCATTTTGCATGCAAATTTGAATGAAAAATGTTTCGCCTCTTTCGCCTCAGACCCCGTGCTTGTTCATGGAGTTCGTAATCCTCATACTTTGTTTGTCCCGGTTTGCAATATTCAAAATATGGTCACCCTAGGAATAAGGATCTGCAAAGGCAAGATTAGGAAGAGTATCAAACAAGTAGGATTACAACACTTAAAAATTTGCGCTGCCGATCTTTTAAGCGTTACCATATTGTAGTATTTAGTGGTTAAGAAACCCCCCCCCCAATCCCCCCCCCCATCTCCGTTTTATTTTATTTTCCCAGCTCTCTTACTTAGGATCGCTACCATTGGCCGGATTTATAAAACGTCGCCTCTCATTGGCTGGGCTAAGAATTTTAGATAGAAGAGCTAACGTTGCTATGGTTTCCTTAAATGTTAAAAAAGTATGTAAGTGCCGTATTTTTGTCTTGATTTAATTTTGTTAAATCTTAAATGTTAAATCTTCAACAAATCTGTAAATCGACCTTCAATGATACTTAGACGTCAATTTCATAAAATTTTAATGAAGTCAAAGTCCGTGACTAGCGTTATACCAATTTAAAACTCCCCTTAAATTAATAATCCAACCAATCTAGATTTTATTTTCGTACAAGGAAATGTGGTTATTATGCATGTTTGGTTTTGTTGTATCTATTAATTGTAAAACAACTTCAATAGTTAAATATAAATAAAAACCTTCAAGTAGCTATTAAATTATTTATGTTTTTAACTCGCCATCACAGAACCACCATTAATCATCCTATGTTCACAGCTAGAAATATCAACTAAAGGGAATATATGAAAAAGCACAAAAACTTATTTTGCAGATAATAGTTTATTCAAGTATAATTATCATATTAGAGTAAAATAAACTGGAAAAATAAATTATCACAAGACAACATAAGTGATTCAACAATTTGCTCCCAAAAGTAACAATAAATTAACAGCGTGTTAGTCTCAAGAGTATTACTTTAGATTTCGCTTTTGGATGCCATTCAGTTCGTTTTGAGTTCAGTTGGAGTTTCAGTTGGCGAAGACATATTTCAGTTAGTAGTGTCCTCCTTGGTGAGCGTAGACCTGGGGGTGGTGGGCGTGTCCACTCTTCCTGACGACAGCGTTGAAGCCGTTGTGATGATCAGCCGTGTAGTCAACTGTCCTGGTAGTACCATCAGCCTCCAACAGGCTGTAGCTGCCCTTGACTACGTCACCGTCTCGCGTCTCCCATTGGTTCTTGACGTCTCCGGTATGGGGGTCGTGGACGGCGTAGTCGAACTTGTAGTGGGCGGGAGCCTGGGAATTATAAGAATAAATATAACATTTATATTTCAACTTATGATCGGCGCACACAACTATTTAAAAAACTAAGTATAAATTAATTAATATTTAGTTTGAATAAACACCTCTACTTGTAACATATCACCACGAACAAAGAATTGAATTCTGAGCTGTAATAGTCTTATAGAATTTTTTATGTTGTATTCCAGTCCAAGAGGGCAGGTTAGTGCGCTTTGATGATCCCGAGAGCTATGCCGGCGAAAGCTTATGCTTGTGGTAGGGTCACCCTAGCCGGACAGGTCGAGGTTGAGAAGCCAGACGAAAGGCGGTCCACGTCCTCTACTTCAAGTCCTACTTGTCCCTTTCCCCAACTCCCCTCCTCCCCCACTTCATGTGATCATAGTTGTCGAGTTCGTCGTTAAACAACAAATAATCCTAATTATATTATGTTGTACTCTTGTTGTTGCGTTAACTCACGTGGTGCTCTTGTTCGTGGCCGTATCCTCCGTGGGCGTAACCACCATTGCCGTAGCCTCCGTCACCATGGCCTCCATGGGACACGACATTGGCGTAGCTGCTGGCCCCGTGGCCTCCTGGGTAGGCGCTCACACAAGCAGCTAGCGCCACCAGGGCGAATGCGGTCATCGTCTAAAAAACAAATATTATATTGATGATAATTTTCATGAAGATAGGTTGTGCATTCTAAAGTTATTTCAGTATAAAGCTCAATGCACAATAGACACCTCGGGAACGAGAACTGTTACGGAAACGAAAACGGGATCAGGATAATGATTGGTATGCGCAATAACCCGAAATTTACAAGAAATTTAATAAAGCAATCTTGGTTTCGCGAAGTGCGTTCTAGTAATCAGCTTAAGTTGTGTTTTTGAGAGACATATGTCAATGATTAGGGCAGAGATTTTGAAATGGATAGTTTATTCTTGATGTTGCTAAAATTTCCCGTTCTCCTTCCCGGCCTATTGTGCTTTTGCTTGAGAGCTGCAATTTTAAGTATATGTATGAAACTTCACTAAGTAGAAATGTGAAATATATTATGGGTTAGGTAATGTATTATTGAAAATGGTCTGTTTCAAAAAATATCTGAACATTCTGACAAAACTTGTATTTTTTTGTTGATATTAACAAATGTGTCAAATTCGGCAAGTGAGAGTAAGATACAATCAGCTATACAATCATGTACATAGAATTGTTAATAGTGAACATTGTATTATTGGTCACACAATTAATAGTAATTCCGAGAACTTTTATTCTTACCATGGTCTGCATGTTGATGTGTGTATGACAAGATTCAATATGAAACTGATACATTGAAAGCGGCAGGGCAGCGTTTTATACAACAAGATTTGCCAATAGCTCGACGAATTAATCAATGCTAATGCTTACATTACAGAGCATTACCCTATTAAAATAAGGTAGTCGGTGCTTTTTCTCGCTTAACTTAATCATTTATAGAAAGTTAGTCGGATTTGCCGCTACATATTTCGGTGTCTTGCGGAAGTTTTTAAAACAACCTTGAAATTATCTAATTAGTAATATATTGATTTTGTAACTATAGCGCATTACATAACAAAAGCAAAATCAGCTGAATGGAATGTTACACTTCCACTATCGTGGTTTATGGAGCGAAACTGTTGCGTTTCATTCACACTGGGTATGTGAAAGAAGATTTGTAAATTGTAACACTTTCTTGACTATAAGAAGAAACCAATCTGGCCATTTTATCTTCATATAGCAAGGGCAATACAATGTTCTTTATAAGTCATTTGATGTGTACATGCATGGGCGTCTAAAGGGAGGTGCAAAGAGATGCACTTGCACTGAAAAATGAAAATGTCAAATTTATATCACTCATCGTTCTGCTTTTTTTTTATTGAATGAAAAATGAATTATATTGCAATTTTTTAGTAGTCAAATGGTTTCATGTCCCTGTCATGTATTCAAGAATGTGTCTATCATTTTAATGTACCAGAAAAGACAACATGCAATTGTTCCACCTTTCACCCCTCGGCTGAAATCACTGATTCATTCAGTATAGTTTCGTCTTTCATTCTCATGTCAACAAAATTTGAATTGCTTAATAGTGGCTAGGAATGTATTGCAATGAAGATTAGAATATTCTTTTCATATTTTAGGGTTTAGTTAAAAATGATGCGAATTTGGTTAATGGCGTATTATTTCCCTAACGAAGGTACGAACCGAGGTCAATTACTCACAAACTGAGAAATCACACTGAACTTAGACACACCACAGTTTTTTAGTAATTGACCCCGGTTCGTACCTCCGTGCGGGAAATAATACGCCACGGGATATAGTACCATTACCATTAACTAAATGCGCATCATTTTTTAACTAAATCCTGATATGTTTCGCGTCACCTATAGTAAATTATTAATCTCCAATGCAATATCTACCTAATATGTATTTTAAAATGTGACAACCCACAGTTTTAGAGTAATTGACCCCGGTTCGTACCTTCGTGCGGGCACTAATACGCCACGGGAAATAATAACCTATTAACCAAATGCGCATCATTTTTTACTAAACCCTGATATGTTTCGCGCCACCTATAGTAATTAAATTAGTAATCTCCAATCATTACCATGTATAAATATGTATTTTCAACTGCGTGACACTCCACAGTTTTTTAGTAATTGACCCAGGTTTGTAACTCCGTGCGGGAAATAATACCCCATTAACAAAATGCGCATCATGTTTTAACTAAACCCTGATATGTTTCGCGCCACTTATAGTAAATTATTAATCTCAATGCATTAACTATATAAAAATGTATTTCAAACTGCGTGACATCTCACAGTTTTTTAGTAATTGACCCCGGTTCGTACCTCAGTGCGGGAAACAGTACTCCTTTAACAAAATGCGCATCATTTTTTAACTAAACCCTGACATGTTTCGCGCCACCTATAGTAAATTATTATCTGCAACATATAACCTATACACACATGTATTCAATTCTGCGTGACACACCACAGTTTTTGAGTAATTTACACCGGTTCCCCGCCTTAAACAAATGCGCATCATTTTTTAACTAAACCCTGATATGTTTCGCACCACCTATGGAATGTATTTCAATGGAGATTAGAATATTCTTTAAACATTTTGTTTTAATTTTTTAGTAAGCTATTACATTCGTATTTATTTACGATAAACCTTGAAAGGTTATGATTATTTGAATAACATTATAGTGTCTAGGAATATATTGCAATAAAGATTAAAATTTAGGCGGCTCGTTGGTCCTGTGGTTAGCATCCCTGCTTTCAATGCAGAAAGTCCCGGGTTTAAATCCCGCTTCAGGCAAAAGTTTTTTAACTTCTGATATGGATTCAATTCCATTACTTCTTGTCTTAGGATTAAGTAAACGGTGACTTTGGAGCCGTCCTAGCAATGAAGCACTCAATAAGTTCAAAGTTGTTCTGAATCGGCCTTGTTGATTCTGGCATTTGTCCGCAGGTGTTCGCACTGTCCAATCACTGATTCATGTATTTCATATTTGAAATAGAGATCTTTGATTGGTTATCGCTCATTCGTTGATGGTGTTCAGAGCCTACAGGGTTGGTTCAGTCGCTTTAAATTAAAATCCCCCACTGAAAATCAGTCTTGTTACTGAGTGGGTAGACTCTATGAATGCGAATTTATTTTATCTTTTATTTATTTGTTTATCAGGGGGATGAAAGTTGCCTTATAACCGTATTGGTTGTGTCCTAGGTTCGAATACTGGTTTGAACATTGATATCATGTAGCGTTTTTTTAATCTTCATCGTTATTACCAAACTCCAAATAGGAGTGAAGCATCGTTTCCCCCCCCCCCCCCCATCCTTTTCACCATTAGGGTCCTGTCCCACATTTTTTACATTTACGTGCATGGCAATAACTCAACCAGGAACTTACAACAGTTCCTTGCTGAGCATATATTACAAAATTATACATACCATGTTTGTGTTGCTCTACTTTAATATCGTAATATGTGATGGAGAAGACACAAAAACCTGTGGTCACTCGTGTAATTTATGAATGTTGGTAATGGTCAGATTATTTCTTTCTTTGTGTCATGTTTCGGAAACAATTTTATACACTTTCAAACACGTCTGTTGTATTGTGAATGACTAAACACGTTTTTACCGAATACAGTGGCGTACGCAGGAATATATTACGGAGGGAACTGCCCAGAGTAGAACAGTAAAGAGGTGCTCTACAAACGACACAATAGGGGGGGGGGGGGGGATGTCCCCCACAATAGCGCCGCAGACAATTGTTTTGAAATCTGTAATTTTTGAAGTGGTTTTAATGTGTTTTAGAAGAAAGTAAGGTGCTTTGCTGAACGGAATATGGGTTACTACGGTGTAAAATACGATTTTAAATAACTTCAACAATCATTATCATATAAAAAAATTACTGTATCACAACTTATACAGTTTCTGCACCTATACGCGGAGTGTTTCCCGACTAAACAAACAGAGAAATTAATATGTAAATCTATACTTAGTTTTTGCGTAAATTTAGATGATTTGCAGAGTAAAAGCCCCCCCCCCCCTCCACCCCCGTGTATCCGCTAGTGACTGTTATCTACCCTCTTGGCACAAATACTACTGTTTATACTAGTTGCCAATTTCGTAGAGGACTTACTTCAACGTGATTGTAAACTAATCATACCCCGTACTAAATACGTTGAACGGGATTGTTCACAGACTGAAAGCAACAACAAAAACATTGACCGTAATCTTCAAAACGCTGAACATCGTGCTATGTTCCTATCAATAGATTTAAGTTGGACTATTTTTTTCTGTTTGACTTTATTAAAATGATATTTCTTATTTTTTATTATATATATAATATCTTGTTTCAATTCTTTCTTATTCATTCATGAAATGTGTTTGTGATCATACCCTGCTATCTTGCTGACACACACATATATATGTTTATTTTTGTATTTAATGTCTATCCTATTCAGTTATAAAAACTGATTTACAAAGGAGGACCTTAAATAAAACTAGATTATGCATACATTTAATAATAATAAAGCCGTAAATAACAATAACAACAAAACAAACTACTGTACAATATAAAATAAAAATCAAGATTATACAATAATAATAATATATATTTAAGTTAAGGGTAAATGGCCCACACTCAAATCTGTCAAGACTAAAGGTTGGAATTCATAGTCGGCCCCTACACCTAGGGGTGCCCATTGTTACCAAGGTAACAGTTGTTTCCATGTTATTTCCCATAAACAAAACAAATCCATAGCAACAATGGGTGCCCCTAGGTGTAGGGGCCGACTATGAATTCCAACCTTAGTGGGCTGCTCATCCAAATAATGTAACGCACAATTTATTTTGTATGTATGTATGTTATTTATTTATTATAAATTTTATATATATATATCTGAAATCTGAATCTCGACAAATGTTTCAATGTAGGTGGTTCGTTCGTTTCCGTGTCCGGAACACCGTTCTAGACAACTAATTTCCAAAAATCCGCCACTTTTATGGCTTTGTCATTTGCTAAGATTAGATCCTCTATTGTACAAGTCAACAGCATCGTTATTCTCGACGGGTCAATCAGGTCGTTATTGGTTATTCATTCCGGACATGGCGAATATATAAGTCCCTCGCAGATCATGTTTGGCGGCCCTGGATCCGCAGCTCTTCGGACGCGTACGGGCTCATCATCCGAGTAGTCCCGAGCAAGGGACCGCGCCCACGCACTCTCCAGCAGGAGAACCATCCATATAACGAACACGAACCAACGCCAAGTAACGAACATGATCATCTCACTGTTGAAACATATAAACGTCATCCAAACATAATGTTAAATATTGTGTATATGTATTCATAGGTTGCACGTACGTAACATCTTTGCGCGTGGCGGCCACATTTGTGATCAAACTTTAACGATGCCATGGAGAAACAATTGAAGGCTGTTATCATAGAACACATAAATTCTTAGTTCTTTAAAATCTAGTCTGTTTTTTAAATAAATTTTCTATGTCTGGTATTTTTTTATTTTTTTATTACCAATGTTATTTTTTTATTTTTTAAATTATAAATTAGCCTTATTTATTAGATTTGAATAGTATTTGTAACGATCTAGGATTGGTCCTTCTCAATTGTGTCGCAATCATGGCCGCTGTGACTTCCCGTGGGAACTATGAATATAATCTGTATCCAATTCCGGTTTAAAACTAATCCACAAATGAGCTAAACCGTGCATCGTAGAGGGAAACGGGGCTTATTCTGGCATCACACGGGCACCCTCACTAAACTCACATACAACACTACTGTCTGTCCTGGGATCCATTTTGAATTGCATTTTACAGCTAAACCGTGCATCGCAGAATGAAACGGGGCTTATTCTGGCATCACACGGGCACTCTCACTAGACTCACATACAACACTACTGTCTGTCCTGGGATCCATTTTTAATTGCATTTTACAGCTAAACCGTGCATCGTAGAAAGAGTAAATAATACTTACAAACAAGTAGTCTTGCATCCAATAGACTGAAACCCAAGTCAAAGTGTCCAGGTGACTTTTGTTAAAAATGTTGTACCGTGCAAGGTAGGCAAACAGCTAGTTTTATAATGTCTCTAATAAAGTTAGTGCGTACATGAAGCTATCGTTCAATACAATAAGAAATAATTACAATCATATAAAATGTTTGGTTTCACCTCGTTACCTACATTCCCAGTTATGTGACATAAAGTGACCTCGTAACCCAGCCATTGTTCCATTGTGAGTTACGATTTTTGTATTACACTTTGAGATATTTATTCAGTTAAAAGTTTATGATCTATTATCACTCTTCAAAATGAAATTTAATTTGTCATTAAATTTCATTTTTTCACTCTTCTGTAACAAAAGCCATGAATAAAAACTTGCATGTTTATTATAGATAAAACAACAATGTACCTGTAAGACGGTCACGGAACACTAATCTGTGTTAGGTACCCTCCTAAGTCGAGAATTGACGTTTTTAAACACTCCACTTTTATCAGAATTTAATCTATTTATAACACCCTTATGAAATCGGACAAGAGAATCATTTAAGACCTCTTTGCTGATTCCTTATTTCTGACAAAATTAAAATGTAGCAAGATTCTGCTTAGCTGAGATTGTTTTAATGTGGTTTTTGTCATTGTGTATGTTTTAAATTGTTATTGTTTTAATCATTGTCTGTGTATGTTTTAAATTGTTATTGTTTTAATAACTGCCTGCCATGTGTTGACTACGGTTAATTTGGTTAACCTTGCTTACTGTGTATCATGTGTATATGTGTTTATTTATGAGCATAGACCAATGGTATATATGTTTATTATATCTAATGTATTTGGGACTTATATCCTGTATTAGATGAAAAATAAATAATAAAAAATAGTCTCTAATATTAAGGTTTGTTTAGTTTACTCGCGTCCAATTTTGTAATCAATATTTATTGAGTTGATGTAGTCTACACTGTTTTCTAAAATGTTTATTTTAAATTATTTTCAGTGAAAATAAATATTTTTACTGTTTTCGTATGTATTGTTATAAGAGTAATCATTATTACTTTGTTTTATTGGCAAAATGTTCAGAAACAAGATTTCTTTAAATGTCAACCAAAATTTTGCTGCAACCCTGTTGCGAACCGACCACGTCAAACATTTAAATACAAAAATAAATGCAATATAATCACGGTTATATTGTTGTAGACTGATTGTTCCCCCCCCCCTTCAGAATCAGACCCCTCATTGTGGGGATTACACAGGTAAAGGGATATAAAAATACATAAATTAGTTTTGCAGACAATAGTTTATTCTCAAATAATTATTATATTAAAGTAAAATAAACTGAAAAATAAATTATCACAAGAAAACAGAAGATGTAAAAGAATTTGCTCCAGAAGGTAACAGATTTAGATGATCACAGTATTCATTAACAACGTGTTAGTCTCATGATTGAGTTAGTAGTGTCCTCCCTGGTGACCGTAGACCTGGGGGTGGTGGGCGTGTCCACTCTTCCTGACGACAGCGTTGAAGCCGTTGTGATGATCAGCCGTGTAGTCAACTGTCCTGGTAGTACCATCAGCCTCCAACAGGCTGTAGCTGCCCTTGACTACGTCACCGTCTCGCGTCTCCCATTGGTTCTTGACGTCTCCGGTATGGGGGTCGTGGACGGCGTAGTCGAACTTGTAGTGGGCGGGAGCCTAAAGAGAAACGCGTCAGTAACAAGAATTAGGAATAAGTTACTCCGTCTTGGCCCGGGGTAGAATAGGCCTAGGGTGACTCTGCCAGTCGTAAGAGGCAACAAATCGTGACCCTGTCCCTTTCCTTCCACCCACTTGGCCCTGCCTTCCCTTGCTAGACTCCCCTTACCCCCGCGTTGGATAACGGATCTGATTCGGAAGACTAATGGCCATATGCAGAAACTGTCAAGTTAAGTACAGGATTTGTTGCTATGGAATTGTTTTATTACATGCTATTTTCCATCACAAAAACAAACTACATAGCAATCATAAACAAATCCTATACTTAACTCGGCAGTGTAATGGCCCTTAATATGACTTGGGTCACTATTCGTAAATCAAGGAAATCTGCATAATGATTGGGTTGCAGTGATCTCTTGTAGATCGTATTTGTTATTTGTTTTCTGTTTTCTAGTCGGTTATTTTATATGTTGTAATGTTTCTATTCTTTTTTGTTAATTATTTCATTTTGTACTGTCCCTTGAGAATAAAAGATACAATCATTTCGAAACAAAGGATAATTTAAATAAATAATTGTTAATAATACAAATTGGTATTTAACCGTGAACATTAATTTAATGTGTACATATGAAATTAAAAAAGGGTTTATTAAACTAATTTTTGCTTTTTTTTAAATACAACATAAGTAAATATAACTTACGTAGTGCTCTTGTTCGTGGCCGTATCCTCCGTTAGCGTAACCACCATTGCCGTAGCCTCCGTCACCATGGCCTCCATGGGACACGACATTGGCGTAGCTGCTGGCCCCGTGGCCTCCTGGGTAGGCGCTCACACAGGCAGCTAGCGCCACCAGGGCGAATGCGGTCATCGTCTGAAACACAAACCCTCATTGTTATAATAACAGTTTTTCATAGGTACACCTGGTATAGGGTGCACACCAGCTTTACCTGATGTGCCCCTCTTCAGGTGACTAACTAGGTTATTAGGCTGTTTTGATAGTTGGGAAGGATTGTCCGTGGGTTGTTAGTAGGACTCAATCCCAGCATTCGTTTTTACGACTGAGGAAAACCTCGGAAAAAACTTCAGTCAGGACTGCCAGTGGCCGGAATCAAACCGGCGACCTCCCGAATCAAAGCCTCGCGTCTTACCGCTGAGCCACTTCTATCAATGCATATTTATGAGGTATTGTACATTATGTAAGAACAGAGTTTTATTTGCTTTGCCCAACCGTGCGTGAAGTGCGTACACTAGTTTTTGTATAGTAAAGAAGGAATGTCCGAGGCCTATTAGGACTCAATCCAAGCATTCGCTTTTACGACTGAGGAAAAGCGCGTGGAAAAATCCTTCAGTCAGGATTGCCGGTAACCGGCAAAGCTACGTCAAACACTGCATACAACTATCATTTTTTAATTATGTCTCAAGAATGCTACTCGCAATCGAAAATATGAGTCAACAGCGCACTATTTTTGTAAGCCCTACATGAATGAAATATTATAACTATTAGCATCCTTATATTGATTATTAAATTGTAAATAACTTTTAAAATTAATTAGAAATAAAAACCATACTGATAATAATAAAAGACACATTTAGAGCATTCAGTATGTAGGGTTTACCAAATCACAATGCGCTGTTGATTCAGATTTTTCAATTCCGAAGTCCATTCTTGTTACATAATTTAAAAATTAAAAACGTGTGCGGTTTTTGACGTAAAGGTATCCTTCGCTCTTAAGAGTCTCGCATCTTTATGACTTTGCGGGCTTCTCCAACATATGTAATAAAAGATGTTACGTATGTTTTATTATAACATATATATAATATATATAATATATTATAACATATATAATGTATTATGATTGATTGATTGATTAATGGGGCTTAACGTCTCATATTTGTGAAACAATGGCTAATCGAGACGATGAGTGGGTGATAATGAAGATGAGAAAGAAAGATGATGATGAAGAATAAAGCCAAATCCGAATCATATCCATTGTACGTCGCGTGGTTCGTCATATGGGAGTCCAGCAAGGGAGGACAGGGCCAAGTGGGAGGAGAAATATTCAGTGGGACAGTGGGGGGAAAGGGACAGGGTCTCCTTTTGTCGCCTCTTACGACTAGCAGAGTCACTCTGGGCCTATTCTACCCCGGGCCGAGACGGGTCATATAATATATTATAACATATATAATAACATATATGTACCAACCAATGTATCAACCATAATCTGATTGAGAATAAAAATGATCTGAAATGTGAATCTTACCGCTGAGCCACCTCGCGCTATCGGTGCATCTTTATGAGGTATTATTGTACGTTATGTAAGCTCAGAGTGTTGTTATTTGCTGTGTTCAGCCGTGCGTAGGATGAGTCTACGCTCTGATACACCGACCACGCGCGGCTGTACTACCATGTACTACCACTAACTACATCACGTATGCGGGTTAACAGGCGTTAAACCACGGCTTTATGTGTAGCTACGCTACTCAATACTAAACGCATTTCATTATGCGGACTAGTGGAGTCGTGAACTGTTTGAATAATTAGGTTCGTTTGATTTACCTACACCATTTGAACGTTTTGCTATCTCCTCCATACGCTATAATGGGGTAGAGTGCAAAAAGTACAAAAGGTGTAAGCTAATCAAACGAACCTATTGTATCTAGACAATGAGAGATACGCTATTTGACTACACAAGTAAATATTTTCTTAAAAAATTATAGGGACATGTTAATAATGATAGTAATAATATTCCTTTATTTGTAGCTACAAACAGCTATTTACATTATATATATATATTTTTTATCCTTACACAAAATATAATTTACTACATCTACTAGTGTAAGTATGAACTTTCGGCAGTAGTTTTGATAGTATTGTGATAAGTATAAACTATCAGTATGAGAATTGTTATAAATATTTACCTACTTTTACAGGAATTGCATATCTTTATATTGGTGTGAGTATATTTGTGAAAAGCCTGTTATAAAATGTGAATATTATTTTTTAAACATGTTGGTGTGACATTTCTGTACAAGTTGGTAAATGTTTATAATAATGCTTCTAGTAATTAATTAGTTGTCGACCAATACATCTGTAAAACACCCCCTTCCAATGTAAGCTTGGATAGCCAATTAAATTATATACAGTGGAACGTCTTCGTGATTTAGGTACAATGCAAGTTCGTATATTATAATCTGGACTGAAACATTAATTGGGGTTTTGTTCCTATCTGGGTTCTGGAAATGCTCACTACGTACCAACATTTAACTGGCATTGTTGTACCGGTCCAGAACCTTTTACGGAGAACTATCTGTATTTTAATTCTTATCTCTTTTGGAAGAGAAGAAGAATATCATAGAATATAACAGGTTATAATAATAATATACTTCAAAAACTGATTCCTTCAAAAGGGTTTCTTTCATTTTCCGACAATGACTTTTTTTTTCAAAGAAATGTTTCATTTCAATATCTATTTGTAAATGTTAATTTACAAAATTTAAAGTAAATCTGAGGTACGAACTACGGGGTAAATAAGTAATAACAAATTCCTTTTTTACACAAATCTAGAGAGGATAATTGGTTTTTCAACCAGGCAAATAGTTTAAGTAATTAAGCACTCACCACATTTTAAATGTTATTTTCTTCGTGGTTATTAACTTGATTTTTATATCAATTCATATTTTGACAGAAAATTTAAATGCAAAGAATTATCAAATTGCCATTGATCATCACAAAAAGGAATACTGTCAAGTTTTTATTTTATTTGCATTCGTGTAAATTCTGTTTTTATTTCACGCTTCAATAACTAATATAAATGAATATTACACTACAGGGTAAATAAGTCCAAGCTATATTGTGTTGTCGAATATAATAAACTCTTATCACTAAGTAAACATAGTGACAAAAGTACTGCTAGCTTAGCTTACCTTGGTCTGCATGTTTGCTGGTTAAAAGTTAACTGATACTTTGCTCTGCACAAGCCCAGACTTTTATACCTGTATTGAATATTACTTCACATCACACTTCAAATTATTAGAACTTGCATTTCCTAACTCTTTTTCCCTTATTACACACTGACGTAGACGTAAAATAATTTATTTACGAATACTTCAAATTGTTTTCAGTGAAAGTCTGTTAATCGGATGTGCTTTTTACATATTTACGTAACACTTAATACTAAAACTTATACCGCAGCCTACACTGGACACTATATGCTATGTATATAAAAGATAAATTAGGTTTTTAATTACGCAATAAGTGTTTGTGATTATCAAATCACCACATGATTGATTTCTTTATAGCTTCGATAACAATAACCGTGGAACTGCGCAATGTACGGAAACAACGAAAGTGGTCTAGTTTTTATTGAGCTAATGGAGCAACGTATGTTGATCAGTTGCAGTGGAGCGTTGCGGTATGATATGGTATTCAATGTGTTTTCATAGGAGGCGCTATAGGCTTCTTGCTAGCTTGCTTTACAACAATGAAACAAATGAAATGAATCGATAGACAAACATCAAGCTGTCAAAAAACAAAATATTCTGATTTTGAAAACAAATCTTCAAAACAAACAAGAAACATACCACACTTTCACAACTTGGTTGCCCATCATTAAACGTTTTAACTGGTGAGCAGTTACTATCGCCATACCTCGTTTTCTTCAAATTGTTGCAATTTTATTATTTTGACAGCTCGTTGTTTGTCCATCATTTCGATTCATTTGTTACATTGTTGTAGTTCGGCTGTGACGTCAGTTGCAAGTTTCCTATAGTGTTCGTTGTAGTCACGTTCTTTCTTGAGTTGAAGGGCGATTGAAATATTTTAAATATGAATAGTACTAAAATTAAAATTTCATAATAATTTTACTCTTTGATAAAATTCTAATTTTAATTTAGCTTCTCTTTAATTTCTTAAATTTTAATAACTCGGGCCACGAAAGCTTAAGTGTTTTAATGACTAGTATTGTTTTAGTGTTGTGACGTTGGTCTCAGTTATTTACGTGTTAGCGTGAATGTATATCGTTGAGACATTATTTTCTACAAAGCAAACTGTAGACTGTATAGGTATAGTCGTGGCCGATTTGATGTGCCCATCTTTTTACCTCTTCGTATGTTTGTAGAAAATCACCAGAAGGATAGAGAAGTCCTTGAAAGCTTCATTATTTGTTAATGATAACAATAACAACAAGACATTATTATTATTTTTATTGTTGTTATGATTGTAATAATATAATAATAATAATTAATATTATTATTATGAAAACATAATTAATTTACCTGCTAGAAGAAAGATAAAGTTATGAAAATTTGTTCTGGGTTCATAATGTATCACTTATTGGAATGCTTGACACACTTTTAGACGTTTTAATGAACCAATGTATAAAATACTCTTAATGTTTTAAACAAAAGTGTGTTTGTGTTCAGGAATTTTATTGATTAATAATATCTGCTGAACATTCCTCCGATATACCTTACTGGAAAGAACATTCTAGGGCTATCTTATAAGTTATGCATGATAAGATTCAATCACAGAATTCTCCTTATAACTGAGGAAAAGTTCCCAGTCAGGGTTTCCGGAGGCCGGAATCGAACCGGCAACCTCCCGACTTGGAGTCTCTCAGTTAATGCATTGCTCAGCAAGCTTGACCGTTATACATGCGTTACAAATGTAATCAGATATTTCGATTCAGATTATTCATTTCGGTTTCCACACTATATATTTTCTATAAATGGCTGTAAATTAATTAGTTTACAACATGAAAAAATTACAAACCCATTGATGAAGAAACACTAAACAGAAATGCAAGCAGGCTCGTGACGCGACCTTCGGGTGCAGCCTCGCCGCTTTCTTCTTTACCACGCCAGTTTTTTTTTCCTTAATCATTTTGGCACCTGAATCTTTCAAGGCTTTAAATGACACTTGTTATTTTAAAGTACTATACTTGACGTAGATACTCCATTTTACTGGCATTACGTCAAACAATAGAGGCTAAATACAAACACATGACATGAACATTGATGTTTGTTAATTATGCTTGTATGTCTTGTTCAATCAAGCTGCAAACAATTTCTACGGTACCCGGTAACAATGTTTGATGACGGAGGAAGCAAATTAATATGTGGACATTACAGTTTTAATCCCAATATGTATAGTGACCATAGAACTCAAGACTTAGAGACGGATTGATGGAATTATGCAAACAAATATTATTAGGCCCTAGGATCTAATAAAGCAAATATTGGAAGTATAGATAAAGGAATTTAAAAAAAAAATCATAAGTTTCAGTTGTTTGACTCTATGCATTATTAATTGTTATTAATCGAGCGAAGCGAGCGTCTCTTTTAGACTTTTATGGCACTCGTTCTGTTTATTTGTTTGTTTTTTTATGTTTTGTTTTTATGTCTGTCGATAGCGGTCGAGCGGAAAATCCGATCAAGTTTAAATTTGAACCATCGACAAGCCTCGATGTGGATTGAAGGTGTATATAGTTTTGTGACAAAATCGTTCGGAGAGTTAATGTGGATGAAAGAAGTAAAAGTGAAACACTCCATTTAGTGGGTACAATGGAAACGTTTTAGTGTTGTTATGTAATGCTATCGCACACACAGTGGTCAAGCATTATAGTTTCAAAATGAATAACTGACTAATTAATTAGTAATTAACAATTGGATTGTTATTTTAAATACTTCCATGTCCGTACTTTGAGATACCGAAATATGTAACAGTTAATCCGACTAACTTTCTTCAGTTGAAAAAGCACCGACTTGGTTATTTCAATACGGTATTACTCTGTAATGTAAGCATTAGCATTGATTAATTCGTCGAGGTATTGGCAAATCCTGTTGTATAAAACGCTGCCCTGCCGCTTTCAACGTATCAGTTTCACATTGAATCTTGTCATACACACATCAACATGCAGACCAAGGTAAGAATAACTGTTTGTATTAATAATTGATAGATATATAATTTTACAAGAGCTTTGTATTTGTTAAGCTGACTTTTATAAATATTACACACTTTTTATAACTGTATAATATGCACATGTGTGGTAGAATGTATTTTATCACCGACTTCTGAGTTTGACACATTCTTTATTGAGTTCTACCAATGAGTGTAGATGGTGAACACCTACTAAACTCGATGGTGATATTAACTGACATTCTGTGAAGAAACAAGTGAAAAAAAAATGTTTTCTCTGAATTTCAATTTTTTATTTGTAACACTCAATCTCCAATAACGACATATCCAAATATATTTCACACTTGTAGGAAGTGAAGTGTTATACAGATATTTAAAACATATTGTTTAAATTGCACTTCGCAAGCTCAAAGCTCAATAGGCCAAGAACAAGAACTAGAAATATTACAAAAGCTCATTTAACACGTTGGATATATTATTCATTTCAAAATCTCTAGCCTAATCACTGTCGTCTGTTAAAAAATAAAGCTGATTACTTTTACGCATTTCGCAAAACTAAGATTGTCGTCTTAGATGTCTTGTAAATCTCGAGTTATTGCGCATACCAATCATATTCCCGTTTTCGTTTCCGTTACAGTTCTTGTTTCGGAGGTATCTATTGTGCATTGAGCTTTAAAATAAAATAAACCTTAGAATGCACAACCTATTTTCATAACAAAAATCATCATTATATTTGTGTTTTAGACGATGACCGCATTCGCCCTGGTGGCGCTAGCTGCTTGTGTGAGCGCCTACCCAGGAGGCCACGGGGCCAGCAGCTACGCCAATGTCGTGTCCCATGGAGGCCATGGTGACGGAGGCTACGGCAATGGTGGTTACGCTAACGGAGGATACGGCCACGAACAAGAGCACCACGTGAGTTAACGCAACAACAAGAGTACAACATAAAATAATTAGGATTATTTGTTGTTAACGACGTACTCGACAACTATGATCACATGAAGTGGGGAGGTGTTTGGGGAAAGGGACAAGTAGGACGTAAAGTGGAGGACGTGGACTGCCTTTCGTCTGGCTTCTCCCTCTCGACCTGTCCGGCTAGGGTATCCCTAACAGAAGCATACGCTTCCGCCGGTATAGCTATCAGGATCACCAAAGCACACAAACCTGCCCACCACGATAACATAACAGCTCTTGGACAAGAATACAACATTTACTAAACTATAAGACTGTTACAGCTCATAATTAAATTGTTTGTTCGTGGTGATATGTTACAAGTAGAGGTGCTCATTCACACTAAATATTAATAAATTTAGCATTCATTTTTAAAATAGTTGTGTGAGCCGATCATAAGTGGAAACAGAAATCTGATGTGTATTCTTATAATTCCCAGGCTCCCGCCCACTACAAGTTCGACTACGCCGTTCACGACCCCCATACCGGAGACGTCAAGAACCAATGGGAGACGCGAGACGGTGACGTAGTCAAGGGCAGCTACAGCCTGTTGGAGGCTGATGGTACTACCAGGACAGTTGACTACACGGCTGATCATCACAACGGCTTCAACGCTGTCGTCAGGAAGAGTGGACACGCCCACCACCCCCAGGTCTACGGTCACCAGGGAGGACACTACTAACTCAATCATGAGACCAACACGTTGTTAATAAATACTGTGATCATCTAAATGTGTTACTGTTTGGAGCAATGGTTGAATAACTTGTTTTCTTGTCTTAATTTATTTCTCCAGTCTTTTTTATACTTTAATGTTATAATTATTCGAGAATAAACTATTGTCTGCAAAATGAATTTGTGTATTTTTTATAACCCTAAAGTTGTATTATTCTAGCTGAGCGCAGAGGTTGACTAATATGGGGATTGTGGGGGGGGGGGGGGGGATCACAATAAATCAACATTTTACACTGATAGTTTTAGAGACACTTTATCTATTTTCTTTACCTTTAAATACTTAGTGTTTGATTGTTTCTAATTATGAAATATAACAAAATTGAAAACCCCCAAAAATAATAATCTCAACAATACACATATAAAAATCACATTTTCTTGTATGAACATAAAGTCTAGTTTTTCTTTTTGAATGGCTGAAAATAGAGGGATTGGTTTTGATTGTTTAACATTATTAATAAAGAGTAAACATCCCGCAAGCCACTTGAGTTGTCTACATGGAATTCTTGTGAGATGACCTCACTATAATATGAAAGAAAGGTATTGAAAAAGTGTAACAGGGATGTGGTTTCGTAACCATTACATAATATAATAAGTTAAACTTTTAGAATACAGTAATCAAAAAATGTTTTGGTTATATAGCTTGTCTATAGTTGAAGATTCATTAGTAGCGCTAAGATCAACTGCAGTAAAAACAATTTGAAATATGTTTCTCTTTATCCGCCAGACATTCTTTACTTGTTCATACCGTTTTAGTCTTATCTACAGATAAGATAAGATTGTGTTTATTTAGCTTCACCAGCTATTATTGTCATACATACATACATACATACATATATACATACATACATACATACATACATACATACATACATACATACATACATACATACATACATACATACATACATACATACATACATACATACATACATACATACATACATACATACATACATACATACATACATACATACATACATACATACATACATACATACATACATACATACATACATACATACATACTTACATACATACATACATACATACATACATACATACATACATACATACATACATACATACATACATACATACATACATACATACATACATACATACATACATACATACATACATACATACATACATACATACATACATACATACATACATACATACATACATACATACATACATACATACATACATACATACATACATACATACATACATACATACATACATACATACATACATACATACATACATACATACATACATTCATACATATATTCACACAATTATCTAATTATTACTATCAATTAAATATACATAAACTTACAATTTCTTTTAACAATAAATTATTATTTCTAATTGCACAATTAATGTTCAGTTACTTGTCTCAAATTGAGAACTTTTGGTTGTGAAACAAGACGAGAACTGAACAAAATGACGACGTTGGTAGTTAATAAACTTTTCGTTTTGTCTTGTCGTGAGAACTTCTCACTGGCTCAAATGTGTCGTTGAAATAGTTTTTACAAATCACAAGTCAACAAATGTAATGTAGCCTACGTCAAAGATGCTTTCATTAAAACAGTAAAATCAACTTGAATTCCTATCAGTTATTAAGTTGTGCGCAAGTATTGGCTTGGGTTATCGTATACTAAATCTACACAAAAACGTAAGGTTAGTTCGAAGAAGCAGTTATAAGTATAGAAACGTGCACAAATGTTTCAGTAAAATTTGAAAACTTGTGGGTTGGAACAACAAATCGCGATTTACGTTATTAACGAAACCCACAATTGGTTCTAGCGTTGTCTTCGCATTTTGCATAAAATACAACAGTTAATTTTACAAATTCAAGATTGATGAACGTACGATTGACTTAATAGAAAAATGAATAATAATATAATTGAGACAGTCTGTTTTAATTTTCAGCTCCAATTCGTCTAAACACTAGTTAATTTGAAAAGGGTTTTAAAATGACACGAGCGTATTCCCGAATTATGACATAACTGCTCAACTCGCTGTAGTATGATGTAATGGTGTATCGCAAAAATGGGTGAACCAAAATTAGTCCCATTCAACTGTTTTCGTTATTTACTGCAAATTAAAAAAGGGTGAATTTCTTTGATAACGTCTTGTCGCATATCTAACTATAGGTTTTGGTTGCAGGCTAGTGAAGGGCCGGCAAAGTCCTCTAGATAAGGTTTGATTACTTCCAAAAAGTATGAGGTTTGCAGTTACTCCCTTGGGGTGATGAAAATGATCTTGTTTTCAAGCTTTAATAGTATGAATGTCAGGTTCACTTAAATTTTCTTCATGTCTTCAAAATTCTAGTACTAGAAAAACCAATCACTATACCAACATTTGTTTTAAAAGATGATGGCATCGTCTAGATTTTTATGCAAAAGTGAAAGCCTTAAGCCTTATTTATTGTTGTGATTCATTATCCCCCTTTTCGACCCCCCCCCCCCCCCCCCCCCTATAAAATCAACCTTTGCGCCAGGCTAGGATTATACAACTAAAGGGATATTCAAAATACACAGATTCGTTTAGCAGTTAATAGTTTATTCTGTAATAATAAAATAAACCAGAGAAATAAATTATAACAAGAGAACAGAAGTTGTGCAAGACAATGCTACAAACAGTAACACATTTAGATGATCACAGTAGCTGTTAACAACTTGTAAGTGTCCAGGTAATGACTTTACATTTTGCTTTTGGAGACCATATTTCATTTGGCGAATACATGATTGAGTTAGTAGTGTCCTCCCTGGTGACCGTAGACCTGGGGGTGGTGGGCGTGTCCACTCTTCCTGACGACAGCGTTGAAGCCGTTGTGATGATCAGCCGTGTAGTCAACTGTCCTGGTAGTACCATCAGCCTCCAACAGGCTGTAGCTGCCCTTGACTACGTCACCGTCTCGCGTCTCCCATTGGTTCTTGACGTCTCCGGTATGGGGGTCGTGGACGGCGTAGTCGAACTTGTAGTGGGCGGGAGCCTACGAACATCAACAATAAGACTGTTCTTGAACACATGTTTGTAAAATCGACGATATTTTATTCATTGTATGTTGAGAATCTAAAAGACTAATTTCAAAGTTGAACACGTTAAGCTGGAGTTATGGTCGTCCCCTACTCGTAGGGGCGCCCGTTGTTGCTCTGAATTTGTTTTCAATGTGAGAAATAACATGCATTAACTGTTACGTGGCAACCATGGGTGGAGTGTACTTAGGGGTAAAGGACAAATATGAAACACAGCCTTGGACTGTTACATTGTATTACTGGATGCGGTAGATTATCTTGGACCCCAAAAATATTAGAGTTGACCAAGTCAACTGCTAGTCACTAACTACATTGAGTAAACGGCCTAGTAGTTTAGTCGGCCACCTGCTGAATAAGGAACCTTTGGCTAGGGACTCAGTTGGTTGCAATTGATAAATTAATGTAAAAATAAATAAATGAAAAAGATTAATAAATGGATAAATAAATAAATTAAATGTAACTTACGTGGTGCTCTTGTTCGTGGCCGTATCCTCCGTTGGCGTAACCACCATTGCCGTAGCCTCCGTCACCATGGCCTCCATGGGACACGACATTGGCGTAGCTGCTGGCCCCGTGGCCTCCTGGGTAGGCGCTCACACAAGCAGCTAGCGCCACCAGGGCGAATGCGATCATCGTCTAAAACACATCAATATGATAATGTAGGCTATGGATGATAGATTTTGGATTGAATGTCCTACTAGAGTTTATCGTTATAAAAATATTATGTGCCCTCCAATTTTTTTTCTTTCAGTATGAAGCTCAATGCGCAATTACCCGGGATCGAGGACTGTGATGACGGATGTGGGAATATTATGGATATGCACAAATTAGCCAAACGTTTCAAGCAACCTAGCATTGCAACCTTGGTTTTGTAACCGACCATCAATGAGGAATATGTTTTACTTTAGCAGCTGTAGTTTATTTTGACATGTGATTGTGACCACTAGAAGCTTTTGAATCGATATAAAATGTGTGAGTATGGTCGACTGGCTCCGGGAAGCATAAGCCAACAAAAGAGGTGAAAATTGGTCATCTTTTCCGTTCCCGTTCCCAGTACCCAATAAAAAGAAAGGTATGGCCTATCGATACATGCTTACACACTGAACCTGATGTGCCTGAACTACTGTGCATCGAATTTTTATTTTAAATCTTATCACTGATCTTACTAAAAATATAAAATACAGTGATGAGCCGTGTATTTTTATAAATGGGACGTTACACGGTTAAAATTCCGTCACAACTTATATTTTTTTTTTACCATTTAATGACTATTCGTTAAAAAAAATCGGATCTAATTACTCAATAAGCGACTTGTCAAATACAGCCGTGGAAGGTAGGATACAATCTTCAATGCATGTGTATTGTGTTTAGAGTTTGTTAAAGTTATCATACTTCAACAAACCATATGACAATAATCAATAAAATAGCACATTTTTATGTACACATGTATTGATTGATTATTGAATCAGTTAGTCTTACCTTGGTCTGCATGTTGATGTGTGTATGACAAGATTCGATATGAAACTGATACGTTGAAAGCGGCAGGGCAGCGTTTTATACAACAAGATTTGCCAATACCTCGACGAATTAATGCATACCATTCAATATCCCATTAAAATAACAAAGTCGCCGCTGTAGTTTTTCAAGTTTTACTTAATTAAAGAAAGTAGTGGTCGTTCAATTCGGCTGTTACATATTTCGTTGATATCTATTACTCGACGTGTCTACGGATATGGAAGTGTTTAAAATAACAATTCAATTAGTATCTTATTAGTAAGTTATTCGTTAATATTACATAACAATAGCAAAACATTTACAGTATCAGCGCGAAAATACTGGCTAAGTTATTTAAATAGAATAATACTCTGTAATGTATGCATTATAGCAATGATTAATTCGTTGAGGTGTTGGCAAATCGTGTTGTATAAAACGCTGCCCTGCCGCTTTCAACCTATCAGTTTCATATTGAATCTTGTCATACACACATCAACATGCAGACCAAGGTAAGAGACTAGACACTAGACAGACAGGTCATCTGCTACAAACTAGGGGCGCCCGTTGTTGATAGTTAACAGTCTTATGCATTTTATTTCACGTATAGAAAACAAACCCATAGCAACAACGGGTGCCTCTAGTGGTAGGGGACGACTATGAATCTTTGCATAACCATTTGTAACATGAGCTATTTTTTAGAGTTTGTTAAATCGATATGTTTAAATATTACACATTCTATATACCGACTGTATATAAATATGTGTAGAATATTGTATGTAACATCCTACTGATGCATTTGACACGTATTGAACGAAAGTTATTGAATTATAAACTAAAAATAGATGTGTTATTTCTGAATTTTTACTTTGTAATGTCTCATTTTCAAAAATACACGGCCCTTCACTATATGTTATATTTTTAGTAAGTGAAAATGATCTGATTTAGTAAACAAGCTCAATGCACAATATACCTTTTTTAGAATTAGTCAAGCACCCTTAGATAGAAGTAATCACGGTCCTCTAGATCTTCAATAAAACAATACACAATAGAGAAAAACGCACCTTAACAAAACATTTGAAAACTAGTTGTTATTGTTGAGCATTGTTGTCATTGATCTATGACGGACTATTTAGATAAAAGTAATCACGGCCCTCTAGGTAAATTCTGAAAATAGTTAATTGTGAATATCCATATTATTCCCGTATCCGTTTTCGTTGCCGTTACAGTTCTCGTTTCCGGGCAATTGTCCATTGAGCTTCATACTGAAATAAATATCTGAGTGCACATACTATTTTCATATGGATAAACTCTATTTTGGTATTAGTTTACAATCGTAAATATATTATCCATACATTACCTAACATATTGACGTTTCAGACGATGACCGCATTCGCCCTGGTGGCGCTAGCTGCTTGTGTGAGCGCCTACCCAGGAGGCCACGGGGCCAGCAGCTACGCCAATGTCGTGTCCCATGGAGGCCATGGTGACGGAGGCTACGGCAATGGTGGTTACGCCCACGGAGGATACGGCCACGAACAAGAGCACCCCGTGAGTTACATTTTATTATTTAAACATTTACTCAATTTTTTATTTTATTTATTAATTTATTTTTACATTTATTTGTTTATATTATTTGTTTTTTAATTGAAACTAACTGGGCTTCTATCCCAGATCCACTATAGAGCTAGCGTTCTTCTAAACAACTAGACCGTTTACTCCAGGTATAGTTTCTACTTAACTTCGTCAACTTAATTATTTATGGGGCCAAAGATAATCTCTCGCATCCAGTTGTAAAATTAATAACGGTCTGAGACTTGTTATATTTAAATACGAATAAAATATCATCGACTTGATTAACATGTTTTCAAATGCTCTCATTGTGAATGTACGTAGGCTCCCGCCCACTACAAGTTCGACTACGCCGTCCACGACCCCCATACAGGAGACGTCAAGAACCAATGGGAGACGCGAGACGGTGACGTAGTCAAGGGCAGCTACAGCCTGTTGGAGGCTGATGGTACTACCAGGACAGTTGACTACACGGCTGATCATCACAACGGCTTCAACGCTGTCGTCAGGAAGAGTGGACACGCCCACCACCCCCAGGTCTACGCTCACCAAGGAGGACACTACTAAGTCAATCATGTATTTGCCAACTGAAACATTTTCTCCTAAAGAAAAGCGTAAAGAAGTCATTCAATCTGTGGCCGTTACTTTTTGAAGCAGTTTCTTGAACAACCAATGTTTTTTGTGATAATTTATTTTTTAGTTTATTTTATTGTAATATGATAAATATTAGAGAATAAACTATTATGAACAAATATAATTTGTGTTTTTTTAATATATATATATATATAACTTTAGTTCTATAATCAATCTTATTTTATGTGTGTGTGTGGTGGGGGTGCGTGAGAGGGGGAGGTGGGGGGTGGTGACAATCAATAAACAGTAATACTTGAAGACACACATTAGGGTGGAGTGCAGCTTTGTTAATGGTTGCTATGGAGTCTGTTTTTCTAATGGAAAATAGAATGTAATGAAACAATTCCATAGCAATATATCCTGTACTTAATTTGACACTTGACTGCGCATACGGTCTTTGTATTTTCTTTTTGTACTAAAATGCAAACAATGACAGCTGACTTGCTTTGAAGGCTTCCCTGCGAAACTTGAAGACTTCCCTGCGGATGTTACTGAGGTCGCATTCCGTTGCCATTGCATGGACTACGAGTATAACAATTCAGGTATCGGGAAACCCCGCGGTTAATACCGTTGACATAGACCGTGTGGAGCGACCGTCTCTTTTCAGAATTATATGGGACACTTTGCTTCTTACGGCGAGGTAAGTATAGCAGGTGTTTGGTTCAGGGGTTGTTCTGTAGCCTTGCCCGCCGTGCCTGAACAGATAGGACAGCTTGTCTGCGTAGGTAACTGAGTTCATAGGACACAGCCTTGAAGTGTACACTCAGGTAGAGGACACTTCAAGGTCATGAGTAGTCAGCAAGTGTTTGGTTCAGGGGTTGTTCTGTGGCCTTGCCCGCCGTGCCTGAACAGATAGGACAGCTTGTCTGCGTAGGTAACTGAGTTCATAGGACACAGCCTTGAAGTGTACACTCAGGTAGAGGACACTTCAAGGTCATAAGAGTAGTCAGCAAGTGTTTGGTTCAGGGGTTGTTCTGTGGCCTTGCCCGCCGTGCCTGGATTAATAGGACAGCTTGTCTGCGTAGGTTACTGAGTTCATAGGACAGACACGGCTTTGAAGTGGACACTCAGGTAGAGGACACTTCAAGGTCATAAGAGTAGTCAGCAAGTGTTTGGTTCAGGGGTTGTTCTGTGGCCTTGCCCGCCGTGCCTGGATTAATAGGACAGCTTGTCTGCGTAGGTTACTGAGTTCATAGGACAGACACGGCTTTGAAGTGGACACTCAGGTAGAGGACACTTCAAGGTCATAAGAGTAGTCAGCAAGTGTTTGGTTCAGGGGTTGTTCTGTAGCCTTGCCCGCCGTGCCTCGATAGGTCGGACAGCTTGTCTGCGTAGGTTACTGAGTTCATAGGACAGACACGGCTTTGAAGTGGACACTCAGGTAGAGGACACTTCAAGGTCATAAGAGTAGTCAGCAAGTGTTTGGTTCAGGGGTTGTTCTGTGGCCTTGCCCGCCGTGCCTGGATAGGTCGGACAGCTTGTCTGCGTAGGTTACTGAGTTCATAGGACAGACACGGCTTTGAAGTGGACACTCAGGTAGAGGACACTTCAAGGTCATAAGAGTAGTCAGCAAGTGTTTGGTTCAGGGGTTGTTCTGTAGCCTTGCCCGCCGTGCCTCGATAGGTCGGACAGCTTGTCTGCGCAGGTTACTTAGTTCATAGGACACAGCCTTGAAGTGTACACTCAGGTAGAGGACACTTCAAGGTCATAAGAGTAGTCGGCAAGTGTTTGGTTCAGGGGTGGTTCTGTGGCCTTGCCCGCCGTGCCTGGATAATTCGGACAGCTTGTCTGCGCAGGTTACTGAGTTCATAGGACACAGCCTTAAAGTGCACACTCAAGTAGAGGACACTTCAAGGTCATAAGAGTAGTCAGCAAGTGTTTGGTTCAGGGGTTGTTCTGTAGCCTTGCCCGCCGTGCCTGGATAGTTCAGACAGCTTGTCTGCGCAGGTTACTGAGGTCATAGGACACAGCCTTGAAGTGTACACTCAGGTAGAGGACACTTCAAGGTCATAAGAGTAGTCAGCAAGTGTTTGGTTCAGGGGTTGTTCTGTAGCCTTGCCCGCCGTGCCTGGATTAATAGGACAGCTTGTCTGCGCAGGTTACTGAGGTCATAGGACACAGCCTTGAAGTGTACACTCAGGTAGAGGACACTTCAAGGTCATGAGTAGTCAGCAAGTGTTTGGTTCAGGGGTTGTTCTGTAGCCTTGCCCGCCGTGCCTGGATAGATAGGACAGTTTGTCTGCGTAGGTTACTGAGATCATAGGACACGGCCTTGAAGTGTACACTCAGGTAGAGGACACTTCAATGTCATAAGAGTAGTCAGCAAGTGTTTGGTTCAGGGGTGGTTCTGTAGCCTTTCCCGCCGTGCCTCGATAGTTCGGACAGCTTGTCTGCGCAGGTTACTGAGTTCATAGGACACAGCCTTGAAGTGCACACTCAGGTAGAGGACACTTCAAGGTCATAAGAGTAGTCAGCAAGTGTTTGGTTCAGGGGTTGTTCTGTAGCCTTGCCCGCTGTGCCTGGATAGTTCGGACAGCTTGTCTGCGTAGGTTACTGAGTTCATAGGACACAGCCTTGAAGTGTACACTCAGGTAGAGGACACTTCAAGGTCATGAGAGTAGTCAGCAAGTGTTTGGTTCAGGGGTGGTTCTGTAGCCTTTCCCGCCGTGCCTCGATAGTTCGGACAGCTTGTCTGCGTAGGTTACTGAGTTCATAGGACACAGCCTTGAAGTGTACACTCAAGTAGAGGACACTTCAAGGTCATAAGAGTAGTCGGCAAGTGTTTGTTCAGGGGTTGTTCTGTAGCCTTGCCCGCCGTGCCTGGATTAATAGGACAGCTTGTCTGCGTAGGTTACTGAGTTCATAGGACACAGCCTTGAAGTGGACACTCAGGTAGAGGACACTTCAAGGTCATAAGAGTAGTCAGCAAGTGTTTGGTTCAGGGGTTGTTCTGTAGCCTTGCCCGCTGTGCCTGGATAGTTCGGACAGCTTGTCTGCGTAGGTTACTGAGTTCATAGGACACAGCCTTGAAGTGTACACTCAGGTAGAGGACACTTCAAGGTCATAAGAGTAGTCAGCAAGTGTTTGGTTCAGGGGTTGTTCTGTGGCCTTGCCCGCCGTGCCTGGATTAATAGGACAGCTTGTCTGCGTAGGTTACTGAGTTCATAGGTCACGGCCTTGAAGTGTACACTCAGGTAGAGGACACTTCAAGGTCATAAGAGTAGTCAGCAAGTGTTTGGTTCAGGGGTTGTTCTGTAGCCTTGCCCGCCGTGCCTGGATAGACCGAACAGCTTGTCTGCGCAGGTTACTGAGTTCATAGGACACAGCCTTGAAGTGTACACTCAGGTAGAGGACACTCCAAGGTCATAAGAGTAGTCAGCAAGTGTTTGGTTCAGGGGTTGTTCTGTAGCCTTGCCCGCCGTGCCTGGATAGACCGAACAGCTTGTCTGCGCAGGTTACTGAGTTCATAGGACACAGCCTTGAAGTGTACACTCAGGTAGAGGACACTCCAAGGTCATGAGAGTAGTCAGCAAGTGTTTGGTTCAGGGGTTGTTCTGTAGCCTTGCCTGCCGTGCCTGGATAGATAGGACAGCTTGTCTGCGTAGGTTACTCAGTTCATAGGACACAGCCTTGAAGTGTACACACAAGTTAAGACACACAAACACGACGAAGGTCATAAGTGTAGCCTGGACAATGGCCAACATCACGTGGATCACGGACGATACAAACAAGACCATCTCGTAGTAGGGCGAGGCGGTCTGGTCGAAAGGATACCAAATCCCACTGGAAAAATCACATGAAAACAATTAATTATTTTTGTCTTGGCAAGTCATGCCACTTAGAAAACCTGCCCAGGAATAAGGGTGTGTTCCAACTTGACGGTTTTCGTAGTGGCCTCAGCTTAGTTATACTTATCGAAAGGAAGTGACGTCACAAGCAGACGACCAATGGTTCCTATTTGGCTAGTGGTTAGTGGGTAGTGGCTGAAAGTGTACACTACGACGACTAACCCACTTAACCAAGATGGTTGATACCAGCCATCACAGCTGATACTTTTAGGTTAGGAAAATACCCATCCAGGTATTGAATGTAAGTGGAAGTATAATTATCGTATTTATTTCCATTAGATGATTGTTAACAATAAACTTTGTTTTAAGTATTTATGACACTCGAACCGATAGAGGGGTATCCCAGCGGTAAGACGCGAGACTCTTATTCGGGAGGTGCGCCGTTTCGATACTGGCCACCGCCATTCATGACTGAAGTTTTTTTTTCTGAGGTTTTGCTGGGATTGAATTATAATTTCAGCCTTCGGTAATTCCCTCCCAACTGTTTTAAATATCGCAACATGCACCCAGGAACACGGATTGTCCATGGGCAGGTTTCCGAAGAAACAATTCATGGCACTCTTCAGGTCCTGGATTCACAAGAGGTCTCAAGTCTTTTTTCCGGATCCTAACTCTAAGGCCGGCCTAACTTTTGACCTTTTGTGAATCCAGACCCTGGTCACATGTATAGAAGTTAATAATTCCTGGTCAGAACAAACACGCAATGAACATTCAACTAAAACGTTTTAAAAATCTATTTTCAGATGAATTCACAAGAGGTTCAAAGTTTGGTCTGTACTGAGGTAAGACCAGAAAAAGAAACATTGACCTATTCTGAATTCAACCCAGGTGACTTTCTACCAGTAAATTAAGTAACTGTACGGTAAGTTGGTACGCTGGTTACCAAAGGATAGTGTAATGACATTAACAGAGGCGCGTTCAGAATATTTGGGGCCCTAGGCGCTGAGAAATTTTGGGCCCCTGCAATTCAAATTCAATTGTACAAGCATATTTTTACTGCATTTACCTCACAATCACTTCTTCCTACACTTTGCATTGGCAACCGTGTCAATTTTATTATTAAAGTTACAAGGTTTAAAGTTGAGTCTGTGTCACTCATTGCATTGACAGCACAGTTTTGCAAGATTCTCAAGTCGCTCTTGCCCCAAAGAGTTTCTTAAATAGCTCTTAGCTCTTCACAGCGTTGAAAACGAGCGTTTTCAAGTAAAAACTTACTGAGATAAATAATTAATCGTGTTATCAGAAATCCTCGTTACCCAACCAGTTTTCTTGCGTTAGTTATTTATTTAGGATTTGGGGGCCCCCTAGAGTGAGGGGCCCTAGGCGCGCGCCTATTGCGCCTAGGCCTAAAATCGCCACTGGACATTAAGTATCCACACAACCTATAAATGAAGTTGGCTTGGCTTCCGGGTAAAGCCACGTCAATCACCACTGAAAGCTGACGTTTCGGGCAGGCTACACTGCCAATCTTCAGAACAAAACTTAAAGTCACACAGTGAAACCTAGCTATAGTTGTCTCAAGACTACCTTACACATGCTTTCGTCACAGGCGACTGCTTCGTAGCCAATCAGCGATCGGTATTGGCCCGGATGTGTCTCAGGCGGTTCGCTGGTTGGCTACGACTGCCCCGGATGTGACGAAAGCAGATGTAAAGTAATCTTGGGTCCACTATACACTCTGTGACTGATCCAAACAACCTACCTGAAGTACAACTTGAAGAAAGTCACACAGTGAAACCTACTCAGTCCAGCTACATTCTGTGACTGTTCCAAACAACCTACCTGAAGTACAACTTGAAAAAGAACTCACACAGTGAAACCTACTCGATCCAGCTACATTCTGTGACTGATCCAAACAACCTACCTGAAGTACAACTTGAAGAAGAAGTCACACAGTGAAACCTACTTGGTCCAGCTACATTCTGTGTCTGATCCAAACAACCTACCTGAAGTACAACTTGAAGAAGAAGTCACACAGTGAAACCTACTCGGTCCCAGCTACATTCTGTGACTGTTCCAAACAACCTACCTGAAGTACAACTTGAAGAAGAACTCACACAGTGAAACCTACTCGGTCCAGCTACATTCTGTGACTGATCCAAACAACCTACCTGAAGTACAACTTCCTCTTAGGTATGAGCACGGTGAAGTTGTATATGATCGTAGCAAACGAGACGAACGGTAAAAACGTGACCTGAATATGATGTGTTATAGTCTGACAGAACCACTTGAGATTAACGAGTGCCTCAGTATATTCCTCATGGATACGAATATCTGCGCTCGATATCTCGTCAATCATGTTAACAGTCGCGTGGATGCGACGCTTGAAGGCAACAGTCATCAACAGCCCAGTTAGAAGGAACGTGTAGATGACCAGCATGCATATGACGTCACGCATTGAGGCAGCTACGTCACGTTTCAAGATGGCGGCCGGACAGAACACGGCCACGTGGAGTGACAAGTAGATGATCATGCTCCACAGGTAGAACGCACGGAAAAGACGGAAGGCCATGTTGAGGGGGGCGTGGCGAGAGAGGAGGTCGGCTGCGCGCGCACCCAGGTGTTGGCGGTAGAAGTCGGGGTTGGTTGCCGAGTCGTCGCTCCATATACCTAGAAAATATATTATTTCATTGTGTACGGAATATTATGTTTTAGCGTTGAGCGAGAAATATGCGGTTGTTTTAGTTAGATTGCGTCAAATTTCAAGATGGCAGCGCCCATTACAATCCTCTAAAAACAACCGTGTAGGGGGCTCAAACACAGAAAAGGTTAATGAGATGAGAAAATCTAAATATTAGGGAATTGAAAAGGCAAAAATTAATAGTAAAAAATAAAAAGTAGCACGTGGTTTAAGCTTGTGCTGCTGCTGTTTTATCGTGGTGGGTAGATTGCATGCTTTGTTGGTCCCGAAAGCTATGACGGCGGAAGCGTATGCTTCTGGTAGATCCACCCTAGCCGGCCGGACAGGTCGAGGGGGAGAAGCTAGACGAAAGGCAGTGCACATCCTCCCCTTTCACGTCCTATTTGCGCCTTTCCTCCAAACACCCCCGACGTCATATGATCATAGTTGTCTAGTACGTCATTAAACAACAAATAAAAATAATAAACATATTAAAAGTATGTATAGTAAAAAACTCTAAACAATCGAATGTAAACCCATTGATTGTGTTTGTCAATAACATACTACTACTCAAGTTTCACGCGATCAAAGTCGTGAGTACACAGATAAATTACATCATAAATATCCTTGAAGACAAGCTCCAATTCAGGAATTATATTTAGTGTGCAGTGGCTCAACTTGCTGTGCAGGAAGCCGTGACAAGTTTGCTCTGCGCATGCGCCAATTTAGTATCACCAACTTTTTACAATCCCACAAGAAATTGAAATTGTTCACGTTTCGCTTGGCTTACGGTTCTAGCGTGGACTTTACAAATTTCAAGGCCAAATGCACAGACGAGTTACATAAGAATATAGAATAAATTACAATTCTACTTGGTTGCTAAGGAACTGTTTCATACAATCTATTTTCCATACAAAATACTTTCCTTTTTCAACGTGTTGTTTAATGACGTACTTGATAACTATGATCATATTTTGACGTCGGGGGGTGTTTGGTGGAAACGGATAAGTAGGACTAATATGTAGGAAAAGAGAGAGTGTTTTGTTAGAAGATGTTGGTATGTTTAATTGACTTCATCACTCTATCATAATTGGCATTTAGCTCTCTACTGGCAGGTATATATAGGAAACTGTAAGAAACTCCATCTTTGATACTATACAGTTCGAACACTGCGCATTTACATGTATACTCGTTATTTGGTAGAAGGCGTTGGTATGTTTAATTGACTTGAACACTCCATCCTAATTGGTATTAGGTCTTCTATTGGCAGATATAAACATAACTGTAAGATACTCAAAATCTTTCGAGATATTTGCGTTTATATGGCCCTGACACTACACTTCAATAACTTGGCATCTACAGATAAACTCTTGATTTGTTAGAAGACGTCAGTATCTTTAATGAAGAATACACTCCATCATAATTGGCATTAAGCTCTCTATTGGCAAATGTAAACATAACTGCAAAATACTCAAAATCTTTCGTGATGACTACGTTTATATTTCCATCCATTACAATACCAAGACTATTCGCATTTACGTGTAAACTCTTGATTACTTAGAAGATGTCGGTATGTAAATTGACTTCAACACTCCATTATAAATTACATTAGACCCTCCATCAGCACGAGTAAACACAACTGCAAGAAACTCCACCTTTTTCGAGAACATTGCGCTTATGTGTCAGTGACACTATTCTTCGAACGCTACGCATTTACACATAAACTCTTGATTTATTAGAAGTTGTTCGTACGCATTATTGATTTAAACACTCCATCTTAATTGCCATTAGTCCCTCCATTAGCAGGAATAAACAAAACTCTAAGGAACTCCACATTGTTTGTGACAATTACGTTTATAGCTCCTTGACACTACATTGGTGGCTCCACATTTACAAGTAAACAATTGATTTGCTAGAAGACTTCGATATGTTTAATCGACTAAGGCTCTTTATTGGCAGGTGTAAAGGAAACTGCAAAAAACTCTTCTTGTTTGAGAAAATTGCGTTTATACATCCTTGACACTACACATTGAAAACTTTGCATTTACAAGTAAAGTATGGATTTGTAATTTTTGAGTAACAGCCCGTCAAACTTCTGTAATTATCTCAAACTCTGTGGTATGTCACGCTTTGTTAATATATTGTGCTTAAAATAGATGAAATTGATATTAATTAGAAGAAAAAGAATTAATTGAATATACTCAGGTTCTCTTACAAATCGATACTATGTGATACATTACAGAATGTCCGAATGACAGCCACTGAAACTTACGTAATTATATCAAAATCGGTGGTATGTTTAGCAGGTATGTTCATATATGCTTAAAAAAGGTGTATTAAAGATTAATTATAAGGAATTAAAATCAAATTATATACTCAGGTTCTCTAAAAAATCGCTACCGTGTGACATTACTTAATTAATAATGACAGCCCGTCCAATTTCCGTAATTATCTCAAAATCTGTGGTATGTCACGCTTTGTTAACATATTGTGCTTAAAATAGATGAAATTGATATTAATTGGAAGGAATCAAATTAAATGAATATAATGAGGTTCACTTACAAATTGCTCTCGTTTGACATTACGTAATTTAAAATGACAGCCCTGCAAACTTCGTAATTATCTCAAAATCTGTGGTATGTTACGCAGGTTTCTTAACATATTGTGCTTACAAAATATTATATATTTGTTATTATTTGGAAGGAATCAAATTAAATAAATATACTCACAGACAACTGAATAGATCTACTGTTTATGGTATTCATGCCCACAGCCATAAAGCATTCCGCCTACCATAAATAACTGCCATAAAGCATTCCGCCTACCATAAATAACTGCCATAAAGCATTCCGCCTACCATAACTAGCTGCCATAAACCATTCCGCCTACCATAACTTACTGCCATAAACCATTCCGCCTACCATAACTTACTGCCATAAACCATTCCGCCTACCATAACTAACTGCCATAAACCATTCCGCCTACCATAACTAACTGCCATAAACCATTCCGCCTACCATAACTAACTGCCATAAACCATTCCGCCTACCATAACTAACTGCCATAAACCATTCCGCCTACCATAACTAACTGCCATAAACCATTCCGCCTGCCATAACTAACTGCCATAAACCATTCCGCCTACCATAACTAACTGCCATAAACCATTCCGCCTGCCATAACTAACTGCCATTAACCAAAGACATTAAAATGACTGACCACAAAGAAGAGACGCAATATTGCCGGCAAACTTACCCTGTATAAACATCAGGCGTACAGTGGGACGGATTATGTGTGTTGACATTATATCGATGGCCTAGCTCGTTCTACTGTCTTACACTGGCCTGTGTAAATATATCCTGCACTTCCTACACTGTCGTATAAGTTTGAATTACAGGCGAACACAAAAAAATATTCACATTGACACGCGGATTGAAAAGAACGAGTATAACGACGGACACTGACTTACACTATTGTAAAGATTATAAGACAGGCGAACAAACGAAAATCGGAGAAAAAACTTGATCGTGTGAAAATTGTACATCAGATGCAGCGTAAATTTTAAACTTTATTCCTCACGTGACGCTTTTAAATATGATATAAAATCGAAGAAAAACGTTAAAGTATTAACACTTATTTTTTAGTCCTAATCTTTGGGTAGTTGTAAACGATTTCAGTGAAGGAAGGAATACTTTTTCAAAAACTAAAAAGTCTAAATTCGTTGTCGTTTTGGGAGACTACTGTATTTTCTAGACCAGACTAGTTTGTTTTTCAAGTCGTACTGTCAGGAAAATGGGTATGTTCTTTCTTTTAGAATGTTTGGATCGATCCTACAGACGCCATTGCATGGGAGGAACCCGTGGTGTGGCCAAGTGACATTTTCTCAGTGTTATAAAATATTCGTGACTTCCGAATGATTCTTTGGAAGAGTTGTGTCGGAAATGAATTAATTATCACGTGATATTGTGGCCGGCTGTGTTCTTTCCACTGCTGTTGAATTTACACCAACGTGCGCAATTATGTCACGTTATTGGTGTTATTGGTGTTACGGAAACTTAATTATTTCCTTTAAAATGTAGTTTTTTTTATTTTTATAAATAAGATTGTTAAATATAATTTTACTTATACTTTTTTTGACATTTTACCGATTTTCAACCGCCCAAATTAGAGAAATAAATTCAAATCTCAAAAGAACATATAAATTATTATGACCTCTAAGTTAATAGATTTTTCCAAAACGGGTTTTCCAAATAGATTTCTTTAAATATCTTTTAGTACTAAAAATATAAAAACATGAATAATTTATAAACCAACCAAATAGAGAGAATGTATTCATGAAATATACTATTCGATCGGCCAATTCAAAACGGCTTCTAAATGGTAACGGTATCACTTCCACATTGGGTGTTTGATCTAGTTCGATGTCATTACCCTTATATACTTCCCTTCTCTCACCACTACCACCACCACCACAACAAATCAACTCCAAACTACATGAATTAATCTCTCTTTAAAGATCTGTCCCTTCCCCCTTTAATGAAAAGATAAACATTTACAGTCAATTAAAACAAGCGACTACACTCTAAGTACCAATTAACAAAAAAAAAACGATAACAGTTACCGAACTTTCAAACTATGATAATGTAGGGATGTATGAGTTTCAATATGTATGTATTAAAACGTAACTTAATAGAACAGATGAATTGTTATAAGAATAGTTATTTCATTATACACTGTTCTTTGTCTAAATAAAAAATAAAAATTCAATATCTAGAATGATGATCAGCACTCTTCCACAGTCTATCACATAGATTCGAAATATTGCACTTTCATTTTTTATTTTGAGAAGGAACAGTGTATAATCCAATAACTTTTCTTATAAAATTTCAATGTATTTCTTAATTAAATGTATCAGTCACTTTAACATGATCCCAATTATCGAACAGTATTTTATCAAAGTTATCCAATCAAGATCAAGATCAAGAATCAAATCAAGAGCTAGTTATTAATTATTAATTCTCTATTAGTTTCTCATTTCATAGCATTAAGACTTATATATAGCATTATACAAGTACTAGCTCTAGACAAAACTTGATCTTAATTTTCATTGTAAACAAAATAAGTATAGCGGCATGTTTTGTTGCTGATCTCTCAAGCTTCTGCTTATGACAGCAACAAAACAAGTTTACACTATCCATATTCTGTATAGCCTTTATTAATTTAACTTAAAAAATGTTAGCTCTTTACTTCTAGACAATAATTGTACTTCTATACTTAAACGATCGCAGTGTAAACTTAAAAATGCAATAAAAAATGAATCTGAATCTGAATACACGATAGAAAATAATCTCAGTTACCTTAACCGAGGTTATGAACGATCGCGTACGTGTATGCGTACACCTACCCCTAAACTATGACGTTAGCACTTAAACTTTGAGAACTTTAGAAGGTCACAGTTCCTTTGAAGGTCTCTAATGTACCCAACCAGGCATGACGACCAATTAGGGGATACTTAATTACAAGAGCGAGACTGAGAAGCAACATGCTAGAATATTGTGACTATCTAGTCGTGACATGGGCTGGGAAACTTTCACACTAGAGTCACTTGTTGAAGTTACTTGAACAGGACAAATTTGTTAAAATATTGTCCTACTGATAAAATGCTAGCTTATTGTGGACATAACTAATAAAATGCTAGCTTATTGTGGACATTACTAATACAATGCTAGCTTATTGTGGACATTACTAATAAAATGCTAGCTTATTGTGGACATTACTAATAAAATGCTAGCTTATTGTGGGCATAACTAACACAATGCCAGCTTATTGTGGACATAACTAATACAATGCTAGCTTATTGTGACATTACTAATAAAATGCTACCTTATTGTGAACATTACTAATACAATGCTAGCTTATTGTGGACATTACTAATAAAATGATAGCTTATTGTGGATATTACTAATACAATGATAGCTTATTGTGGACAAAACCAATAAAATGCTGTCTTATTGTGGACATTACTAATACAATGATAGCTTATTGTGGACAAAACCAATAAAATGCTGTCTTATTGTGGACATTACTAATACAATGCTAGCTTTTTGTGGACATTACTAATAAAATGCCAGCTTAGTGTGGACATTACTAATACAATGCTAGCTTATTGTGGACATTACTAATAAAAGGTCTAGCTTAAAATAAGCTCCAGTCCACAATAATTCCACAATAATTGTGGACATTGCTAATAAAAGTCTAGCTTATTGTGAACATTGCTAATAAAAGTCTAGCTTATTGTGGACATTGCTAATACATGTCTAGCCTATTGTGGACATTGCTAATAAAAGTCTAGCTTATTATGGGCATTACTAATACAACGCTAGCTTAGTGTGAGCATTGCATTGTGGGAAATGTACTTTACGATAAGTACAGCTGTGCAAAGTGTGTTAGTTTGTATAGCTACAATGTTAAAAATCACGAAAATCGAGAACTTTGAAGCGAATTATCTCAAAAACCAGCTCAGCAAGGCTTCTTTTTCTTAACGTATTGTAGTGAAGCTTTCAAATGACAAGTATTGCGATATTTGACAATTTTAAATTTTGATCGTTTATTGCTTGAACTACGTTATACCAGTCCAAAAGTCGTCTTACAATAAATTCGGTAATGCTTTCGTCATTAATCAATGACGTGGTCTCGGCTAACCCGAGCAGGTATTTGAATTAGACACGGCCGCTGGTTGGCTGCCGCTCACCCACCCGTCACGGACGCATTACCGAAGATGTTGTATGACGACTATAGGCCTACAGTCAAATAAACTATGCATAGCTTTGGTCTCACATTACACATACTAGGTCGCGATATCGCATGTTAGAGAAACTTTATAAATAAATTATGTGTCTTGCGTCGTATGCGAATGTTTTTAATAATTCATCGAGGAATGTTTGATTTTTTCACGCTTCCAAAACAACCCGGCCCTTTGACACCTTGGTTACCGTGAGCTAGAAAAAGTAGAGCTCAGGCCCAGAGTGGTCGCTATTTCGTTGTAGATACTAGGAGTCCCAGCTAGAGTAGTGGCAACGAAGTTAAGTTGTAGATACTAGGACACAAACAAACACTCCATATTTTTTTTGTACATTTACAATTAATCTTTACTTTACTGGCCAAAATGTTCTTTAGAAAGATTATTGCTTCTGTAAAAGCTGCAATATTTGCAGAACCAAATGACGACTTCAATGTGATGGAAAGATGCAGAAACCTATTATTTTGGCAAGGTAAGATAACTTTAGAGTGATATGAACTAGAGTGAAGTGTGAACTAGGGGCTAATAGAGTGATACGAACAGAGTGACGTGTGAACTAGGGGCTAATAGAGTGATATGAACTAGAGTGAAGTGTGAACTAGGGGCTAATAGAGTGATATGAACTAGAGTGAAGTGTGAACTAGGGGCTAATAGAGTGATATGAACTAGAGTGAAGTGTGAACTAGGGGCTAATAGAGTGATATGAACTAGAGTGAAGTGTGAACTAGGGGCTACTAGAATGATATGAACTAGAGTGAAGTGTGAACTAAGGGCTAATAGATGGTGATATGGACAAGAGTGAAATGTGAACTAGGGGCTAATAGAGTGATATGAACAAGAGTGAAGTGTGAACTAGGGGCTAATAGAGTGATATGAGACCGGTTCGAGTCGGTCACAAAGTACACCTTATGCGCTCTATTCATTCAATCTGTATCTCAATGCTGAGTCACATGCTTTGCTTTACTATTACATAATCTGTGACCACACCTAGCTTCTTTCGGCGTGGCCAGTATACCAAGCCATCCAGTATTACATTGCAGACTAAGAACATTGACTGTTATTCCAATGCACAGATATATTAAC